>CM053770.1:137347426-137517711 GCA_028658325.1 Potorous gilbertii
GGCAATGGGAGGAGGGAGCAATTTGAAGTCAACACTCTTGGGGAGGGACAGGATCCAAAGAGAGAATAACAACAATGGGGGACAGGATAGGATGGAGGGAAATATAGTCAGTCTTACACAACACGACTATTATGGAAGTCATTGGCAAAACTACACAGATATGGCCTATATTGAATTGCCTGCCTTCCCAAAGGGAATGGGTGGGGAGGGAGTGATGGGGAGAAGTTGAAACTCCAAATTTTAGGAACAGCTGTCGAGTATTGTTCTTGCTACTAGGAAATAAGAAATACAGGTAATGGGGAATAGAAATTATCTGTCCCTACAGGACAAAAGAGAAGATGGGGCAGATTTGGTGATAGGGGAAATTAGAATGTTCAGTGTATTGGGGTGGGGGAAGGGGACAAATGGGGAGAAAATTTTGGAACCCAAAATTTTGTGAAAATGAACGTCAAAATGAAATTAAAAAAAAAAAGAACCTAGTCAGACATCAAAGAAGCCAACGTCAATTACTGTATCCCAGCAGTCTTGACTTTTGCTTTGCCTCTAGACTTTGATGATTCCTGAAAAGAGGTAGAGGCTGATGACTTTGTGCAATTCTGCCTCACTTAAATACAATTCACACGCAAGTTAAAACATCACCCTCTGAGGTCATTGGTCCTCTTCAACAACACAGGATAAACAACAACAACCAGTTGTCAAGTTTTTCTATTTCTACCTATTCCCAACCTCTTCTCTCCACTCATATTAGCTCTCATTTTAGTTCAGGTGCTCATTGTCTCCCACTCTAGTCGGTCATAGACACTACTGAGAAAGTAGAGTTCCTTAAGTATAAATTTGACATGTAGCTCTTCTATTTAATCAATCCCAACGTTTTCTTATTGATTCTGGATACAAGATTCCCTTATTTTAACTCTTAAAACCCTAAACAGTACAGTCTCAAAATATTTTTCCAACCACAGCAACATTTCTGCCACTCTTATACAATGTGATCCAATCAAACTGGCCTCTCCATTCATTGCTCATGTGAGACACTCCATATCCCATCTCTGTCCCATTTGCATTGGCCATCTCCCATGTCTGGAATGCTCTCCTTCCTTGCCTTCATCTCTTGGTCTGTTTTTCCTTCAAGATGAAGCTCAAGCATCATCTCCTACTTGTAGATTTTCATGATCTCTTCATCCCTCTGAAATGACATTGTATTTTTACTACTTTGTATATATTTGCAATTATTCTAATTGTGTTTATTTTGGTTGTTCTTATAAATGTCTTATAAATATACTCATTATTTCACTTATATTATTCTCCATCAGAATGCAGGCTCCTTAAGAGTAGAAATTGTTTCATTCTTTATGTTTGTTATTTCTAGCACCTCACCCAAGACCTGGCATATAGTAGGTACAAAATAAATGCTTGTTGTATGTTATATGGAAATGCTGTCATGAGATTTACCTATGTTCTATGACTGTGCTGATAAGGAAACAGGTGAGCAGATGCCATTGCTCATGTTGATTACAAAGCAAATTGACTTACACCATCTAAAATTTAAAGACAAGTAGGGACCAGATTTTTCTTTTTTTTTTTTTTTTACAGGATTTTATTTTTTTTTTCCAGTTAATATAAAGACATTCATTTAAAAAAATTTTGAGTTCCAAATTATTTCCTTCCCTCCCTCCTCCTGAAAAATGGGTAGCAATTTGATATAGGTTATGTGTGTGTAGCCAAGTAGTACATGTTTCCATATTAGTCATGTTGTGGAAAACAGGCCAAAAGAAAGGAACCACAAAAAAAAATAAAGTGAAAATAGTATGTTTTGATCTGCATTTGGACTCCATTAGTTCTTTCTCTGGAAGTGGATAGCATCTTCTCTCACAAATCCTTTGGAATTTTCTTGGATCATCCATAGCTGATCATTGTGCAGTGTTGCTGATACTTCATGCAATGATCTCCTGGTTCTGCTCTCTTCACGTTGCATCAGTTCATGTAAGACTTTCCAGGTTGTTCTGAAATCCACCTGCTGCTCATTTCTTGTAACTCAATAGCATTTCTTTACATTTATATAGCACAGTTTATTCAGCCATACCCCTAATGAAAGGAGATTCCCTTCAATATTTTTGATGGTTATCATTTATAATGTAACTTGAGGTCCTGTACGGTGAGGCTACCTTCCTTTGCATTTTCTTTCATTAATTCCCTTGATAATCTTAACCTTTTTTTAGATGAATTTTGTTTTTATTTTTTCTAGCTCTATAGAATTTCTTTTTTGGAAGTTTGAATAGTATTGCAAAGATAAGTTAGTTAATTTAGGCAAAATTGTTATTTTTCTTACATTGGCTTAGCCTACCCATTAACAATTCTTATTTTTCCCAATTGCTTAGATCTGACTTCATTTGTGTGAAAAGTGTTTTATAATTACAATCATACAACTCCTGAGTTTGTCTTGGCAAGTAGACTCCAAAAGATTTTACATTGTCTATAGTTATCTTAATTGGAGTTTCTCTTTCTATCTTTTGCTACTTGGCTTTGTGGATAATATGTAGATATGCTGATGACTTATGTGGGTTTATTTTATATCCTGAAAGTTTACTAAAGTAGTTAATTATTTCAACTAGTTTTTTGTTGATTCTCTAGGGTTCTCTAAGTTTATTATTATATCATCTGCAAAGAGTGATACATTTGTTTATTTTCTATTCTAATTCCTTCAATTTACTTGTCTTCTCTATTGTTAAAGCTAACATTTCTGGTACAATATTGAATAATAATGGTGATAATGTGCATCCTTGCTTTACCCCTGATTTTATTGGGAAGGCTTTTAGTTTATCCCCATAACATATAATGCTTGCTGATGGTTTTAGATAGGTGCTACTTATCATTTTAAGGAAGGTTCCATTTATTTCTATGCTCTCTAATATTTTTTTTAATAAGAATATATGCTGTATTTTTTCAAAAGCTTTTTCTGCATCTTTTGAGATGGTTATAAGATTTCTCTTGGTATTATTATCAATATGGTCATTTATGCAGGTCGATTTTCTAATATTGAACCAGTCCTGCATTCCTGATATAAATTTCACCTGGCACTTATCAGGCAAATAAAGTCAGATTTAGATAATTGGGAAAGTATCAGTTGCCCATGAGTAGGTTAAGCTAATATAATAAAAATGACAATTCTAGCTAAATTAAATTATTCAGTACCATACCATTCAAACCACCAAAAAAAATTCTATAGAGTTAAAAACAATAAAAAATTCATCTTGAAGAACTAAATGTCCAGAATATCAAGGGAATTAATGAAAAGAAATACCAGGGAAAGATGACCTAGCCCTACCAGATCTAAAACTGTATTATAAAGCAGCAAGTTTAAAGTTGGAGAGTAGGAGAGTAGAATAAAGTAGAAAGTAGGAGAGCAAAGAATAGTTTACCTGTCAGATCTAAAACAAGAGATAAAGAATATTATGAAACGCAAAATGGATAATTTTGATTACATTAACTTAAAAAGCTTTTGCAAAAACAAAGCCAATGCAACCAAGATTAGAAGGGAAACAGAAAGCTGGGAAATAATTTTTATAGTTGGTGTCTCTGATAAAGGCCTCATTTCTAAAATATATAACAGAACTGAGTCATATTTATAAGACTATAAGCCATTCTCTAATTGATAAATGGTCAAAGGATATGAACAATAAGTTTTGGGATAAAGAAATTAAAGCCATCTATAGTCATATTTTACAAAATGCTCACTATTGATTAGAGAAATACAAATTAAAACAACTCTTAGTGGCCACATCACAGGAAGAAAGAAAGGAAAGAAGGAAAAGAAGGAAGAAAAGAAAGAAAGAAGATAGAAAAGAAAAACAACTTTTGAAGGAAAAAAATCTTGCTTAGATTGTCAAATTTATTGGCATATAACTGATCAGATTTTTTTCCTAATAATTGCTTTACTTTCCTCTTCATTGGCGGTGAATTCAAACCATTCATTTTGATACTGGATATTTGGTTTTCTTCTTTTTCAAAAAAATCAAATTAACCAGTGGTTTCTCCATCTTAGTTTTCCTCATAAAACCAACTTCTAGTTTTATTTATTAGTTCAATAGTTTGCTGACTTTCAGTTTTTTTAATCTCACTTTTGGTTTTCAGGAGTTTCAATTTGGTGCTAAACTAAGGATTTTCAATTTATTCTTTTTCTAGTTTTTCTAATTGCATCCCCAATTCACTGATCTGTTCTTTTTCTATTTTATTGATGCTAAGAATTTATAGAAATAAATTTTCTCCCAAGTACTGCTTTGGCTGAATTCCATGTATTTTGGTATGTTGTCTCATTGTTGTCATTTTCTTTAATGAAATTATTGGCTGTTTCTATTATTTGTTCCTTGATCCACTTATTCTTTAGGATTAGATTATTTAGTTTCTAATTAATCAATCTTTCCACTGCCCTTTACTGAATGTAATTTTTTTTTTTGCATTATGATCTGAAAAAGGTACACTTAATATTTCTGCCTTTCTACACTTGATTTTTAGGTTATATATCCTAAGTGTTAGAGCTGTGTACTGCTGAGAAAAATATCTATATCCATACAGTTTTCTCTAAAGATCTGTCACATATAACTTTTCTAAAAGTCTATTCACCCCCTTAACTTTTTTCTTTTTTATTTTGTGGTTAGATTTATCTAATTTTGGGAGGGGAAAGTTGAGGCCCAGCACTAGTACAGTTTTGTTGTCTATTTCCTCTTGTAACTCACTTAACTTCTCCTTTAAGGATTTGGTTGCTGTCAAAACAACTCTGAGGTACCACATCACACCTATCAGGTTGGTTATCAGGAAAATGATAAATACTGGAGAAAATAAAACTGTTCATACCCTTTGATCCAGCAATACCACTTCCAGGTCTGTATCCCAAAGATATCATAAAAATGGGAAAAGAACTCACATGTATAAAAATAAATATTTATAGCTGGGTTGTTTTTTTTTGTGGTGGCCAAAATTGGAAATCTAGGGGATGCCAATCAATTGGGGAATGGCTGAACAAGTTGTGGTATATCAATATAATGGAACATTATTGTTACATGAGAAATAATGAGCAGGCAGACTTCAGAAAAGCCTGGAAAAACTTACATGAACTGATGCTGAGAGAAGTGAGCAGCACAAGGAGAACACTGTATACTGTGTGATGACTAATTTTGATAGACTTTAGCTCTTCTCAGCAATGCAAGGGTCTAAGAAACTGCAAGATGCAAGATAGAAAATACTATCTACATCCAGATAAAGAACTATAGTGTATGAATGCAATTGTTCTCTCTCTCCCTTTTTAAAAATCTCTTCTTTCTCCTGGTTTCTACCATTGCTTCTAATTCATCTTTATAACATGACTAATGTGACATACATTGACAACGAGTGTATATATAGAGCCTATATCAGATTATATGCTGCCTTGGAGAGGTAGGTGGGGAGGGAGACAGAGAAAATTTAGAACTCAAAATCTTATGGAAGTGAATATTGAAAACTAAAAATAAAAAACTCAAGTCATCATGACAGGTTGTTGGATATTTTATGTCTATACTCTAAGAGCAAGACAAAATGATACAGGAGGAAACTAATCAGTGACATTGTTACAAATAAAGAAAATCAGATCAATCTTCAAAAAAAGGATTTGATTGCTATACCACTTCATGCATATATATTAATATAGTATATATCATATTTATTAATATATTATACATAATATTTATTTATATATATTAATATATTATATATATTACTTCATTGTCTATGGTACTTTTTAGAAAGATGCAGTTTTTTTCCTTTATCTCTTTTAATTAGATCTATTTTTGCTTTTGCTTTGTCTGAGATCACAATTGCTCTTCCTGATTTTCTTTCTTTTACCTTAGTTGAAGCATGATAGATTCTGTTCCAGCTCCTTACCTTTACTCTGCATCTCTCTGCTTCAAGAATGTTTCTTGTAAGTAACCTATTGTAGGATTCTGTTTTTTAATCCACTTTGCTATCTGCTTCCATTTTATGGGAGAGTTCATCCCATTCATATTCACAGTTATGATTACTATATATTTCCCTCCATCCTATTTTTCCTCTGGTTTATCATTCTCTCTCCTTTCACATTTTCCCTCCTCACTAGTGTTTTGCTTCTGACCACTGCCTCCCCCAATTTACCTTGCCTTCTGTTGGCCCTTCCCGCTTTACTTAATTTCCTCCCCCCCTGCTTCCCTATAGGGTAGAATAAATTTCTATACCCAACTGATTATGTATGTTATTACCTCTTAAGCTTCCTCCAATAAGTGTGCAGTTCAAACAATGCCTACCACTCACCTTCCCATCTTCTCCTCCACTGTAATAGATCATAGGGGCAACCATTTTCATGGGAGATAATTTACCCTATTCTACTTCCTCCCTTCCTTCTGCTCTTGATATAATTCTCTTTCTCACTCATTTTTTTCATACCATTTCCTCAAAGTTACCTTATACTTGCATCCTCTGTCTTTGTATAGTCCTTCTAACTGCACTAAAAGTGATACAATGCTTAAGAATTACAGATATCGCCTTCCCATATAGACGCATAAACAGTTGTGCCTTATTGAATGCCTTAAGTTTTCTCTTTCCTTTTAAATTTTATTTTTCTCTTGCATCCTGACATTGAAAATCTAAAATTTTTGATCAGCTCTGGTCTTTTCATCAGAAAAGCTTGAAAGTCATCTGTTTCATTGAATGAACATTTTCCCTCCTGAATAATTATGCCCAGTTTTTCTGGGTAGGTGATTTTTGGTTGTAGTCCTTGCTCCTCTGCCTTCCAGAATATCATAGTCCATGCCCTCTGATCCTTTAATGTTGAAGTTGCTAAATCCCATGTAATCCTGACCATGACTCTGATATTTCAATTATTTCTTTCTGCATACTTGTAATATTTTCTCCTTGACCTGGGGGTTCTGAAATTTGGCTATAATCTTCCTGTTTTCATTTTGGGATCTTTTTCCAGAAGTAATTGGTGAATTCTTTCAATGTCTAGTTTACCCTCTGATTCTAGGATGCCATGGAACTTTCTTTGAAAATTTCTTGAAGTATGACGTCTAAATTATTTTTTGATGATGGCTTTCAGGTAGTCAAAGGATTCTTAAATTATCTCTCCTGGATCTATTTTGCAAGTCAGTTGTTTTTCCAATGAGGTCTTTTACATTTTCTTCTTTTTTTTATTCTTCTGATTTTGTCTTTATTGATTCCTGATGTCTTATAGTATTATTTGCTTCCACTTGTCCATTTCTAAATGTTAAGAAGTTGTTTTCTTCAGTCAGTTTTTTTTGCCTCCTTTTCCATTTGGTCAATTCTACTTTTTACGGAATTGTTTTCATTGGTAAATTTTTGTACATCTTTCACCATTTGTGTGTGTGTGTGTGTGTGTGTGTGTGCTTTATTAAACTGTTGACTTTTTTCATTATTCTTTTGCATCATTCTCATTTATTTCCCCAATTTTTCTTGTATTTCTCATTGTTTCCCTAAGAGGACCAATGACATCAAAAGGGTGATGTCTTGACTTACAAGTAAATTGTATTTATATGAGGCAGAGCTGTGCAAAATCATCAGCCTCATTCTCTCCTCCAGAATCATCTGAGTCCAGTGGCAAGACATAGATCAGGATGATTGGATGTGATCCCAGATGCTGTGAGAGACTGTGACCTTTTTTAAGCTAATTTCTCTTCCAGGTCTCAGTTGTCTGAGGCAATACTTGTTCAGTGATTTAAGGCTAGGTAAGAAATGAGGGAAAAGATGGCCTAGTTTTCCTACTCAAAAAAGTCCAGAACAAATCAAAGTGGAAGAGGAAAACCCTTGGGGTTTCTGGCCAGAACAAAAACAATTGCTATATTCACTTACTCTAAGTCATCAAAAACCTAACAATGACCATGTGAGACTTGCACTGGGACTTATTATTTGCCAGTCAGTGAGAGTGAGTGATTTGGGTTTAAGGCATGGTCAGATAGCTCCATTTGAATTCCAGTAGGCTTTATCAAAATTTGGTTTTCCAGTGCTCTATTTCAAGAAATCAAAAATGAAACTACATGAGACAAAAGAGTTAATTGTCCCAGTTGTTTTTTTTTTTATGGCAGAATAAGTAGGGAAAAGGAAAAAAGTCTAGCCCATAAACTCAGAGCTATTTTGCAAGGTTTCAGAGATTAGTATCTATATTCCTTTAGGAAGAGCAGCCACATGTAAGGGTATGATTTCCCTTGTGGACAGAGGGAGGGGAAGGAGGAAGGGAAAGAAGGAAGGAAGGAGCATTACCCAACTAGAACTGTCCAGTTGAGTACCCAGTGGGGCAGCTACTACTATGCATAGATTGCTATTTGTTCTTTGTTTTCAAGGAGGACGCAGGACATTAGGAAGTTGATGTCTTGTCTCATATTTGATTTTTAAATTCATTTTTTGTGCTCTTTGAGGAGTTCTTTTTAGGCTTGAGACCAATTCAGATTTATTTTTGAAGCTTTGCACATAGTCATTTTAACATTGCCTTCTTCTGAGTTTGTGTCTTGATCTTCCCTGTCATCATAATAACTTTCTATTGTCAGATTTTCTGTTTTGTTTTGTTTTTTGTTCATCTTTTCCAGTCAATTTTGTTCATTTTAAAGTTGAGCTCTACTTCTGGAGTGAAAGGGGCACTTTCCCATGCTTCCTGTGCCAGGGTCTGTAGGCTCTGGTTATCTGCCTGGTGCTTCAGTGATGCTGCCCTGAGTCCCACAGGGAACCCTGTGCTGTGCTGGATTTTAGGAGGGGAGGTCCTGGTGACTTGTCTGGCACTTCACTGAGGCAGGGAGGGGGGTGGTGGTGGTTGGTGCTGCAGGGGTCTGCCCAGTTACCTGATGCTGTGATGAGGCACATGGGTGGATCCTGGTGCTGGCATCTGTCTGTTTGCCTTATGCTGTGCTGGGGCTTAGAATCTCACGCTGGCATGGTGAGGTGAGCTTGATGCTGGCTTCCAGGGATATTGACTGCCCTGGGCTGCATTCCTCTTTTACCCAAATGAGACAGACCTTTCCTGCTGACTTTCCAAGTTGTCTTGGGCTAGAATATGGATTCACCCTATCTTTTTGCTGTTTCTTCTACTCCAGAATTCGTTTAGGGTGCTATAGTAGTTTGGAAGTGAATATGGGAGAGTTCAGTCAATTTCCTGCTCATTTTGCCATCTTGCCTCCCAGAAGGGGTCAGATGTTTCTGAAAATAGAACTACTGTGTTCTTGGCTTCCCAACAGCGGAACCAGGACTAAACCTCGGGGGCTGACCTGGGGAAGAATATTCATAATTTAGTACTCTGATTCCCTACATGTGATATGTTGTAGAGATCAAGAACCCTTTAAAAAATGAAATCAGTGCGATGGAAAGAGATCTGATTTCTAGTCTGGACTCTTTACCTAGATGTGTGACCTTGGGCAAGTGATATCCTGTCACCAGGATTAAATTTCCTTCTCCTTAAAATGAGGGTATTGAATTAGGAGGTGAAGAACCTCACAGTAGCCTTTTATGTTCTTTGGCACAGCCTTTCTTCTGCACAAAGTATGATGAGCTTGAATAATGCAATTTTTTAAATAAAAGGATCTGGGGTTTCTGAATTTTTATGCAACAACTTTCTTTTCCCCATTGTCACTGAAGTAGGGGTTAGAGTGATGTGACACAAAACTCAGCTAAACTGCTTCACTCTTTAAAGAAAGCATCATTCAATTTAAGAGCTCTGCTGTCAATCAACATCTTGACAGGGCTTTACTCAAAACCTTGCCTGTGATCAGTGATGACAGATTTTCTCTTGGAAGGCCAGTTGAAACTAAACACAATAGTACTGGAAGCAAATGTCAAGTTCTTAGTTCATAACAAAGGGGAAAAACTTACTAAATTATTTTTTTCTCTCCTTTCCCTCCTCCCTTCCTTCTTCTTTCCTTTTATCCTTCCTCTTTCCCCTTTTTTCCTTCATTCCTTTCTTTTTTCCCTCTTCCATCTTTCATCCTTCCCTCTTTTCCTCTTTCCTTCCTTCCTTTCTCTCTTCTTTCTTTACTCTCTCTTGATTTATCTTTCACCTCCTAACCATGGATATACCTCTCAGACTCTGCTATGTGCCCTCTTCTTTTCCTAAACTCCATGTCTTTGTGATTTTATTTGCTCCCACCAGTCCAATTATTTCTTTTCAGAGAAAACTATGATATATATCCTGCCCTAATTTGTGTCTTAAATATCAATCCTCCATCCTCAATTACTATCTTGATATCTTTACCTGGATATCCTATCAGAGACTCAAATTTAACATTCTTAAAACAGAATTAATTCTCTTTTCTCCTAAATTTAATCCTTCTTCAAATTTTCCTCTTTGCTGAGAGTAACAAAGTTCTCAAAGTCATGTTTCCCCACAATCCTAAAACATTTTTTATTCCTCGCTCCCCTTCCAACTTCCCTTTCCCTACAAATCTTTCAATATCTAATTAGCTGACATATCCAATTCCACATTTTTCAGATCTATCCCCTTCTCTAAAGAGGAAGGAGAAAGTAGGATTCAAGATCCCTCTTCCATTCATATGGTTGGTTACCACCTTAGTTCAGAGTATCTTTAACACTTTTCATCTTGACTAATGTAAAAATTCCTAATTTCCCTTATTTCTCCTCTCTCCCCTCTTCAATCTATGCTCCATACAGCTGCCAAAATAATCTTCCTAAGGCACAATTTTGACTTTATTGCTCCCTTGCTCAAATATATTCTATAGCTCTCTATTTCCACTAAAATAAAATGCACATTTATAAAGGTCTTCCACAAATTGGGTTATATCTTACCCTTCAGTCTTCTATCATTTTCATCCTCTTCACATGCTTTATATTTCAGCAAAGTAGACGCCTGGCTATTCCCTGAATTTAATATATGATATTCTACTTAGATGTAGCTATGTAAGCCAAATCCAATACATACTTTCCTCATCTCTGTCTTTCAGATTCATTTTTTTTTTAAACTCAGCTCAGGTGTCAGATGAAGATGATTTCTCCAGCTCATAGTATTCTCTTTCTTTACTAAGAACACTTTGACTGAGCCTCTCTTTGCCCCTTTCACTCTCTGTCTAATGTACACCACCCACCCACTGCTACCCCCCAACATCTCAGTAGAATGCATGTTCCTTAAATGCAGGGTCCACTTCACTTTTTCCTAATCATCCTCCAGTCAGTCAGAGCAATAGATGAAATGCTGGACCTTGAATCAGAAAGGCAGGAGTTCAAATCTGACCTTGGATATTTACTAGTCATGTAACCTTGGGCAAGTTATTTAACTTCAATTTTCCCATATTTAAAATGGGGGTAATTATAGAATCTACCTCCCAGGGAAATTTTGAGGTTCAAGAGAATTAAAACTTTTAAACTACCCATCATGTAAACATCTGGTGCTTAATGAATGCTTCTTTTCCTTTCTGTAACGCCTGAAGGGCACCAGGCCTTTCCATGTACCCTGTGACCAAATCCTTCCATAGATATTTTTCCCCCAATTAGAATGTGATCTCTTTTGGAGCAGGGACTGCTTCCTTTTTCTATTGGTATTCACAGAGCTTAGTGTAGTTCCTGGCACATAGTAAGCATTTAATAAATGTCTTTCCTTCCATTCCATTTGTATTCCAGTACTGATTACAGTGCCTTGCACCAAGAAGGTTCTTAATAAATATTTATTGAATTTAATTTAATGTGAACAAATACAGTGTTGTTGGAATTGTGTGTGTATGTGTGTGTGTTTGCTTCCACACATATCCATCATGGAGCAAAGGCAATAATCCTTTTACACGAGGCATATAATGTCTACTGCTCATTATGGTTTGTGACCAGATGGGAGCTCTTTGCTGTGACTTTTAGCCTTCTTAGGAATAAGTTCTTTGCCTTGAATGTGATGGCCTGGAAGGTTTCTTCTACCTCTAAAAATGTCATGCTAAATAAATACTGGAAATGATGTGGGGGGAAGGAGATGGACAGATTTCTTCAGCTAAAGATAGCCAAGATCTAAAACATAAGATCATCTTATCAACTCCCTGCTGGTTTCAGAAAAGATCTTGTATACTATATTTCCTAATTGAAGGGAATTGAGGTTAATCCTGATTCCAGTTCTTTGAACTAACTAGAAAGCTGGCTTTGCCTGTTAAGCTGGCAAGGGTACATACACCAATATTGCCCTCCGAGTTTTTATTCTAGCCGGGAGTTGTTTGATGTTAAGATCAGTTTCAGTAATACATAATTCAGGGTCTTGTATTTGGCCCCTGAGGCTGCAGAGATAGTTTATATAATGGTTTTTTACTCATGAGGGGAAAATTAATTGCAGTTCCCTCACTAGTTGCTCAGTGCTACAACTTCATCTCAAAGAGACAGAATTCCCCATAGGAGACCCAATTTGGATTTAATATATAGTAATGTTTTACATGACTATTAATCCGGAGGCAAGTCGGGTCAGGTGTAAGAGCTGTTCTCTGAGCTTGAAGATTCTGCTTCTTGTATTGGCTAGGCCTATTCTCACAATTGCTGTTTGAACTTGGACAAGTCCCTTTATCTTTCTACTTCTTTCTCCCCAGATGTAAAATTAGAATAATAATTCTCTTGGGGACAGCTCCTGATGATAAGATGATATTAGTAGAGGGTATTAAAAACCTATACCACTACACACACACACACACACACACACATACACACACACACACACACACACATGCACAGAGCAATCATTAATGTAAAAATATTTTCTCCTCCATTGAACTGCCATGAAGTTACCATTAATTTAATGTTACTCATATAAGTGCTGATGGAATGGGGATTAGGGTAGTATATTTTGCTTTTAATAATTGGTAATGACCTCACTTAATCAAAGGTCTTGGGCTAGTTTTAAAATATTTGGACTTAGTCAAATGCCTATTGAATTCATCTTCCCTACCACAACTTGTCCCCCTCCCCCTCCCTTACCAACACTCTTACCAGCATAGCTAAAGCAACAGGTGTCTCAAAGAAAACAGAAACTATGCGCTTCTGATTCATTTATACTGAGCTCATCAAAAAGTTGTTTGTTATACAGTAAGAATTCCCTATAGCTTCACCTCATACCATTTTATGATTTAATTTTTTTTTAAACAGGAAACTGTGCTCTGCCCCAGTCCTTCTCTTTCTCATCAATAATTTACGTGACAAACTCCAACCCTTATACCTAGGAGTCAGTCAAAAAGACAGATGGGAGGGATTGCCAAGATGCAGGAAACTAGGAGTTCCAAGAAGCAAAGGGGAAGAGATGGAGCATCTGAGGCATGAGGGACAGTCTGTGCAAAGGTCCACAGGTGGGAGATCTGAACTTGTATATAGGAAACTGCAAATAGGTCACTTTGGATAGAACACCAAGTTCACAAGGGAAAGTAATGTCTAATTACTCTGGAAAGAGATTGAATCCAGATTGCAAAGGGCTTTAAATTTCAAATGGAGGAGCTTATATTTTCCCTTTAGAGGCAATAGGGAGTCAATCAATTAATCAACTAATTAAGTGCTTACTATGTTTCAGGCACTGTGTTTCATGCTAGAGACACAAAACAAGGCAAAAGACATTCTCTACACTCAAGAAACTTACAATCAAATGGAGGAGACAACATGCAAATATACATACATACATATATACACACACACATACAACATGTACATGTATATATACACATGCACATATATACATAGGCACATGCATACATACATATGTATATGTGCATATGTGTGTATATATATACACATATACACAAAGGAAACTATATTCAGCATAAATGGGAAATAATGAAAAGATAGGGAAGCACTAATATTAAGAGGAATCAGGGAAAGCTTCTTTTAGAAGATAGGGTTTTAGTTGGGACTTAAGAAGCCTGGGAAATCAATAATCAAAGTGGAGGAGATAAAGCATTCCAGGCAGTGGTATAACCAGAGAAAATGCTCAGTATCAAGAGAAGGAGTGTCTTGTTGATGGAACAGCCAGGAAGCTGTAGCGCCAATGTGATAATCACAGCACCTATCACGGCCATGAATATCCCAGTGTAATTCTGAATCACAAGATACAATAGACTCTCCACATGGAAGGCAGAACCAAAACATTTATTTAGATACCAGAAAGCATCATAGCAACAAAATGCATCATCATAGCAACAAAAATCTAGACATAATAACAATGCATTGAACAGCACATCCCCAAGCCTTTCCCTTCCTAGGCTTCCTACAAACGAGCTCCATTAAACAAACAAGCTGTCTCACTCATGCAGCCAGCTGCCTGTTTTCTCTCTCTCTCTCAGTTACGACTGCTCTGATCAAACTTTCGCTCAGCTCTGCTCTAGTTCCACTTTTCCTGCTCCACCCCTTCCTGTTTCCTGTGACTTGATCATGGGACTCAGGCTTCCATGTGACTTAAGCAGTTACATGGGCTTATTAATGGATGGGAAAGATCTTCCCATTAAGAAAGCAAAATTACATCAACAATAAGCAAAAATGCATTATCAATACAGAGGCCAGTCTCATTGAACTGAAAAGATTATGCTGGGGAGTAAGGTGTAAGAAGACTTATGGAAGTCTATGAATGCCATTGGGGAATGAATTGAAGGAGGGAGAGATTTGAAGCAGGTAGACCCAACAATAGGCTATTGAAATAATGCAAGTGTGGGGGTGATGAAGGCCTGCACTAGGGTAGTGGGGAGAGTATTAGAGAGATGTCACAAAGGTGAGATTAGCAGGCCTCGGTGACCACTTGGATATGGAGTGTGAAAGATAGTGAAGAGTCCAGGATGACTCTTAGGTTATGAATCTGAGGACCTGGGACAATGATGTTGCTCTCCATAGTAATAGAGAAGGTAGGAGAATGGAAATTTTAGAGGGAAAGATAACAAGTTCTATTTTGGACACATTGGGCTTAAGACATCTACTGGACATCCAGCTCAAGATATCTGAAAGGCAGTTGGAAAAATGAGATCAGAGGCCAACAGAGAGGTCAGAAGGAAAGGTACATTCAGTCCTATGCTGACAGGATAGAACCCCAAGATATACCTATGGATATAATCTGGAGAAAACTCTAGTGATCTGCTGGAGGGTCCATCAAAGGAGATAGAGAAGGCTCAGTAAGACAGGTAGAGAGAGGGAGACTGAAAATAAGTAAAAAACTGGGAATGACAGGGGAGCAATATTTTGGTGGTAATGGAATTACTTCTTGACAAAAAAATCAGTAGCATAGTCAGTCAGTCAGTCCATAAACATTTATTGAGAACCTACTATGTGTCAGGCATTGGGGGTTTAAAGAAAGGTAAAGATAGTCCTTGCTCTTAAGGAACTCACAGTATAATTGGGAAGACAACATGGAATCAGCATGTACACACAACTTATATACAGAATAAATCAGAAATAATCAATAGAGGGAGTGCACTAGAATAAAGAGTAGGTAGGAAGGGACTTTTGTAAAAAGTGGGATTTTAGCTGGGAGTTGAAGGAAAGCAAGAAGCCAGGAGGTATATATGAGGAGGGCAAGAATTTCAGGCATGGGGAACAGCCAGTGAAAATGCCCTGGATTTTGAAAGAGTATCTTATATGAGGAACAGTCAAGAGGCCAGTTTCACCGGTTTAAGACTATGTGGGAGAGTAAAAGGCACAAGAAGACGGGAGAAGCAGATTTTGAAGGGCTTTGAATGCCAGAAGATTTTATACTTGATCCTGGAGGTGACTGGGAACTATTGGAGTTTATTGATGTGGGAAGGGGAGTGACATTAAGATCTGTGCTTTATGAAGCATCCATTTGACAGTTGTATGAAGAATGGACAGGAGGGGCAAGAGCCTGAAGCAAGAAGTCCTATGAAGAGGCAATTTCAATAGTCTAGGCAAAAGGTGATGTAGCCCTGAATGAAAGTGGTTTCAGTTTAAAGGAAGAGATGGGAGAGATGTTGTCAAGTCCAGTCCCATCTCCCTGCAATAGCTAGTCAGTCAATAAACATTTTTTGAGCACCTAATCTGTGTAGGATACTGTGCTAGGGTCAAGGTACAAATAATAGTAATCACAAAAGATAGTCTTTGTGCTGAAAGATTTTACAGTCTAATGAGGGAAGACAAAGACATACAAAATAAAGTTGTAAAGGAGGGAGGGCAAAAAAAGTATCTGGCTTGGGAGCATGGTGAAATTCAGTTCAAAGAGTACAGCTGGGGAAAAGGAAGAGTTAGCTAGTCTGGGAGCACTCTTTAAATGGAGGCTTTGGGAGGACTTCTTTGCTGTGCTCTCCAGCCCTCCAACCAGAGGGGCAGATGGTAAGAAGAGCACTAAAGAGGTGTGAGTACTGAAGTTAATGCCATCTCAAAGGATACTGAGTTTATTGATGAAGCTATTTCCTAGAAACTTGCCAAGTCCAAAGAATTCAGCAGATGGGAAATGAAGAGATGGTCTGCTTGTATTCTGACCCCTAGGGCCAAGCAGAGCAAAACCAACCCCTCATCCACAGGGCAGTTCTTCATATACTTGATGACAAATAGCAGGTCTCAGTTGAGTTTTCTATTCTTCACATCCTTCATCCCCAAGCCCTTCAATTGATTCTCAATTGTCAGAGGTCTCAACACCTGAGCTATCCTCCTTAAGCACTCTGAAGCTTGTCCATATTCATCTCACAAATGTGATATATTGAACTGATTACATATATTCTGGATTTGATCTGATCAGAAGAGAGCACAGGGGCACTATCAGTTCCATTGTTCTAGATGTTATTGTCTAAGATTGAGTTTAAGGACTATTACATCACCTTGTTGACTCATATTGAGTTTCTGGTCCACCAAAACTTGAAGGTCTTTCTTCAACCAACCACTATTTGTTCTTGTCATTCTGATCCTGCAAAATGTACAGGTCATTTTTATTTTTAGCCTATAATTATCACTATTAAATTTCATCAGACTCAATGTTTGCTCAAATCAGTTAAAATGATGATGCGTCATTTCTGACTTTATAAGCATGTGAATACCATGCCATCAGAGAAATGATGACATGACTTGCACTTGACTTGGTTTTGAGTGAAGGAGGGCTGTGCAACATCACCATCCTCACTTTTCCTCCAGAGCCATCTGGATCCGGTGACCAGATATTTATCAGGATGATTAGAGATGGTCCAGGATGTCCAAGGAGATTTCGGCCTCATACCATCCAAGAAATGTTTTCTGGAACCTCCTGGCTTAAGAGTGATTATCAATAGTAACTTTTACTGTTTCCCTCCCAGTCTGATTTAATTATTCTTCTTTGCCTTATTAAAGGGGTTATCCCCTGACTACTTCTTAAACAGGCCTATTCACTGAATGGTCATTACCCTCACCCTAAGTGAATATTGAATAGGCCAAGATCTCCCTCTGCATCCTGGGTCATCTCCAGTCATCCTGATGAATATCTGGTCACTGGATCTAGATAACTCCTGAGGAGAAGTAAGGCTGGTGACCTTGCAGAGCCCTCCCTTACTCAAAACAAAGTCAAATGCAAGTCACGTCATCATGTCTCTGATGGCATGGTTTCCTTTGGCAACGAAGGATGAACACAACAACAATATAAGCATTTCACAATTTGATGTGTGCCATCCATGCCTTTAGCCAAGTTATTGAGATGAAGCATCTTAATAGCACAAGTCCAAGTAAAGATACCTTGGGCACTTCTTTAGAGACATTCCTCTGAAGGGACAATGATCTATTAATGACGACTCTTTTGGCTTATATGCTCAGTTCTGAATCCACCCACCCCATCATCGTCAATCATCATCAATCACAATCAATGCACTTTAAAGTCTGTAATGTACTCAAAATATTCATTTGACCCTCACGAAAAATCTTTGATTTATATTCAGTTATCATCACCATTTTATACATGAGGAAACTCAGGCCAGGAAGGTGAAGTAGCTTGCCAAGGTCACATAGCTAGTATGTGTCTGAGGTGAGAGTCTACTCTGCCTCTAAGTCTAGCCTCTACCTATGATGCTATCTAGCTGCCTCAGTCATGACAGCTCAGTCCACTTTTTGTCAGCTCTCCACCTGGACAGTCATCAGTCCTGTCATTGACCCACATTCAGTAAATATCTTCTGGATTCATAGAGTTTTCTCAGAGGATGTGAAGATGATAACAAAAGCTGTCTTTGCTCTCAATAAAATTACAATAAAAAAATCAAGATCATCAAGAAAAGAATGCTTATTAGCATCAGATATCTAAAGCTAGAAAGCACTTCAGAAGACACCTAGTCTAAACTCCCTATTTTACTGATGAGAAAAATTGAAGTCTACAAAAGTGGAAGGACTTTTATAAGGCCACACAGGTGGTAAGTGTCACAGGAAAGATTTAGCTCTCCAGGCACCAGTGTATTTCTCACTGTTCCACAAATATAGTTTATAGAAGGAAGCCTAGGAAAGCCTTATTCCATTCCCTTGCCCCTAAGGGTCATTCCCAAATGGAAAACAATGTGAGATGAACATCATTCTAGGCTGGTAACTTACTAAAGCCAGCATTAGGGATTAGCATTGCCCAAAATGTTTTCTCTCTTTATTTCTGTGCCTTGTTTTCTTCAAGATGACTGCTTACTTCAGTCACTGTATATCATTTTACATATATTCTGTGATTATTTTACATGTGGACATATCACTTCTTTATAGTATAATGTAAGGTTCTTGTGAACAGGCATTCTCATTTTTGTCTTTTTTTCTCCAGAACCTAGCAAAGTGCCTAACACATAGTAGGCATTTAATAAATTCCTGTTGATTGCTTCACAAAAAGCAATCAACAGTTTTAGTAGCCTGTTCTGCCATGCAAAACCACATTAAAAAGTAAAAACACAGTATTCTTTCCAACTTCCCTTGCTTAATTTATTTCTTAAGCTGTCTGAATAGGTGAGCAACTCTTTTCAATTTATTGACAGCGTAGTAGAAAAATTGAGTTTTCCTCTCAGCATAATCTAAGAGCATGAATTTCATAGGTTCCTTCTTTTAAAACTTTTTATCCATTTGCTCTAGCATCAATGATTTAGAACTGAAAAGGAATCCTTCTAGTCCAAATTCCTCATTTTACAGTTGAGGAAACAAATCTATTGAACTTAAGGGGCTCACTACTTTAGGTAACGCAGGTGACAATCATCGGAAGTAGGACTGGAAACCAGGTCCTCTTACTCCAAAACCAATGATCACAACTTCAGAGCACATAGTAAGTACGTAATAATTGTTCCTTCCTTCCTTCCTTCCTTCCTTCCTTCCTTCCTTTCCTCCTCCTCCTTCTTCTTCTCTCTCCTCTCTCTCTTCTCTCTCTCTCTCCTATCTTTATTTTCTTCCCTTCCCTCCCTCCTTCTCATTTATCTAATAGGACAAATATCAGGTAAAACATTCTTTTACCTTCAGAAAATAGCTCAAAACTGAGCATTAATACTGGGTTGATAACAGAAGATGCGGAGAAGAGTATGAACAAGGTGAACACATTTCCTTTGACTTTTCTACTTTCTCTGATGCCCTGTTTGATAGTTAGCATGACAAATTACATGAAATAAATGGAAATGATAGCAAATGTCATTTTTGACAATACTGCCAATTACCAAATGCCATCGTGAGCAAAGAAACTATAATATCATAAGAGTATAATCTTTTCCCTCAGGAGTCGCAGGATTATGTTTCAGTCTTTAAACTCACTTCATTAAGCCTTGTGTAACTATGATAAGAACTGGAGGAAAAGGACTCAAACATAAAGGGGGCAATATTTTGTTTGACAGGGTGTATGTGTGGATGTGTGCGGGCATGCGTGTGTGTGCGTGCATGTGTGTGTGTGTGTGTGTGTGTGTGTGTGTGTGTGTGTGTGTGTGTAGAGAGAGAGGGAGGGACAGAGAAGAGAGAAAAGAGAAAGAAAGGGAGGGCAGGGGAAGGGAAAAGTGGAAAAGGAAGGGAAGGGGAGGGGAGGGAAGGAAAGGGGGAAGAAAGGGGAGAGAAGAGAGGAGAAAGGACAAGAGGGAGGGAGGTAAGGAGGGAATGAAAGAAAGAGGAGAGAGAGAAGAAAGAGAGGGAAGAGGGGGGCAAAGAGAGAGAACTCTAATTGTCTCTCTTGTCAGGAACTCAGTTAGAACAACCCAGCTCAACGTTTGTCTGACCTGAATTTACATCTTAAAGGAAATCAATAGAATTGAAAGCCCCTGCTCAAGAAACATGAAATTCATCGCTGAATACACTTCAAATAGAAAAAATAAATCACTGTATGTGAGTAAAATTTTCTTTTCTTGCTTGGTGTGAAAACTACAATTTAAATTGGATAACGATAACTGATAGCATTTTTAAGGTTTTTGAGGCAATTTTTTTTTTACCTTTACAATCACCTATGGGCAAATATAAGTTTTGGTTTTTTGTTTTAATCATCATTATTTTACAGATGAAAACATAGAAACTCTTAGTTAAGGGACTCACCCACAGTCTCACTGATAGCAGTAGTCAGCAACGGGATTAGAATTCAGATCTTTCTGGCTCCAATCAGTGATTCAAGATGCCAGATTCAGTGCGCCACATCTCTCAGTATAGAATGGAATGATATAGCTTAAAGGTAGCTTAGGGATATTGTAGTCATGCAATCTTCTACTATTGGTAATGAAAGGAACCTCAAAAGTTATTCACTAAGTGTACACACTGAGGGG
The DNA here is from genome assembly GCA_028658325.1 of Potorous gilbertii. Taxonomy (NCBI): domain Eukaryota; kingdom Metazoa; phylum Chordata; class Mammalia; order Diprotodontia; family Potoroidae; genus Potorous; species Potorous gilbertii. The sequence goes on from CM053770.1 coordinate 137,368,078, forward strand.
ATGTGATGGATAGAATGCTGGACCTAGGAAGACCTGAGTTCATATCTAGCCTTCTATACTGTGTGATCCTGTGCAAGTCACCTAAAGCTTTCTCTGCCTCAGTTTCCTCCTCTTTATGATGAGGATTTACTAGCACCTATCTCTCATGGTTGTGGTGAGGATCAACTGAATTTATATTTGTAAAATGCTTTGCAAACCTTAAAATGCCACATAAATACTAGCTGCTATTATAAAGTGTTCATTTAGGCAGGCATTCTTATTTAGATAATGACCATTGTCCTGCCCTGACATGTCAAGTTCTTGTTTTCAGGGTGACCTGCTTGCTCCTACATTATAGTATTCAGTGACTGTACTCTTGGCAGTCTGTTCTAGAGGGTTCCAGTTTCTCATAGCTAAGGGTTGGGGAGATCAATATAGAATATGGGAACATTATACCATAGTCTCCTGCTCCTCCCAGAATTAGGATCAGCATCAGAGTCAATCAAGGGCTGCAGTTGATTGCAGGTCTTCTTATTCATATTTCATAGTGTTAGAAGAACACTCCCAAGTTTGGAGAGGAAGGGTTTAGAATTATCCCATGGTATGGTAGAGGATGACCTACAGTCAAGAAGACCTGAGTTCAAATTTGGCCTCAGATACTTACTAGCCATATGACCCTGGCCAAGTCACTTAACCTCTGTTTGTCTTATTCTACTAGATGAGGAAATGGCAAACCACTCCAGTATCATTGTGAAGAAAATCCCATAGATAGTGTTTACATGCTGTTGTCCACAGGGTCATGAAGAATGAGACACAAATGAACAACATGGGAGAGGGAGGGTGAGGGAAAGTGGGGAATGGTGGAACAGGAAAGTTTTACACAGGTGGGAACAGAATCCTAATGCAATTAAGACAAGATTAAGAATGAGGAAGATGAGTAATTGAGTTCAAAGGAACAGAGGCAGTAAACAGTGCCTAAAGTAGAAGCAGGGTCAACAATAAGAGATTATAATAAGCATTGTGGTACCATGGAAAGAGTTCTAGATTTAGAACTGTAATACCTGGGTTTGAATACCAACCTTTCCATTTACAGATAAATAGGTACTCATTCATGCAAATAATGAATCCCCTGAAGATGTTGTATTATTTGAATTCACTCTGAATATTTTCATTGGACTAGAACCAATTATCATATTTTATAACTAACAATTTTAAATATGCTTGAATATATGTTTGAATTTGAATATATATATATATGTATATATATAGGACCATGTCAGGAGATTCATTATTTGCACTAATTGGGACCAAGTTACAGTTGAACCTCAGTTTACGAGTAACCTGGTTTATGTATTCTTCACTGGATGAGAAAAATTTTTTCACAAAATGTCTTGAAGGGCAGGCAGAAATTCTCAGTATGAACACTATAGTTGGACTTGAACAGTTCGTGAAGGGATGATACTCAGCTAGGGCAATTTTTTTTTTGAGCCTATATAAAATTGCAGGCGAACTCAGGGAAGGAGGGGGTAGAGAGAAGGAGAAAATTTAAAACTTATGGAAGTGATTGTTGAAAGCTGAAAACAAATTAATTTTTAATAAAACATTAAAAACAAGTGTCATTAAACTCCTAGTCAGAAATGAACATAAAGAAAAAGAAAATCAGTGAGTCGAAACATGGAAGTTTTTCTAAAAAATGAAAAATAAGTGAAGACAGTAGTGTTAGTCTTACTTTTAGTGAAAGAAGCATAAAAAAGAGCACTCCTGACCTTGATATCTCCAATGTTCTCATAGGAGGAGATTCTCCTTCCAAGCATTAACCGTTCTTCCTCTTCCTCCCTCTCATCTCCCTCAAGCCAGCCACGACTCTTCTTAAAGGTAAAGTGCAAGTTAATTGATTTTATTTTTGGTTTATATTGCGCATTAATCATTGCTATTGTATTTCAAGTGCATTAGGGACAAATTCTTACTAAATATTATAAATAATTATTTTTATATGAATATTTTTTGGGATGTGGTACTGATCTTTACATTATTTTCTACGGAAAAATTTGCTTTGCAATATGAACAAATTGCATGAGGAACAGAATCATCTAATGAATTAAATTTGTAAACCAAGGTTCTTCTGTATTCTAGTATGACTAAGTATAGATCCATTAGTCATGCAGAACTTGTATTCCTCAGTTGTAAAATATGGGGCATCATTGTCTCAAAAATTCTCTGAATTTATGATCCCATCATCTAACTTAAGCCCTGCCTAAACCATGAATTCCCTCCACCACACCCTCAACACCAGTCTGTATTTAATGACTTCCAATGATGGAGAGCTCACTCTCAAGATTTAGCTGCAAATATATGGAGGCAGTGGAAAAAGAATATTTTCTTTCTACCACTTATAAAACTCTACTGGGAGGGAATATATTGTTGTGGGTAGAGCACCGGTTCAATTTCTTTCTTTTAAAAATGAGAGGGCTGGACTTGATGACTGTTGAGGTCCCTTCCAGCCTCAAATCTATAATGGTGTGCCAGTGGGTAAATGCTAAATTATTGGTACCTATTGGAAAAATGCTATTTCCTTTTCTTCAGTAGTCCAACCTTTAATTTTACAGATGAAAAACTAAGGACTCGAGAGGCAAAGTGACTTATGCCAGTTCACAGTACAGTTAGTGGCTGAAATAGAACTAAGAACCTAGGTTTCCTGATTCCTAGTCAAATAAGCTTTCTTTCTAGATAAGATCATAGATAAAATCATAGGATTTATCTGTAGGTCAAAACCAGAGCTGTTATTGGGTTCTTAATGGACATGTAGTATAGCCTCTAAAAAATAGGCAACATAAGGAAAAATTATTCTCATTTCAAAAGAATTCTTTACCTTAGAAAAGTCCTTACCACAAGACGTTTTGTGCTTCCCCAATACATTTAATTCCCTTAATATCTTTTTGGCAGCTAGGTGGTATAGGGGATAGTATACCAGAACTGGAGTCAGAGAGACCTGAGTTCAAATCCAACCTTACTATGTTACCCTGGGTAAGTAACCTAATTTTCTTTGCCTCCATTTCCTCCTCTGTGAAATGAGCTAGAGAAGAAAATGGCAAACTACTCCAGTATCTTTACCAAGAAATCCCCCAAATGGGGTCATGAAGAGTCAGGCAAAACTGAACAAATAGGATTTTATTTAAATATATATATATATATATGTATATATATATATATATATATATATATATATATATATATATATTTTTTTTTTTTTTTTAACACACTGGCTTTCAATAGTGCATCTGATGAATCAGTCAACATTTACTGAGTGCCTTCTGTGAATGAGTCCTTGTGCATTGGTTGTGGGAAGCAGAGAGGGCCTCAAAACACCTTCTTCATGCAGAAGAAGAAAGCAAATTTCCTCTCACTCTGACAACTGCAATTTCAGCTCTATGACATCCAAAGGACCAAAGCTAGAATAAGCACCTACTAAATATCATAGTGTCCTGTTTGAGTAATAATTGAGATAGATGATAGAGTTTCAAGGGATTTCCCATTGAAGAGGGAAATTCCCTCCCCCCGCCCAACTCCTTGTGCAATAGATCACTCTAATATATATGCTCAATAGAGCTTACTACATTTGTTACAGTTATGAATCAAGGAAAACCTAAAGTAGGTTTTGTCCAGACAGCTAGCACCATGTCTTCTTGTTTATAGCTTTCCTAGGGCTTAACAGCATCCCACGCGTAGTAGTATTTAATAAATATTTGTGGTGATGATTTGAGACCAGTATAATAATGGAATTCTAAACAATTAAAATATTAAGTAATCAAGGGCATATTGAATGTCTACTAGGTAATATAATTTTATCATATGATTCTTCCAAAAGGGCACGACAAAGGATTGATCATATACTTTACCTGTTTTTCTCTACACAACTGCAGAGACATTTACACAACACTGCAACTAGCAAAATTACAACAAAGGCTCATGAGCCAAGAAGAAGAGGAAGTCAGCTATAGTACTACAGAAAAAATAAACTAATAAATAAACTCACTCAGATGTTCAAAACAAAAATACTATTATAGGGGTTTATTTGTAAAGAGAACTTGGGATTTGTTTTTGACAGCTTTTAAAAAAAGTGTTTCCAATTCCTTTAAATAAAAATAAGAAATAGAGATTGAGGCAAGGAAACAGTGAGATCCTGAGCTTTTCTAGCCAGAATGGTTTTATGAAACATTAATGACTATTTTAAATATTGTATTAAAAACTAATAGTATGTATTTCATACTTTGTGACAGTTCCCCACCAAGGGTACAGCATGTTTATAAATATGTTAGGCTTTATACAAATGATGGTAATTAAAGTCCTGGGTTTGTAACACAAACGGGACTGTGGCAGGTATTGACTGTTGCAAGTACAATTGGATACAAATGACATTTCTCTGTTCAGGGATACAGCATTAATGGGTTGCTCTAGGCTGCTACAGTTCACTTTTCCAATTATAATGAAACCCTTTGCAGTGAGGGAGGAGTAAAAAACATTTGAGATAAAAAAAAAATGGTAAGGACAAAACAAGTTAATGCTATTAGAAATGGGCATTGTTGGCGAAGTGCATGGCATAGGGAGAAAATGGAAAACGTGGGAAATGATAATGTTTGTGGAACATTTGGGGGACCTGAGATCTCAAGTCGATCTCAGAAGAGTCCAATGAGGTAGATAGCTAACTAAGTGATATTGTGGTCCCCCTTGTGTAGGTGGAGAAATGGAAGCACCCAAATGGTAAATTCTTAATTACAGTCACAGAGCTAGTCTGTAGTGGTTTGGGGGCACAAACAATGTTTTCCTGATTACTAGCCCACTGATAGCCCAATTCTGCTACCTTTGAAACATCCTCTTATGCTTCCACAAGGGTAAGCCCAGTATCTTATTACTGAACATGACATTAGCACAGCATTTGAAAAGAGAAAAAGAGGCTCCTTTTCCAGCCCTGTATAAATCATTGTTATGTCAAATTTACTTTAGAATAAAGGTCGATTCATTCAATTTAACTAAATGATTTATTATTTATTAATTTAGCTCAGAGAAAAGACATTTATTAAATGCCTACTATGTGGAAAAACTGAAGGGTTAAGCAAATTGATAGAGTGGATTGGTAGCGGGGGGGTGGGGAAATGATGAAATGGATACAGTTTTGGTGCAGAAGGGGAAGTGGGAGTGCACTGTGGAGCTATTGAGTCCAAGGCAAGGAAATTGATCAGGGTTGTCAAGTTATTGAAAGGTGATAATTGACCATAAAATTTTTGGAAGACTACAAATGTTTAAAACCACAACAATAAAATTCAAGCCAGTAGGGTGGGAAGGAAGAATGGGGATGTGATTTGTTTCCATCGTGCTATGTTTGTATTTCATCTTTGTTCATACTGTAAACTGATCTCTAGTGGAGGAGAAGGAGAAGGAACCTGAGGAGTGATTCCTCAGACTCCAGCTTCCTAGAGATAATGAAGTGTTCTTAAAAGACAAAAGAGGGTTAGGCAATAAGTATTTATTAAATGTGTCCTATGTGCCAGGCATTGCACTAAGCACTGGAAATACAAATGCACACCAAAGGAAAGATAATCCCTGCCTTAAAAGGGTGAAGACTATAGCCAGGTATATGCCAGGCACTGTACTAAATGCTGATACAATGGTCAAAGATAAGTCCCTACTCACAGTCTACCAAGGGGAGACAACATGCAATAAACCATAAACAATAAACCAACTATAATCTAAGAAAAATCAGAGAAAAGGCATTAAAATTAAAAGGGATTGGCTTCCTGTGAAAGGTGAGAATTTAGTGGAGAAGTGAAGGAAGCCAGTAAAGACAGAAGATAGAGAGGAGAGGGTGAACATTCCAGGCACAGAGCACAGCTAGTGAAAATGCCTACCCAAGAATTAGAGTGTCTTGGGAGACGAACAGTAAGGAGACCAGAGTCACTGGATTGTAGAGTGCACAGGAGAGTGGAATGTATAAGGACTGGAAGCACAGTAGGGGAACAGATTATAAACAGCTTTGAATACTCAACAGAGAATTTTATATTTGAACCTGTAAGTGTTAGGGATACACTGGAGTTCAATGACTAGGCTAGTGATCCCTTTGACAACTGAGTGAAAGATGTGCTGGTAGGAGAGGAGGATTGTGACAGGGAGGACAAGCCGCGGCTACTGAAATAATTCAAGTGCAATAGGGTTAAGGGCCTGCATTGTGATGGTGTCTGAGCACCTTGCTAGGAGTGAATGTGAGAGATATCATATAAGAAGGCACTAGGCGAAAGGGGAGTAGAGAGGCAAGGGGTGTGGTGTTTAGTGTGAAAAGTCAGAAGCAGAGTCTGGAGGGAAATGGATGTTGGCTAGTCCAGGCCCCAGTGAGAGGAGGGGGATAGCATGACACAGGTATGATCCAAGGTGAAGAAGCTCCAGGGACTGAATTTTTAATTGTAGCTGTTTTCACATTGTTGTCTTTTTCTGAGTTTGTCTTGGTTTTCTCTTCCACTGTAGTAGCTTTTTGTAGTCAAGTTCTTTCTTTGTTGTGGTAGTTGGCTTATTTTTCCAATTTATTGCTTGACTTTTTAAACTATTTTATATTTGGGCTTTACTCACCAGGAGGTAGGGAGGCAGTATCCTAAGCTTCATGCTTTTTTGCATTGAAATTTCAGATATAGCTTTGGGGAACTGTAAGTTTTCATTGCTTCCAAGATGGTGTGATGGGAGAGAGGCCTGTCACTGCTCTCCTGGTCTGTTCTCTGGGCTTTATCAGGAAAAAGTTCCTGTTCCCCAACAGCCACAAGCACTTGTGCTCCTCCCAATGCTGGGACTGAGACTGGGTCCCCTACTCCCCTGCAGTCATTAGCACTAGTTCTCCTCTCTATCTTGGAACTGCAACGAGGGCCCCTGATTCTTTTGACTGACTATAAGTAATCCTCTCCATCCTGGAAATGCAAGCCAGAACTGTGTATGGGCAATGATGCTGCCAAAACAGTGCCAAATCCTCATCTAGTGCCAGCTCAGGATCCCCTGTAATCTCTTTCTGACTAGTTGTCTGACATTCTTAATGTCTCTGGGCTGAGAGATCCCAAAGCTGCTGTTACCACTAGGATAGCTGCCTCCAATACTCATTGCTGGTGCTGCCACTGAGTGTGCCCCTGGCTGGCCCCACACTTGGGGCCAGACTTCTCCAGACCTCCCAAATTCTTTTGGACTGGAAAAATATCTCATCCTCATCAACTGTTCACTCTGCCACTCCAAAATTTTATTTGAGGAGTTATTTTAGAGGTTGGAGGGCAATGTTGGGAGAGTTCAGCTAGGTTGCTGCCTCTTCTCCATCATTTTGGCTCCATGGAAGTAATTGACTTCAAGAAATAGATGTGTCAGTGAGAAAAAAAGAGATTTAAAAAGAGATAGTGAAGTTCTAAAGTACCATTTTTGAATGAATGAATGAAAACAAGTAACAGTTCTCAAAGAAGGTAGATGCAGCTAGGCAATTCATTGGAAAGAGTACTGTGCTTGAAGTAAGAAAGACCTGAATTCAAACTATCCTCAGAGACTTAGTAGCCATGTAATTTTGGGCAAGTCACATAACTTCTATCTCCCTTAATTTCTCCAAATTTAAAATGGGGCTAAAAATAGCTCCTACCTCCAAAAGTCGTTATGAGAATCAAATGAGATAATGTTTGTAAAATGCTTAGCAAAAGACCTGGAAGATATTAGGTGCTTTATCGATGCTTTCTTCCTTCCAAAAAAGCAGCATGGTCTACTTAATTGGAGCCAGATCTTAGCAAGGTTATGATCATAATAGTTACAGTGACATATAATAATCTTGGACACATTGTTGACATTCTATTTCTTAGTTGTTTTCGTTCAGGAGATTTTTATAGATCCTTTTCTCGGTCTACGTCATCCAGTCAAGACAAGTATCATTCATCCTCATAATGGCAATAAATTGTCTATTATATATGAGTATGGCTCTACTGACCCACCATCAACCAACCAAAATTTTGAGTCATTTTCTTAATGGAATTGATGGGTCATGAAGCATTGAACCACATCCCCTTATCATCCAGCTACCTTGATGAGTTTTGAGGACACACATTTTCAAGACAGTTTTAGGGGAGATAGTCAATGGTAGAAAAATAAAGCAAAGCTAACTGTCCTAGAAGAGAAGAAAATCCATGATCTCTTTATAATAGCATATTTTATAAAGTCTCTGCAGTTAATGGACCACAGGCATGATAATTAATTGAAGATTGCAGAGCAGGGGAAAGAAATTATTAGATTAAATAGTGGGCCAATTATCTATGTCTAGATGGGGACAAAGTAAGGGGTCCCAATGCCACCACCTGCCCTTTTGTGAACATTTCAACACCTTACTAGAGAAGGCAATGATTGTACTAAACTAAAATTCCGAAAACCTTTGTTCTACAATTTACTTTGTTAGTGACTCAATGACTGTAGGTAGTCAAATAGAGTAAGAGAATTCAAATTATGGAAGGTACCTCAGACACTCTGTAACCCAACCTCCCATTTTATAGATGAGGAAAATGAAATATAGAAAGATCAAGTGATTTTCTCAAGGTCATAAAGCCAATTAGTAGCAAAGGCATGAAGAAAATTCAGTTTTGTTATTTCCTCTAATTCCAGGGCTCTATTGGCTAGATCACCCTTGTTACCTAATTCTCTTAACTATGATATTGAGGTAATACCAGCTCATCTCTACCTTGCAGAAAATGAAGAAGGTGTTAAAAAGGACTTTGAACTTAAAAAGGTATTACTTATGTCCTGCTCCACTCTGAGAAAATCTGATATGGAAAAATCCATAACAGATCAAGGATGAAGGTGATTATTGTTCACATTACTAAAAGCTTCTTTGTTTGAATAAATAAATATTTATTAAGCAGCTACAATGTATAAGACACTGTGATGAGCACTAACAATGCAAAGACCAAAAAGAAAACCCACTTTCTCTCCTAAAGGAGTTTATATTATGAGGGAAGAATATTTCTTATACACAGATAAGTATAATACTAAGTAAAGGATGATGGGATCAAGGAAATAAACAAAATACACTAAGAATATTTGAGGATGAGAGAGAGAAAAAATATCAGCAGAGGGCCCAGAGAAGGAAGGCTTCATGGAAAGGCTGCTACCTGAGGTGACCCTTTTAAGATGAAGATTCTAAAAGAGAGATGAGAATGGAGGGCATTATAGCTATATGAAGGAAGGGCACAACTTGTACACTGGAAAGACATGGGAGTTGCCATATTTAATTGAAGAAATAGCTAGAAATACAAGTTAATTGGAAAAAATGTTTTTTTTGCTTTTGATCATTGATCATCCTTTGTTTTTGAAGAGTATCAGTATCACTTACTTGTGAAAATCGAGTTATTACTATGCACAAAGGGCTATGAAACTGTGCATGACCTTTGATCCAGAAATAGCACTTTTAGATTTGTATCCCAAGGAGATCATAAAAATGGGGAAAGAACCTACATGTACAAAAATATTTATAGCAGTTCTTTTTGTGGTGGCCAAGAATTGGAAACTGAGGAGATGCTCAATTGGAAATGACTGAGCAAGTTATGGGATGTCAATATAATGGAACTATTGTTCCATAAGAAATGGTAAGCAGATAGACTTCAGAAAAACTTGGAAAGACTTGCATGAGCTGATGCTGAGTGAAATGAGCAGAACCAGGAGAACATTGTACACAGTAAAAGCAACATTGTGTGATAACCAGCTTTGTCTGACTTAGCTTTTCTAAGGAGTGCAATGATCTAAGACAATTTTAAAAGCTTTATGATAGAAAATGCTATCCACATCCATTATAGAAAAATAAACTTGCCTTTGATTTCTGGCAAACTTCTAGATCATACTATTAAAGAAATGTGAACCCTAGCCCCCATTTTCCAATTTCTTTTTACATACTGTTTTCACCCATTAGATTGTAAACTGTTTGAAAGCAAAGAGTTTCTTTCTTATCTATATTTGTATCCCCAGCACTAAGCATAGTACATGGCACATAATAGGCATTTAATAAATGTTTATTGATTGACTAACTGAATGTCTAAAAAAGCAAATGGTGATCTCAGTTTTTACGTAGTTTTTGTAAGAACAGGTTGGGTCAGAATGATTTTATTTTCTTTATTGATAGAATCATTAAAACTGGTAAGTAGAAGAATGACACAGATATCATTTACATAGATTTTTGAAAACAAATATTTGATAAAGTACCTCATTAGAATATTGTGGGAAAAAAGTAGAGAGATATGGTACCAAGTTTAAAGTTTAATTAGATGGGATCAAAACTACTTAAATGATCAGACTCCAAGAACAGTTATTAATGACGATATCAATATGGCAGAAGGTCTCTAGTGAAGAGCCCAAGGGATCTTTCTTGGCTTTGTGTCATTTAACATTTTTATTAATGATTTGGATAAAGGAACAGATAGCATGTTCATCAAATTTGCAGATGAATCAAAGCTGAAAGAAATAAGTAACTCATGGGATGATAGAGTCATTATCTAAAAGCAACTTGACATGAGCAATTTATTCTCCAATTATGATTTGTGGACACATGGAGTTCTTTTAACCTTTTCAGGGGGTATGTGAGATCAAAAGTATTTTCATAATAATACTAAGACATTATTTGACTCTTAAAATACTCCTTCACTTTCCAAGAACCTATCCATATGAGGTTGTATTTTCTTTATATTTTTCAACCAAAAAAAAAAATAAAAACTATGAATTGAATGCAGAAGCAGCCATGAGAATCCAGCTGTCTTCTATTAAGCCAGATATTAAAGAGTTATATAAAAACTATGTAAAACAATTCCACTTTTTGTTTTGGAAATATAGTTCTTTTTTGTCAAATATATTATTTATGTTAATATGTGATGGATTTATTATTGTTAAAGAATTAATATGATAAAAAATAAATATATTTAAACCTAATAAATATAAATACTTCAAAATGATCAGTTTTAACTTTGAGTATGATGAATGTTGATAGATATTTTCATTGATAAAAGGAATTCCTGGATGAGAAAACCCCTTCCACAAAGCATCATTAGCACTTTTTCTGTAACTTAATCCTAGAGACTTGCCTAATACTCTAGTCTTACACTATAGGATTCTAAAGATTTAGTTCACCGGGATGAGGTTGGGGAAGGCATGTATAGATTGTTGTTGTGTTCATCCTTTGTTGTTTAAGAAGACCGTGCCATCAGAGAAATAATGACATGTTTTGAGTGAGGGAGGGCTGTGCAGGTCACCAGCCTCACTTCTCCACCAGAGTCATCTGAATCCAGTGACCTGATATTCCTCAGGATGGCTGGAGGTGACCCAGGATGCCCTGGGACACCTTGGCCTTTACTATTGATAATCACTCTGAAGCAGGAGGGAGGGGCCCCATAGTGTCTGAGCTTCACAGTGCAGTAGAAGGGAAGGGAAGGGAAGGGAAGGGAAGGAAAGAGGAGGGGAGGGGAGGGGAGGAGAGGGGAAGGGTGAGGAGGGGAGGGGAGGGGAGGTGAGGGAGAGGAACAAGATTCTCCCTTACTGTGAGTCTTCAAAGAAATGGTGCAGACTCCTTTTCTTGCATGGGTACCAGACGGCCGTTGTGGCCTCCTCCAAATCTAAAATGATGTGATTCTGAAGCCTCTAATCCTGGACACTCCAAAACTAGAGAAATCACTTCACATTTTCCCTTTCTCTTCACATGCTATTTTTTCAGGTACTACTTTGCATATGGATTTCTTAAGAGTTCCAGTAATAGTGTGCTCCCAAGATAGACAAAATAGGACTGACCTTTTGAAAATATAAATTACTCATATCTTTTCAGTTACATTGCTCGGTTCCTGGAGTAAACAAAGGTTATCAGAGAGCCATTCCCTAGAGCGATGTGGTAAAAGCAGCCCATAAGAATGGTAATCAACATTATTTTTGCTCAGCCTGTCCATCATGACAAGTTGCTTCTTGATTTGACCCTTCAATAATATTTCCAATTTCAAATACTGGATATTTAAAATGAACAAACTATATTGACTATTTCCGGTACCAGTGTCTAACTTTACACACTCTAAAGAGTAAAGAAGAGGTACTTTTTAAAAACCACTAACCTTTCTACAAATATATTAAGTGAACCCTATAGCGAGTCTAAAGCTTACATTTTTTTGAGCTAAATGTCAAGCCCACAACAAGTCTGCAAGTTGAATTATAGGACTTGGGAAACAGTTATTGTAGGAAAGTTATCTACATCTATAATCGCATATATTCTGGTAAAGTACATGAACAGATCTTTTGATACAACTGAGAAATATCACATTTAAATAGATTCTGTGGTCAAGAATATCATAATGAAATTTGATGATCACACTAAATGTTTTATGTAAGATGTTCAATCTGTTTGAGCTGTGGTAATTTTTACAAATGGCAGACCAGGGAAGATAATGTAATAAGAGAAGTGAGAAAGCCCAGTTCTTCACAAATATCCCAATGAAGATCTCAGAGAAGAACCACACTAAGTATTTAATGAGAGATCTAAGGAGAACTGACAATGTGTCATCTCTCCAACCCAATATCACAAATTTGACAAAATAGACAACCAGTGCAGGAACTGCTCAATAGGGATGGGTCAGGATCACACTAATAGGACTAGGCAAACAATGCTGACTTTCAACCTGTAGAACCTTCCAACTAATTGAACATGAGCTGTGCTGTCCAGACCCAAACTGTGGTCTAAAACATGGAAAGTCCAGGAAGGAAGTGATCAGATCACACCCTCGAGTAGAACACAGAGGACCCACTGAAACTTTGTGGCTTTCTGGCCTGAACTAACCCCTGAGATTTTTGAAGAACACAGCATTCAGCTCTGGAGAGCACAATGGCAAGACACCAGATAAGACAGCCCTGAACCATGCAGGGTCTTGATATGTCCCACTAGAAGAGTTTAGATTTGGGGATGTAATGCAGTCATAATCTGGGAAGTAAGAGAGGCAACAAGGTAGCACAGTAGATAGATCAGTGACTCTGGGCAAGTCAGTTACCCTTGATTATCCCACCCTAAACCCCCAAAAAACCAACAAAATATCTGGGATGTAAGGCTGGAAGAATAGGTAAATAAAAACCATGTGATAATCACTTGGGTAAATAAAAATAATGCCACTTATCACTAAAGTTATTATAAAATTACATTTGACATTAGTGAATGTAACACAGTGTGATTCTGGTAGCACTTGTAGAAGATTTCTAGGCTGATATCAGCGTGACTTTTGTGGCCACAGCCACACTTGGATAATTCATTTCTTCTCTAAAGATGATCATCTCCAATTGTAGTCTTTCTCCTGCACTAACCATGGAAAGCACACAAATGGTTTCTGTTTCACAAAATAAGACATTTGAGAGTTGATAAAGACCTTAGAGATCATTAGGAAAAGCAAGGTATAGTAGGAAACAATACTGAACCAAGAGCAGGTGACCTGGATTCTAATTCTATCTCTCTCACTTACTGCCTGTGTGGCCACAGGAAAGGGTCTCATTTTTCTCATCCTAAAGTAAGGGTCTTAGATCAGATGGTCTCTAAGGTTGCTTCCAGCTTAAGATAGATGAAGCTAAGATCTAGATGAACCTCCCATCTAATACAGGAAATAATAATAAATAAATAAATATGACGTACATCACTAGCATCCAAACTGTCCTTGCTAGGTGAGTTCTAATTGTTGGAAAGATTGTACTTGTATTGGCTCAAAGCTTGCTTCCCTACAGTTTCCACTCATTGTTCTTAATTCCAAACTCTGGACCTAATTGTATTTTCATGTGACTACCCTTCAAATATGACCTCCTTATCCTATATTCAGGTGAAATATTCCCCATTTCTTCATCTATTCCTTATATAATGTGGTTAACCTTTAGGTCATGAAATGTCTCTTAAAATGTGCACTGAACATCTCTGATGCATCATTTTTTTCATCTGTGTAATGATAGAGTTAGACTAGATAATTTCTAAAGTAGCTTTGAGTTCTACTTTTTTAATCTGTGATGTATGTGACATCCAGATGAAGTCTGAGTAAAAAGAACTCTGACTTCTGGACCTTGTACTTACTTTTTTATACCATGAGATTGCATTAATACTTTTGGCATCTATATGACACACTATTATCTCTTCATGGGCAACCACCTAAAATCTCCAGTACTAAATCAAAGAGCAGATAGATAGTGCACTCAAATAGTCGTAGTAGCTCTTCCAATGGTGTCAAAAAATTTGAAATATAGGGGATGTACATCAAATGTTGAATGGCTGAACAAATTGTGATAAATGATTGTAATGGAATATTCTTATAAGAACTAACAAGCAGAATGCTTGGTAGATAGAGGATAGAGCACTGGAGTAGATAGAAGCTTGGAGTCATCTCCATCCGTTCAAATCTGGCCTTTTATTCACTGTTTGACCCTGGACAAGTCACTTGACCCTGTTTGTCTCAGTTTCTTTATCTGTAAAATGAGCTGGAGAAGAAAATAGCAGACTAGTCCCATATTTTTGCCAAGAAAACCCCAAAAGAGGTCCTGAAGAATCAGACATGACCGAACAACCACAAATTCAAGGTACTTACATTTTGTTCTTTCGCAAATGATTTTTCCTCCTCAGTGGAGAACTTTACATTTATCCCTGTTTGGTTTTTTTTTTTGCTAGTTTTAGGCAAACAGACCAGTTTTGACCTTTAGGAATCTGTCATCTAAAGTATTAGCTCTTCCTCCAAACTTTGTGTCTTCTGAATTAAAACAAGAAGAGTGTGTTTGTCAGCTTCTGATCATTCTACATCTCAACAACACTCTTTAGGTAATGTACAGTATTACAGAGCATAGGAAAGCATGTTTCAAAAAATCTCAAAGAATAAAATGGCAAGAAACAAAGTGATTTTGTTGTAGGGTTCTAAAAGGATAAAACTTTGACTCTACTATTATATCACCTATCAATTCTTCCTCCTGAGATCTAGATTAAATATATTCATTTCTTTTGGTTTCATATCACTTTCATTTCTAAATTATTTCCACTACCACCCCTTCCCCATTCCTTGTAATGAATAATAATGAAAAGAATAAAAAAAAGTTCCCCAAAATCAAGCAGTTTATCAACAGATCCCAATAGTATATGCAACATTCTGTACTTGTATAGTCTCCCCACCCCTGCAGAGAAGGGAGAAAGGTACATTTTTTCAGTTCTCCTGGGTCACTCTTGAACATTGTAATCATATAGTGTTCTTCTTTCACTGTTCCTTTCATTTTGTTGTGCCTGTGTATGTTAGTTTTCTGGTTCTACTTACTTGAGCCTGCATCAATTCATATATATTTTCCCATACTTCTCTGAAGTCTTCATATTTTTCATTTCTTATGGCACGATAGCATCCCATTGTCTTAATATGTATTGCACTTTGTTTAGCCATTCCCTGATTGAGGTTTGACCATCATTTTTTTTACTTCAGCAAATAATTCCTCGTGTTCATCATGATCATGTTCAGAACATTAATTTTCGTCATCATTTCATTCACCTTTCAATATGTTTGAAAACATAAAACCAAAATGCTTTTCATTCCCCTTACTATGTGACTGTCCTCCTGCTGGAATAATATTCTTTCAATCAGAATCTATGCTTTTTAGTATGCTTTTTTTCATTAAAATCTGAGAAAGGTTGACATTAATTCAGGATTAAGTCTGAGCCCTGTCCTTTAGCCTTTGTCTTAATTAGCTCAATGGATCATTAGGCGTTTCTACTTACTGCTTATTCCTCTTGTTTTCTTATAATGAATAACACCCCTAACATCTGTCTATACAATATGTATTCAGCCATATTGAAACTCAAATAGGACTTTAATTATCTATACTATTATTCCCTGCAATATATACCTTTTCTATTTCTATTTCTTAATCCAGCTGAAGTAGCCAGGAAGTCATTCATCTGTATCTGGCATTGGCATTATGGGGGGATTGAGCCCACTTGTTGCCCTGCTCAAGATCTGATGGCATGCTGGTGACAGCTGGAGTAGTGAGTAATGAGATTTCATTGTTAAGAAAAGGGGGATGAGCAACCCTGAAAGCAATCACTGTAGGAAGCTTTAATGAGTATCTGCAAACTTTTACAAAACAGAACTGCTGCATCTTCTCAATTTAATGGTTTCTCTCTGGTTTTTGCAAATGTCAAAGTTAATTTACCCTGATTAGATCAGAGCATTCCCTTCATTTAACACAGTGCCTAGCACATAGTAAGTGCTTAATAAATATATTTTGACTTTCATTAGGGAATCTCTTTAACGACATTGGACTAATTGTTGATAACCACCAAATTACTAATCCAGAGCATTGTATTTGGGACACCAGTAAATAAATGTATAGGAGTGGGAGACATAAGAGCCTGTGGTTTGAAATTTTAAAATCCAAGTTTACATGACAATGAGTCACGACTGATATACTTGGTAGAACTTTCTCCAGAGGCTGAGTTCCATTAGAGCGGTAGGATCTGTATTTATTGCTTCCTTTTACCGAAGGCAGCCCTTGAAATGAACTATAGAAAACCACATGGATGGCCACAAGTTGGAACTTTACTTGGAACTTTTAGTACAGGCAAAAGTCAGGTTGCCACTCATTTATTTAAATTATTTAAATAATATCCTTCTCTGAACAATTTAATGATAATCTACAGAGAACCAAGAACTAGAAAACCTGGCCATGTAATGGCCCAACTTTCTTGTATCTGTTACTTCACACTTCAGAAGCTTTCTATAATATTTTGTGACTTTCATGCTGCTATGAGGTTCTGTCAAGTTCTCACATGTTTCAATTCTCTGCTTCTTAGTATAGGAACAAATAGAACCATTTATCACGGAATAGCCATCCTTGTAAGAGATGTCTAGTCTAGCCAGTCCATAATCTCCCACAATTATTCTCAATGGAAAGGATATATCTCATAATGATGACACAACAACAGTGTAACGAGTCATCTCTACATAGCAATTTCACATTTACAATGCATTTTCACCATAACATTCATAAGAAGTATGTAATGCAAATACTATTATTCCAGTTTTACAGATTAGGAAACAAACTCAAAGAGGTTAAATGACTCACCCAGGATCACACAGGCAGTGAGTATTGGAGTCATATTTTTAATTCAGCTTGTTCCTTATTATAAGACCATTTTTCTTTCCAATTATATAATTTTAATAGATTTTTTACTTATCTAGAGTTCATGTAAACTAATGACTCAATAAGCAGACCACATGCAAAAGGTAAACTCGTACCTTTAATATTTCCAATTGCGGCATACATGCTATTGAAGGATGTAAATTAATAAACTGCATTTACATTCATTAATTTAACACACATTACATTGCACTTACTATTGGAGCAGCTAAGTGACACAATGGATAGAGTGCCAGGCCTGAAGTCACGAAGACTCATCTTCCTGAGTTCAAATCTGGTATCAGACACTTATTAGATGTGTGACCCTGGCAAAGCCACTTAATGTCTGTTTGCTTTAATCCACTAGAGGAGGAAATGGCAAACCATTCCAGTATCTTTTCCAAGACCCCATGATGGTATGGTACACTGGATCATGAAGAGTCACACATAACTGAATGACATTATCTCATTTGCTGTTCACATTAATAGGCAATATAGACATTATTACCCTTATTCAACATATAAGGAAATTGAAGCTCTCAAGAGGTAAATAATGTGCCCATGGCCACATAGCAAGTAAATATTTCAGGTAGAATTTAAACCTCTCTTTGTTGAGAATAGCAATATGTCACTGATATCAACACTTTGCACAGGTTATTGTCAAATCTTAGAAATAAAACTTTCACCATGAATCATCTATTTGGAGGTGCCAAGGTCAATGCTCAGTCTTTAAATATGTACAACTATTAGTTACTATAAAATCTGTGTTTTGCCATTCACCCAACACTTTTTTCTCCTTTAAGCAGCTAGGTGGGGAAGTGGATAGAGCAGGAGTCAGGACACTTGACACTCACTAGCTGTGTGACCTTGGCCAAGTCACTTAATCCCAATTGCCTCATCCTGGGTCATCTCCAGTCATCCTGATGAATGTCTATTTATTGGATTCAGATGGTGCTGGAGGAGAAGTGAGG
Organism: Potorous gilbertii; assembly: GCA_028658325.1. Classification (NCBI taxonomy): domain Eukaryota; kingdom Metazoa; phylum Chordata; class Mammalia; order Diprotodontia; family Potoroidae; genus Potorous; species Potorous gilbertii. The sequence continues at coordinate 137,386,206 of CM053770.1, forward strand.
CTGGTGATCTGCACACCTGTCCCTCACTCAAAAGAAAGTCAAGTGCAAGCAATGTCATCGCTTCTCTAATGGCATGGTCTTCTTCGGCAGCCAAGGATGAACACACAATCTTTTCTCCTTTATGACTTATAGGCCCTATAGTCCCAGTTGAATTCAAATTCTACCCAACCTATTGTGGCAAAATTTCATGGAGGAGGTGACATTTAATCTGTATGTTGAAGACTGGGCAATAAGTCTAAAGAAAAAAATAGAAGAGAGGCATTCCAATTATAAGGATATGAGAAAGCATGGGGCATGTTTGTAGAATAATCCATGTTAGCTAAAGAACGGATTATATAAAGATCATACATGACATAAGTATGGAAAGGTAGAGCTGAATCAGGCCATCAAGAGCCAACAAATTTGGAGTTAGAATGATGGGCAAGAAAAGAAGCTGTTGAACATTTTGACCAGTCAAGTGATATGATCAGACCCAATAGTGATGTATAGGAAGGAGAGTGGTAAAGGGGTAGAAGGTGGAGGTATATCTAGATAATTGCTTAAACTAACAATCCAGATGAGAGATAACGAGAGTGAGAATACTGAGAAGTAGAGTGGCTACCAAGGAAAAGTTGAAGATATGGTAAAAATAAGAGCTGCTGAGAAAGTCAGAGGTTATTTATGACCAATGTAGGGGTATTCCATAAAGAATAGATTAGATAAAAAGTATGGCAGAGTAGTATTAAGAAAAAAAAAGAAAAAATCAAGAAAATCTTTGCCTGTATGTGAAAATTTACAGTCTCAAAAGGAAAAGCACATTGGAGGACATTTTGGTGAAAATCGAAGGAGTGAAAAAGCAGAAACAATATCATTGTGGAATCCTACTACAGGTCACCAGACCAGTTAGAAGAAATAGAAAATGAATTTCTGACACAGATTTCAACGCTAGCACTGAGATAGAGTAGAGTTGGTATGGGGATTGGGGGGCACAATAAAGGTGACTCTAAAGATTTGGTAGAAGTCACTTAGCTAAAACTAAGTAGCTGATAAATTATTGATTTACCTAGCTGATAATTTCACTATTCAGAAAATAAAGAGACAAGAATTGCTGTTCTGAACCTGATTCCAGACAATAAGGAAGATGTGGCTGGTGAAATGGAAATAATAGGAACCTTGGGAGTCAGTGACTGTAGCATCAAAGAGATCATGATAGTTAAGAAAGTGAACACAACATAGGGACATAGATTACTAATATACCCTAGACTTTAGGAGATTTTAATACAAAGAATTTAGCAATAGACAAAGTAGTATTCTATGAGATGGAGCTTTAAAATAGAAGTCAGCTCAAGAGGACTGGCTCCCAAGAAGGAAATTCTGATCATATAATTACAAATTACATGGTACACAGAAGTGGATAGATAGCCTTGAAGTCAGAGAGACTTGGATTCAAGTACCAACTCTGGTACTGTGTGACCTTGAGCAAGTGACTTAACCTCTCTGTGCTCCCAGCAACTCTCTATGACCACAAGTTGCAAAGAAGGTGTTCGTTTGCATTGATAGAGGGAGTTTTTTTCACCTAGGAATTCCCTATAGCAAAGAAATCAAAGGTCCAGTTCCTATTTCTAAAATTACAAATAATTCCACCAAAGACAGAAAAGGGGAGTTTCCATTTACATGAGAGTACAGAAAGGTAGATGAGACCAGATCATAGGTAATTTCACATTTTAAAAGTACAATATACAAATACAAAATACAATACACATACAAAATAACACAAAAAAATGATATTGCTCTACATGAGAAAATTTTAAGAAGAAAGGCACATGCCTCAAATGAGATGATCCTGTGATAAATACTAAGGATAGGAAACTGTCTTTTAAAAGCTGTGTTGGGGTAAGAGGTTTTACCTTTATTTAGGGAAAATGAGATGACAACAGTGAATGGAAGACCAAACTATTTAATTTTTATTTTTTCTTCTCTTTTCCCTCCTAAGGAGAATGACAGGGAAGAAGAAAATAAAAATCAGTACAAGGAAACTAAAACATGAGAGAGGACATAAAAGATGATAAGTGGACTGCTAGTGGCCCAAAATGGATTTGAGTCTCCCAAATAAGACAGACTATATCTCAGGGTGCTGAGAAAACTTATATATGTGATTGTTGGACTTTGGCCAGGAATCATGGAGAATTAGAGTAGCACTGTTAGACCAATCAGACAAATATTGATTTGAATCTAAAAAAGGATGCTTTGAGTTACATAGCCTGGCAAAGCTTACTGTCAGTTCCTGGTAAAATTCTAGAATAGGTTATTAAAGGGTTGTGTGAATTGGATTCATGGAGTAGATGATTGTCACGAGTCAGCAAAGGTTTATTAAAGATAAATCATCAGATTAACCTCTTTATTTTGCTAGAGTTCTAGATAAGGGAAACGTCATAAATGTACACCTGGATTTCAGGTAGGTATTTGACACTCTTATATCATCCTTGAGAAGAACTTGAAGACAATTGGTTTAGATCAGAGTGTAGTGAGGGGTATTCAGAAATGACTCACTAATCACACTCAATGAGTGTTAACTAATGGATGGATCGAAAAGTCAGAAAGGAAGTCCTCCTACTGCAGTACTACATCATTTGGAAGGTATAGGCTATCCCTTAACGAAAGGGATAAGCAAAAGTCTTAAACAAAAACTTGATATCCGCTTGTCAAGGATACTGAAGAGCACGTTTTACTGATTGGACTAGATGAGGTCTTACTTGTCTCCTAATTCTGAAAATCTGTGTTTCTATGCTACTCTCTAACTCCGTTCTTGGTCCGGTTCTAGTCAACATTTTAATCCATAGTTTGGATAAAGGTATTAGAGGAAGACAGCTAATGCTAGGATAGAGAAATGCACCTAAGGGTCAAATATTGTAGATGAAAAAATGATACTTATACTTACAAACTTTTAAGCGTAGGTGTCATCAAAGCACAGCACTGATGAATCTAATATCTTTATATTGGTGCTGCATTGAACCTAGTGAATGAGAGAGATCAAAAGCAAAGGTTAGGCATGGTTTGAGAAAGTGGTCTGGTGCTAAGTCTGGGAAGATGTGACTTTTTAGTTCTGCTTCTATTGTATCTTTATTATGGATGCCTAACTATGCCCTGGGGAAGCGTTTAGAAACAAGCTCAGTATGTGTGTGCACCGTGAGTATTGATGGAGTCTCTATTCATAAGTTTGTGTGCTTCATAGCCCAAATCAATCAACAAACATTTATTCTGGGCATGATACTGTTTACCAGGAGTTGTGCTAGACATGGAGGATATAAAGGTGAAAACAAAATGGTCCTTGCCCTTGAGAAACATTCTCTCAAATGTATATGAGCACAGGGAACTCTATGAGGATGACCTGCATCACAAATGGCACACTTATTATATTTAGAGAGGGACAGCTTATGCATTGCATGGCAGACGTGAGAATAAAAATGGTCTAAATGGTCTGAAATGATGGGTTGAAGTGATTAAGGAAAGGTATAAAGTCCTGTGATTGGGTTCAAAAAAAGAAAACTGTATTGGACAAGTCAGGATGGGGAAATTTTGACTGGACATTTGTTCACAGGAGAAAACTAGGGTTTTTAGAAGTCTGTAAGCTAAATTGAACTCATTAGTTTAGTATGGCTATTGAAAAAAATGCAGTCAAGCTGTATTACAAGAGGTAAGTGTCCATGCAAAAAAGATGATGTGATTCTAACCTGTCCCTATTATTTCTAGTTGTTGGCATCCTATTTTAGGAAACACATTGACATTGTCCTGAGAAGGGCAACCAGGGTGCTGAGGAGATCAAGACTGTGTCCTCTAAGGAATGGTTAAAAGATGGAGATATGTATCCTGGAGAAGGGGAAACAAATGGGGATGGTAACTGTCTTTAAATATTCGAAGGGTTGCCTTGCAGATGAGGCATCAGACTTAATTCATTTTGTACTACATGGGTAAAATTTTAGGGGAGGCCAGTCTTGACGCAATATGAGGAAAAACTTCCTAATTACATTGGCTTAAAATGAAGTCCAAGTTTCTTGCCACTGAAATCCTCCATTAGAGGATGAATAAAGACTTTCTGGGGTTACTGTAAAGTGGATTCATACTTTGAGTCAAAGTTGAACTAGATTGCTTTTGAAGCTCCTTCAAACTCTGATATTTTTCGTTCTTTATAGTTGGTATAAATAGATTTGATCAGAGAGGGAGAGAGAGGAGTCAAAGATGATATGGAGATTTTAAGACAAAGGGTAACTGGGGAAAAGGTTGTGTCATCAATACAAATGAGGTAATTCGAAGGGAGAGTGATCTGTCCTTTGAATGGAAGCAGCTAAGAGGTGCATTGGCTAGAGAGTTGAGCCTGGGATCAGGAAGACATCTTCCTGATTTCAGATCTCTTCCAGACACCATTAGCTGGGTAACCTGGGCAAATCACTTAGCCCTGTTTGCCTCAGTTTCCTCATGAGTAAAACAAGTAGGAGAAGGAAATGGGAAACGTTTCCAGAATTTCTGCCAAGAAAAGCCCAAATGGGGTTACAAAACGTCTCTAAAAACTGATCAATAAAAAGAATAAAATAAATCATGTACCTTGGAATAGCAAAATGGTCTTTCTCTTTTAATTCATCCATCTCTGTTTCTTTAGAGTCATGACAAAATGCATACTTTTAATCAGTTAGAGAAGGTCCATAACTGGCTGATGCAGTGTATCAGTTAAGTGAAGGTCATTTGAGTATGTCCAATTCACTTAACTGTTCTAATCACAGAGCTTGATGTGGAAGAGCATATTTTCTGTTGCTTCACTCTGTCTTGGCTTACATATCAAGGATCTGAGTTGCTATTTTTAATTTGAGAAGTTATTCCACAACCTCCCAGAAATTCTATGACCATATCCTTCAGTGATTTTGGAATTTAAATAATGACTGTATTTTAAAAGTTAAAAGTACTTCTTTTAAGTGGATTCATTTTATTAATCCAACTTATTTCCACAATGACAAACAGTTGATTCTCTTGATTGAGAATCTGCATTATGTCTAGTTTACTCTGGCACAACCAAGAAACAAATCACGATTCTGATCTGCATTAAAAACATTCCTTGGTGGATTAAATGATTCTCTGGAAAATCCAATTGCTTCCTAATTGCCTAACCAGAGAGGTCACTTGGCTTCAGAGAATGTAATAGTGAGAATGGACCAGGGAGGCTAATTTCTTTTAAGATCGTTTGTCCCCAACTTCCTGCTATTACTGTCATTAGCAAAAGCTTTATTAAAATAGAATATGGAAATGAAAATGGAAAATATTACATCCTGTAAGTTGGGAGATTGTTGCAAATTTTATGCCATTGTTGTTCCCTTTTTGAGATGATCAATTTCTTAATCATTTCCTTTGAACAGGATGCTGAAAACTATAATGGATTGGAAAGTGAATTTTCCTATTTGAAGGCAAGCTGTAGCAAGAAAACAATATCCTGAGTAGGGTGCATTCAATTTTTATCAAGAGTAAAGTATAACAGTCATTCCTCCATCAATCTCTGTAATACTTAGCAATTAGATGTGACATCAGTAGTCTCTAACCCAATGTTGTTAATAATTTGGCTTGATCTGTGATAGTTGCTCTTTCTGTCCCTTTGCCTCTTGATCCTCAATCTCTTCTTGGTCCTCTTTCCTTCTAGCCTCCCATGGTGATCTCATCCATCCGCATGGCTTTGCTTATTACCTATAAGTACATAGCTTCCAATTCTATATTTCTACTGCCTCCTCACCTCTCAGCATAGATTTAGTTGATTTTTCCACTTAGATATGCATCTTCCTTGCACCTTCATGCTCTGTTGTTCATGACATTTGGTTAAATATAAGCCTCATAATCAATATCAATTAATTGCCAAGTCTTATTGATTTTAACTCCTTAAAACCTCTTGCATACATTTTTCTTTATATGTACTCACTATAATCACCTTGGATTAGGCCTTTATCTCTTGTAGACTATTTATTAGAATTCTAACTAATCTTCCTGTCTTTAATCTATCCCCTTTCCAGTCTATTTTCCACAGTGATGCTTGAGAGACACCTTCCTGACATCTGTATGGTCATGTTACTTTACTCAAAAAAACCTTCAGTGGTTTTCCATTGCCCATAATTTTTTTAAAAAATAGTATTAAATCCTTAAACTAGCAACTAAAAACCTTTACAATTTAGCTCCAACCTATCTTTCCAGGCTTATCTAAGATTACCACCCTTTCTATTACTCCATGTTCTGTCAAACCATAACTACTTTCTATCACTGACTCATTTTTAAAAATGTAATTAAATTATTTGTTTTCAGTTTCCAACAATAATTTCCACAAGATTTGAATTTTCTCCCCTTCCCTCTCCCTCCCTCCCCCAGACAGCTTGAAATCTTATATGGGTTCTACATATGCATTCTTATTAAACACATTTTCACATTAGTCATGTTGCATAGAAGAGTTAAAATGAATGGGAGAAACCATGAGTAAAATCAAAGCAAAACAAAACAAAACACAAGAGAAAATAGTCTGCTTCATTCTGCATTCACATTCCATAGTTCTTTCTCTATATGTGAATGGCATTTTGTCACAAGAGTCCTTAGAGAATGGGTTCTTGTTTGACTGTGAAGGACTTAATCTATCAGAAATAGTCCTCGCACACTATGGCTGTTACTACATATAATGTTCTCCTGGTTCTGCTCATTTCACTCAGCATCAATTCATATAAGTTTTTTCAGGTTTTTCTGAAGTCCAATTGTTCATTGTTTCTTATAGCATAATAGTATACCATTACATTCCTATACCACAACTTTTCAACCATTCCCCAATTGATTGGCATCCCCTCTATTTCTTGGCCACCAAAAGGGAGCTACTATAAATATTTTTGTACATGTGGGGCATTTTCACATTTTTATGATCTCCTTGGGATACAGCCCTAGCAGTGATATTGCTGGGGTAAAGAGTAGGCACATTTTTGTAGCCTTTTGGGCATAGTTCCAAATTGTTCAGTTCACAGATCTATCAACAATGAATTAGTGTTCCAACTCTCCCATATCTTTTCCAACATTTATCATCTTCCTCTTTTGTCATGTTAGCCAATCTGATAGATGTGATATGATGGTCCCTCAGAGTTGTTTTGATTTGCATTTCTCTGATCAATAGTGATTTAGGTCATTTTTTCATATGACTATAGATAACCTTAATTTCTTCCTCTGAAAACTGCCTGTTCATATCCTTTGACCGTTTATCAGCTGGGGAATGACTTGTACTCTTTTACATTTGACTCAGTTATCTGTTTTAGAAATGAAGCCTTTATCACAGACACTATCTGTAAAGATTCTTTTTCAGTTTTCTGCTTCCCTCCTAATCTTGATTGCATTGGGTTTGTTTGTGCAAAAAACTTTTCAATTTAATGTAATCAAAATTATCGATTTTGCATTTCATAATGTTCTCTATCTCTGGTTTGGTCATAAATTACTCCATTCTCCATAAATCTGACAAATACACTATCCCTTGTTCCCCTAATTTGTTTATATTATCAAACTTTATACCTAGTTCATATACCCATTTGGTCTTTATTCATGTGTGTGATATCAGGCATTGGTCTGTTCCCAGTTTCCACCACACTATTATCCAGTTTTCCCAGAAGTTTTTGTCCAAAAGTGTGACTCCATTTTCTTCTAGCCCTCTGCCATGTCTTGTTTTCGTCTTTCATTGACAAAGAGCACCATGTCATCAGAGAAATGATGACAAGACTTATACTTGGTTTTGTTTTGAGTGAGGAAGGGCTATGCAAAGTCACCAGTCTCACTTTCTCCTCCTGAGCCATCTGAGAAATCCAGGGACCAGATATTCATCAAGATGACTGGAGATGGCCCAGGATGTACAGGGAGACCTTGGCCTCTTTAGGCCAAGTTTTATTCAGATATTCACTTAGGGTGAAGTAACACCCATTCATTGAATAGGCCTATTTAAGAAGTAGCCAGGGGGCAAAGAAAAGGCAAAGAAAAATGAAGACATTAGGCTGGGAGGGAAACAACAGCAGTTCCTGTTGATAATCACTCTGAAGCCTGGAGGGTCTAGAAGAGAGGCAGGTACCTAGTGTTGTCGAATGTATGAATTTCAGAGTACAATAGTGTTAAGGTTTTGTTCAAATCTGGCCTCAGATACTTACTAGTTGTGTTACCCTGGGCAAGTCACTTAACTCTGCCTCATTTTCCTCATCAGCAAAATGAGCTGGAGATGGAAACGGCAAAACCACTCCAATATCTACCATGTCTATGCCTTGAATCAAGACATTTCCCATACCTGGAGTAGAACTCTGTAGCCAGTCCCATCTGCTGGTGTCATCCCCTTTCTTCAAGGCCCAGGTCTGGGGCCACCTCTTTCATGAAGACTTCCTTACTGGTGCTCAGATAAATATCGCCACCCTTTCTCCTCAAAAAGCTCAGAATGCTTTTCATGGGTTTTTTTTTTTGCTCTTATCTTAATCTCCCATTTATTGTAATATTTTGTGTTTGCCTTCCCTTCTGTAAGACTGCAAGTTTCTTGAAAGCTTAATCTGTGTCATAGCTATTTTTGAATCATCAAGTTCTGTGCCAGTACCTTTTACATAGAACTGCTTAGGAAATGCTAAGCCAACTTTATCTGTTTATTTGTTTGTATTTTTCTGGGATGGACAAGATTAGTAAATTGGAAGACCATTAGAATGCTATGTACACAATTTTTAAATATATCTATTTTATTGTTAGTTTTTGTTTTCACATCCCACTTCCCTAGATGTGCCTTCTTCTTTCCTCTCCCCAAAGAGCTATCCTTTATAACAAAGATTTTTAGAAAAAAAACAGTTCAGCAAAATTAACTGATATATTTGTTGTTTTCCACACCCATAGTCCCATTCTAGAAAAAATATCTGACCAAATTACTCACACTAGCTTTATAGATAACTTGGAGAGAAGTAGGATATAGGATAGCTCAAATAGGTTGATTAATAATGAGCCCATCTTCAACAATCAGATCCAAAAACATTATGTTATTACACAATACCAGGGATGGTGCACAAACTGAAGATACAAACATAAAATTAAAATCACCTCCCTCCTCAAGGAGCTTATATTCTAATATAGAGAGAGAATACATAAAAGGCAATGGTGTCCAGGGAGGAAAATTTTGATCACAGAAATCGAGTGGCAACCAATTGAGCAATTGATTGTCACATCTTATTCAATGGCAGGGCTAACTTGTTTACTCTTCTCAGAGCAGATATAGGAACCAGACCAGAATGTGGAGAGAGAACATAAAGTGAGGTTACAAGGTACATGATAGGATATCTGGGGGCGATGAATGTCAAGGATGGTCTGACCTGCTATATAGAGTGGGTTAGGTAAATTTGCACTTATCAATATGGGCAACTCAACCTCAGGGCTGGATTTGAAGGAAAAGTGAAATAGAATAATTCTCCCATGGTCCCAAGAGGTTTGGCACAGAGGGAGCTAACCCAGGTGGGAAGAGGGGAGCGATGGCAAGAGACATGACAGGATGTGCTAATCTTCAATGAGTCAAGATGAAATTGGATAAAAGTCTCTTACAGAATGACCTGTGATTTTTATCTTTATTAATTATTGGATCTAAACATGAATGATGTACTGAGTATATTTGAGGGTGCCAAAGTCGGGAGGGCTAACTAAACTAATATGTTGTATGTCAGCCTCAGGATCTAAAAATGTCTCTGTAGGCTGGAATATTGTATTGAATATATTAAGATGGGATTTTGAAGGGATAAATGTAATGTTCTGTACTTGGGGGCAAAATAATGAATCTTACAAGTACAAGGCAGAAGAGGTTTGGTTAAAGAGCAGTATATGTGAAACGTATCTTAGGGCTTCAGTAGTCTGAAAAGTCAACACAGGTCAAAGCGTGATATATCAGCCAAAAAATTTAATGCCATCTTAACCTAAATCACTGAGAACAAGGAAGGTGATAGTGTGAACATAATCTTCCATGATCAGAATACGTGAATGGATGAACGAAAACATATTAAGCTTTTAATATTTGCCAAGCACTGTATTAAGTGCTGGGGATTCAAGTTAAAAAAAAAGGGAAATAATTTCTTTCCTCAAGGAACTTACATTTCAATGGAATGGAAATGCATAGACACAGAAAGAAAGAAAGAAAGAAAGAAAGAAAGAAAGAAAGAAAGAAAGAAAGAAAGAAAGAAAGAAGGAAAGAAGGAAGGAAGGAAGGAAAGAGAAAGAAAGAGAGAGAGAAAGAAAGAAAGAAAGGTAGATGATAGATAGATAAATAGATAGATAGATGGTAGATAGGTAATGTAGATACTTAGAGAATTTATTAGGCTCATTCCATGCTCAAAATATTATATAAAGCACTGGGGATACAAATATAAGTAAAAACAAAAAATAAAAATACCCAAACAAAAACAGTTCTCTACTTTCAGGGAGTTTACTTTCTAATGGGGTAATACAACATAAGGTGTTTGATAAAGGACAAGGTGCTTGCCTAGGAGGTTGTCTAAGGAGTGAGTTGAGCCAGGAGTGAACATAGAATTTTTTTGTTCTTCTGCTGTATCATCTACCTTATTTACACATACACACAGACACATACACACACACACACACACACACACACATTCATTATATTTACATACAATGACTTTCAAAGCAAATCATTTTTGCCTTGCACTGTGACCCAGTCAGCCCTCACCCTATGTATGACCTGAAACTCAGTACCTAGTACACAGCCCACCTCACCCTATGACATAGACCCCACCTTGTGAGGGAAAAACAACCATTTAAGTCTCTAAATGGGTTTTGGGAGCTTACCCTTACTTCCTACACCTGGAGACAGAAAAGGGCTGGCAGAAAAATGGTTCCCCAAACACAGTCCTTAACAGGTTCCAGGATCCCAATTTCCACTGCCTCCTCTTCCATACAAGCTTCCCATTGGCAATGATGCCTGGTAGAGTTCCTCAGATGAAAGGTGTGTGAGTACAGTAGAGGGAAAAGAGATCCAGGAGGGAGCTTTGGGGTGGGAGCTCAGGGCATAGAGGGCTGAATAGCTGAAATGAAATAGCAGTCTGAGGGCTAGACACCAAGTATCAGTCAATTTTGCTATAACATATCCTGAAAATGCAAATTTGTTCTAAGAAAATTAATATATTAGGTAATATTTTGGTCAAAACATGAATTCTAAGTTTACCTCTATGTACTTTCCTCCCTCCCCCCCAACCAAGAAACAGTGGGAATGAAGAAAACAGTACCATTTCACAATAACTTCCAAGCTGCAACATTTCCCACTCCCATTTCCACAAGCAAACTTCGGGTCTTTGTCAAAGTAAAGTGCTGTGCTTGCTGTGTATCTTCGGATGTGGCAGGAGTTGTGGGCAGAGGTGAGCAAACTTTCAGCCATGTTTCAGTTTTGCTTCTGGGGCCTGGAGCCTCCCCAGCTGAATCAGAACCCCAGACATGGACTTTGGTCACTATTTATTGTAGCATTTGTGTATTTCTTAATCTCTTCACATATACAAAATGTACTACTCTTTTAAAAAATTAGGTTCCTCTCCTTTTTTCTGTATCACTGACAAAGTTTTGGAGCATTGTGTCCCTAATCCCATTTCCCCCATAAGCTCTGTTGTTTTTATTGCCTGATTTTTCATGACTCACCCTTGCTTTTGGAGGAACATCTATTCTGCAGAATTGTCTGTACTCATATTTTAGGAAGGACATTGATAAAATGAAAAATGTCTAAAACATGACAACCAAAAGAAAAACAAAAGGCCTTCAGAATATGCTTTTGAGAACTGCTTGAAGGAGTTGGGATTATTTAGCATGAAAAAGTAATAGTCTGTGAGTAGGGGAACATGATAACTTTCAGGAACTTGAAGGGCCAGCATATCTTTGTTCCTAGAACTCAGAAGCTGGGATAATAGGAAGGAGAAGAATGAAAGAGAATGGAGGATTGGACTTGAGATAAAGGAAAATCTTCTAGCATCTGGAGCTAAAAGCAGAATTGGATGACTCTGGTCCTTCCCCACTCCCCACTCCCTCCTCCTCCTCCTCCACCACCACCTTGAGATAGATATTCAGGTAAAGGCTGCATGACCACTTAAATGTTGGTATCTTACAGAAGCATTTCTAGTCAGGTACAAATTGGACAAGACGATCCTTAATACATCTCCTCTGACTCAAATTCTGTAATATATTTATGGAATTGAATCAGATCTTTAGAGTTTTATCCTGTCCTTTTGTTCCACTGAGTCTTCCACCTGAGCATCTCACCTGCGGATGCCTGTTAGCACTGGAGAAAAAGAGCTAGCTTCTTGCTGTATCACTGATCTGCACCAGAAAAGACTGAATTATCAGAGATGGTAATCAGTACTCTAGAAAAGAGATTTCAATTTAATTTCAATTTAACCTCTTTCTTCAGCTGTTAAAGGAAGGTATCCAGTAAAATGGACAAAATGGTGATCTCATTTGTTATAACTAACACTATCTTTACAGATGTGCTGCCTGGTTTCTAGCATCTGAAGGAAGACTGTTGGATTAATTCCAGTCTCATATTTGATTTATTTTCAGTTTGGTTGGCCTGTAGGGCAAATGTAATAGTAAAAAAATATAGAGACTGTGCATCTTGGCTGACAACTGACTGGTTACCTTTCAGGGAGCAAGACATTTCCAGAATCTGGAGCAAATCCATCATTCCATAAAATGTGCCTTTCAAAATCTTAGTGTATTTCTGCGATATTCTAAATCTTTACTTTCATCTCTCTTTCTATAAAATAGAACATAACTCTATATAGTTAATTTCTGTTACCATTCAATATAATTCAAAGTTAACTCTGCTTACCATCAGTCACTCACAGCATCATAGATTTAGAAGTGGAAGAGATCTTAGAGATACCTAATACTCTTATATTAGAGATGAGGAAACTGAGGTCCAGAGAAATTAAGAGCTTTGCCTTCTAACTTTTGTCCCCATGATTTGACATGAACTGTTCTCTGAAAGGATACCAACATCTTTATGTTGCAAAAATCAAATAACCTTTTCTCAGTTCTCATCCTTCTTGGATTCTCCAGCATTTTGCAATATTTTATTGTATTCTGTATAAAATCTCTTCCTTGGGTATCATGACATTGTTCTAATATAGATCTCTTCTTCTCCATTGGATGGATTATTTTCAATTTACTTTGCAAGTACCTTATTCATCTTATTCCCTATTCATGAGGGTATCCTAAGTCTCTGTCATAGGTCCTTTTCTCTTCTCACTCTACACACATTCTCTTTTGCTTATCTCTTTGCTAATAATAGGAAAAAATGCTATTTTAAAAATTTCTGAGGTTTCACTGTACACCCATTAAATTGGTAAAAATAATGAAACATAAAGATGGTAAATACTGAAGAGGCTAAGGGAGCTAATGCACTGTTAGTGGAGCTGTCAACAGCTGTTTAACTATTCTGGAAATGAGTTGTTGTTGTGTATTTCCTTCATTCTCAAAGAGGATCATTATATCAAGATGATGACATGACTTGCAGTTGACTTTGATTTGAGTGAGGGAGGACTGTGAAGGTCACCAGCCTCACTTCTCCTCCAGAGTCAAGTGAGTCCAGTGGCCAGATATTCATCAGGATGACTGGAGATGGCCCAGGATGCAATGTGAGACCCTGACTCTTTCAGGCTAAGGTCGTATCACATTCTCAGCTTGAATGAGATACACCCATTCAATGAGTAGACTTCTTGAAGTTACTCAAGGGATGACCTGTTTAATAAAAAAAAAATTCTGAGTGTGTGTATGTGTGCCTGTATGCATACAATAACATGTTTATTATATATGTATATTTAAGTATATATTATACCTACACTGAAAAAGTAATCAAACAGTATCTACTCTTTGAAAGTACTACTTAACATATACCCTTAAGGATATCAAAGGCAGAAGAAAAGGAATTTTATAGTATTATTTTTGTGGGTAGCAAAAACTGCAAAGAGTGGGTGTCCATTCATTGGAGAAGGGCTGAGCAGATTGTGGTATATACAAGTAATGAGATCATAGGACAATGTAACATTAAATATGAAGATTTCAGAGAAACATATATGAACTTGTGCAGACCAAAGCAAAAAAAAACAAAACCCTCATAATTTGCATAATCACCACAATGCATAAAGGAAGTTGATATTGAAATGCCAAAGAAATCTGATCAAAGAATTGATCAATCTTAACTTCAGAGGACCAATGGGGATATACCTTTCCTTCCTATTGAAGGAGATATGGTGCAGATTGGGGTATGTATCAGCTGACATGCTCATGATTTGTTTTGTAAAACTCATTTTTCTTCTTGTTACAAGGGAGGGTTGTATTGGTGTCTTATTGGGAAAGAATGGAAACATATATCTATATAGATGTATATATATATAAATGTATGTATGTGTGTATGTATATTTATATATGCATGTATAGTAAAGAAACATCAATTAATTTTTTAAGTATGAAGAAAGGGAAGAACTTAGTAGTGACCTGCATAGAACACATAGTGATTGTGTTTCCTCTATAGTCAAATAAATTTTATTTATGCTTGAAGTACCCTTCTTAGAAGAGACAATAAATGGTGTTTAAGTAACATTACTCTCCAAGCTATTCAAGAGGCTGGCCTATTCTTTAAAGATAGGTATCACTGAGAATTATGATTAATGAGAGGAATATTGCTTTGGATGAGTATACTTCATTCAAAAAGAACCGAAAAATAGAAGAGGAGAAAGTCAAAGTATTGTAACATATTAAGAAGATATATTCAAGTATAGAAACTAGAGTCAGGGGGCATGCTGGAGAGGGTTTGGATGAAAATCAATGTAGATAAAACAGAAATAATATTGGCATTGAAGTACTCTGGAGACTACTTAGAAAGAAAAATAGATGAATAGTTAGCTAAACAGATTGCAAGTTTGGCATGGAGACATGACATAGAAGAGATGGGGAACTTCAATTAACCAGACATCTGTTGGAGCACTCTCTGTGCAATAATGAGAATGGCCAATAATTTCTTGGCTTTCACTAATGATAACTTCATCTTCTAAAAGGTGGAGAAAAGAATAAAGATAACTGATTCCCACCAACAAGGTTACTGAGGAAAACATTGGAGAAGTGACCACTCTAATTTAGAATTTGTGATGGAGAAAAAGAAATACAGGTATAGTCTATGGTGTGCTCAGATTTAGGTAAAACAAATTTCAAAAAGCTAAGAGAAAGCATTGTATTACCCCATTTCTAAAATCCCATAGGGGGAATCATCTGAGGAGTGAAGGAAGCTCCAATAATAAAATTCAGAAGACACAAAGAAAATTCTGATGAGGAAGGAAAGGGAAGCTTCCTAAAGAGACTCATCAATCAAGACAGATTTTAAGAAGACATGTAAAGATGGAAGCAAGGGCAGGTAACAGAGCATGAATACAGAAGTATGCTATGATGTTGTACGAATATTGTCAAGAGGGTTAAATCTTAGTATGAGCTAGGGCTGGCTGCATGTCACTGGAAAAGCCATCATAACTACCTCACTTGAACATAACCACTATTTTAGTTCAGTCCCTCATTACCTTGTCTGAGCATTCAAAATTTGTTACTTTTTCTTTGTATTAACCTTCTAATTTAAATTTTTTTCCAATTTAAAAGCTTTTATTTTCCTAACTTGTTCTACTTACAGTCTCTCTGCTTTCTCAATCCAACCACTGTAAAGATCATCTCTTTGTAGTATAGTTTTGACCATGCTATTTCCCTGCTCAAAAGACTTCAGTCAGTCAACAAGTATTTATTAATCACTTTCTATGTGCCAGCCACTAAGATAAGTGCTGGAGATACAAAGGAAGACAAAAAATAGTCTCTGTCTTCAAGAACAATCAACATACAATTTGCTGTGTAAATACATGTATACATATGTATAAATACATAAATACATATATATATATATATGGCAAATCGAAGGTGATTTCAGAGGGAAGGTGCTAGCATTAATAGAGACCAAGAAAGGCTTCTTATTTAAGGTGGGATGTTACCTGAGATTTGAAGGATGTCAAGGAAACAAGGAGGTGGACATAAGGAAGGAGAGAAAGTCAGTCATGAGAGACATCCAATGAAAACACATGGAGTCAGGAGGTGGAGGGCCTTGTGCAAGGAATAGACTAGAGGCAAATGTAACTGGATTTCAGAGTACCAAAGTGGAGGAACAATCATAAGGCAGGCAGGGACTGGGTTATGAAAGACTTTAAAAGTCAGAGGATTTTATATTTGATCTTGGAAGTAAAAAGAAGCATTGAAGTTTCTACATGGTTATAACTCGTGCTCTAGAAAGATTCCTTCAGTAGCTGAGTGGAAGACTGACTAGAGTGCAGAGAAACTTGAGATGGGAAACCATCTAAGTAGGCTATTTCAATAGTCCAGTGATGAGATGATAAGGACCTGAACCAGAATGATGGTAGCATAAGAGGAGAGAAAGCACTGATATGGAAGAGATATTGTGAAGGTAGAAACACTGGATTTGGCAACAGATTGGATTGATGGGATAAGAGAGAGTGAAGGATAGGAGATGATACATTGTTAGCCTGGATGCCTGGGAGGTTGGTGGTACCCTTGACAATAAGAGAGAGTTTAGAAGAAACCCCCATTACCTCTAGGGTAAAATGCAAACTTCTTACCTTGCCACAACATAAATCCAAACTATTTTTCCATCTCACGTTACTCCCACTTATACAATTTTGATCTCAGACAAACTGGACTTCTAGTTCTTCATGGAATTTGAAATTACATCTACCACCTCCTTATATTTGCACAAGTCATTCCCCAAGTCTGAAATGCCTTCTCTCCTCATGCCTATCAGAATCCTCATCTTCTTTCAAGACTCCAGAGCTCCTCTAGGTTGTGGAAGTATGAGAACATGCTCGCTTAAGAACTGGTTGAAGGAACCAGATATGCCTTAGGAAAGAGAAGAATTGAGGGCAGGCAGATATGATAGTTGTCCTCTACTATTTGAATGGTTTTGCATGAAAGAAGTATTAAATTTGTTCTACTTCTCCTGAAAGCTCAGAATTAGGAGTAACAAATGAAAGTGAAAGGCAGATTTTGGTGTCGCATAAGGAAAAACTGCCCACAATTAGATCTGTCAAAAATTAGAACAGCTCCCAAATAAACCAGCAAAAGCCTTCAGACAGAGGCTGTATGTGTCTTTATCAATAATGTTATAATATGAACTATTGTTTAGGAATAGTCTGGTCTTTGAAGTCCCTTCTAACTCTAAGGTTCTGTGATTCATATACCAGTCCGTGCAGCCGGATTACCTTCCTTAAGATTACTATTACTTTTATTTATGTTAAGATTGAACATTTTCAGGATTATCTGTATATGTAATTTCATTTAAAATCACTAGCTGGGGTCCCTCTCCCTGGGAGTTACTAGGTCTATATTAGTGAGGAGGAAACTGAAGCCAAAGTGGTTTACTCAACAAACCCTAGCCAGCTAAAACCATATGTATGATTTTGATTTTGTACTTATTCTCTTAAATCCAGTCTGTAATTCATTTTCAACAGTCTAATCAGTCACTTAAAACTATTCACAGTCAAAACTTCCTCCCTCAACCCCTGCAGTATTGTTTGGTGAGAGCCTCTGACGTACCATTTTAGACAGAACAAGCCATGCTTCATTTCACTTTCTATTGCCTGGCTATGTTTTCAAAAGCCTAGCTGCCATTTGTGCCCTCTCCAGAGTTAATCTTCCAATTCTGGAACCATGACCAAATCAACTCTTCCATTGTTCCTGGAAGGGATGTGTCAACATACACTCCTTTAGCTTCACTGACCACTCAGGTAAACTTCCCCTCCCTGTCTACCACTCCTCTCTCTGTGCTATCTCTATTAGGATGTAAGCTCTTCAGTGTCACAGACTCAAATACTTTTTCATTAATTCATTCAATCAAAACTCTCCTGGGTACCTCTAATGGCTATTGATGTCCATTGTCACCACAATTAGCTCCATCACAGAGTTGGTAATAAAAATGAGAAAGAAGTAATAAAACTTTAGCCAGACTTTAGTAATTTAGCATGCTCTCCATAGACGCTATCTAATGCAATATTATATAGAGGTACATATGTGTGTATGTACCTATATTTATAGGCATTTTTGTATACATATGGATCTACTAACACATTTATAAATATATATGTATGATTAGTCCTAATTTGTGGCAGAGAAAGCATTTGATAGGCTTGGTTTAACAATTTCATTTGAAATTAAGTTGAATAATAAAGTAAATAATAAATTTATTATTTTTATATAAGCATGTATATGTAGATACATGTGTATGTATGCATGCATATAAATGTCTTTGGATGCAAATGTACATACATATGCCTGTACATGTCTATACAAGTGTGGCATATATGTGTCTGTATTCAGATACATATAGACATGTGCATGCATATATGTGGGTAAATGTATATATGTGTGTATATACATGTAGATAATATATAGTCATAATAAATCTATTCTTTATTTCATCATTCAACTTAATTTTAAATGAAATGTTTATACTAAAACTTATCGAATGCTATCTCTGCCACTATTTAGTAAGGATATACATTTTGAATGAAAAGCTTTTTCTTTTTTGCTATTTGATAAAAGAAGAAAAATTGGGGGGAGGATATCTTGAAAGCAGTTTTTTTAAACCATGGAGTAAAAAAGAAAATAAAAGCATTACACAAAAACTAATCAACAAGGTGACTGAGCCTGCGAGTATAGTCAATACCTTCATTTCCTTATCTGTACTTCAAGGTCAAGTTTCATCATAATTTTATGATAAAGTATTCAAAACAGTATTCTGTTTTGAGGTTTGTTACTATTACTGCTATTTCCATTTTATTTTCCATTTGTACTATTGTGTTTGTTCCATCTACAATGTTGTTGTCATTATATATATTTTTGGGGGGTCTGTTTACTTTTCATCATTTAATATTAGATTTTTTAATATTCATCATATTTATAATTTTTACAATATAATAAAAGTACATTACATTCATATACCACTAAGTGATCTGTTCAAGCATTCATCAATTTATGAGTTCCTAATTTGTTTCTAGTTATTTGCTGCCACAAAAAAAGTGCTATTGTAAATATTTTACTGTGTGCATAGCCTTTCTCTCTTTGACTTACTTGTTTTTGTTTTTGAGTCATTTCAGTTGTGTCTGACTCCTTGTGACCCCATTTAGGGTTTTCTTGGCAAAGATACCAGAGAGGTTTGCCATATTCTTCACTAGATCATTTTACAGATGAGGAAACTGAGAAAACAGGGTTAAGTGAGTTGCCCAGGGTCACAAAACTAGTAGGTGTCTGAAGTCAAATTTGAACTCAGGGCCAGTGCTCTATCTACTTGTTCATCTAGCTGCCTCCTTGACCTCCTTGGGGTAGATGGTTAACAGTAGAATCTCCAGGTCAAAGAATATGACCATTTCTGTAACTTTATTAGCATAATTCCAAATTGTTTATCCTAACTGTTGAGATATCTCATATTTTACCAACAGTATATTAATGTGACTCTCTTTGCACACACCCCCAATGCCCAGTATTCCCAGATTTTGTTATCTTTGACAATTTTCTGTGTGAAGTGCAACCTCAGAATTATTCTGATTATGATATTTACATTTTAGCAAATGGAAAAAAAATTAAGTTCCCATGATGAAATTTCAGTAAAAGGTCAAGGGGAGAAATTATGATTTTGTTGGGGGTTGACCCACCCCCAAATCATATCTTACAACTAATCTTATTTATGCTTTGGGTTGACCTTACCTGCTTAACAGGGATGCAACAGAAACCAATCACTTCAGTCAAGATAAAAAATAAGGCAGGGGGTGTCTCTTTTATTGATTCCTAACTAAAGATTATGTAGGTGGATGTCAAGAAATAATCCAATCAAGTAGTTTCCATCTTTGCCCTTGCTAAAGGTCTTTTATCAAAGAACGTAAATTCCACATTTCTTAATCTGCTCTGTTTTTCTAAAGAAGTCTGATTGCAATGAGATTACAGAAGCATAGAAACTCTTGATTTACAAGGTCAGCTCCCCATGTACAGTGCAATATGATATGACATCCTGTTTCTTCTCAGCTTTAAAACCAGTTCAATTTTTTAAATTATTTAAGAGGTGGCAAAATGAGTTTATTATCTCTGGCCTTAATTCCTTCTACCCATATATCTAGATAATAGGAGTGTTCATCTATAATACGTGGAAAGCAGACAATAAACAAAAATACCACTGCATATTCATCAATAAGAGCTGAGTTGCTCCCTAAGAGATTTTACTAAGCACTTATATGGGGATGAAAGGTAACAAATGAGATTGGATTGCAAACCAGCTAAATTGTTTCAACCAATCTTTGTTTATTATTTGAAATTATATTAGGTGCAACAGTTAGTTCCATTGTCTCCATCAATCAGTAAACATACCTTGAATATCTACTCTGTGTCCACCATTTTATATCTACCACCTCTAAATCTACATCGAAAAGACAGAATTCCAGATCATTCCTTTAGAACGTTTCACCCCTTTGTTAAAATTCTTTATTTCTTGCAGGATTTCTGGTTCAAATTTTCAGTCATTTAAGACTGATATTTTTTTCATCCTTCATAATCTCTTTACAATAAAAATTATTTGTTATTTCCTAAAGAGTCTCTTTGATCTCTTCCTTTGTAACCAAGTCACAGTCCCTAGTCTTCCCTTTATTGGTCTTTTTCTATATCTCTACTTTGTCACAACTGTCTAGTAGAAGGGATAGGTATCACTAGCATATGACTGAAAAGTACTGACATTGCTAACAGTGTTAAAGGACTGTAACTGTCACTTTGAATTTGTTCTGCAGGCACTTGTTAGGAAAATGAAAAGAATTTTGCAATGCCGTTTTAGATCTCATTATTTTAGTTGTATCCCATTAAGGGCAATTGTACTATTTCTGTAACTGTATGTGTCTTTAAAACATCCCTATGCATGGAATTATTTTTGACTGCTAATTTTTGATATAAAAGTTTTTCATTCAAATTGTATGTTCTTCCGAATTAGTGGTAGAGAAAGCATTCAATAAGTTTTCGTATAAAAATTTCATTTAAAATTAAGTTGAATGATGAAATGAATAAATTTATTATGACTATATACTTACACACATGTGTATACACATACATATATGCCCATGGACCCACATGAGTGGTTGTTATCCTTTGTTTTCAAAGAGGACAAAAATGACATCACCATGATGAAGTGAAGTTTCAGTGTGCCCAATTGTGGCTGATCAGACCAATACAAGCTCAGAACGCTCTACCACAGATTGGGCACAGATAAATTCGTGCATCTTATGTTGACTTTGTGCTGTCTCAATTCTGCTTTGCTCATAGAACACAACACCCTTTCTGATGTGGGCATGCCATGTTAAGCAGTCCTGTGCCAGTGTCTCCCATGTTGCACAGTCAAGTCCAAAATTCTTGAGAGAGACCTTGAGAGTGTCCTTGTATCACTTCTTCTCACCACCATGTGATCACCTGCCCCATATGAGTTCTCCATAAAAGTCTTTTTTTGGCAAGTGTACATTTTACATTTGAACAACATGGCCAGCCCATTGCAGTTGCACTCTCTGAAGCAGAATTTCAATGCTTGGCAGTTCAGCTTGAACAAAGACTTCAGTGTGTGGTACCTTATCCTGCCAGGTGATCAGAATCTTCCTAAGATAGTTCAAATGGAAGCAATTCAGTTTCCTGGCGTGGCATTGGTAGACTGTCCATGCTTCACAGGCATACAATAATGAGGTCAACACAGTGGCTCTGTAGACCTTCGATTTGGTAGTCAATCTAATACCACTTCTCTTCCAAACTTTTTTTCAGAACCTCCCAAACACTGAGCTAGCTCTGGCAATGTGTGCATCAATCTCATTGTCAGTGTGTACATCCCTGGAACGTACACTACTAAGTTAAGTGAACCTATCCACAGCATTCAAAACTTCTCCATTTGTTGTAACCAATGGTTTCATGTGTGGATGGTGTGGTGGTGACTGATGGAGCATCTGTGTTTTCTTGGTGTTAATTATTAGACCAAAATTATCACAGGCAGCAGAGAAGTGATCCATACTTCGTTGCATCTCAGCTTCAGAGGCTGCACTGAGTGCACAATAATCTGCAAACAGAAAACCATGCATCAACACTATCTCCACTTTGATCTTGGCTTGTAGCCTTTACAAATTGAAGAACTTGCCATCAGTATGGTAATTGACCTTGATGCTGTGTTCATCCTCATTTAAAGCATTTGACAGCATGGTTGAAAACATCATGCTAAAAAGCATGGAAGCAAGCACACAGCCCTGTTTCACTCTATTGGTGACTGGGAAGGCACAAGAGTATTTATTGTCCACTATCCAAAACCCGGGCAAACATTTTTTCTTTTATCAAATAGTGGGGTGTAGGGTGTGTTCAGGGAGGACCAGTACCTTGGTGTGATGGCTGCCGAGCCCTTTTTGAGGCTCTTTCCACCTTTGGTGTTCACCTGTTCCATTCAACTCTCACCTGTGGCTCCAAGAAGCTGCACCGTGCACAGTGACCACACCCCAGTAAACCATTTGGGCAGACAGACCAAACCAGATTGAGAGTAGCCAAGGGATCTTAAATCCATTGGTGAGCTATGGGAGTGTCCACCCCAAGCATGTGAACGCTTCCTCTGGTGAAATGGGTGGATGAGAACAATTTGTTCCAGTGGCCATGAAGGTAGCTGAAGCAGGCTATGTGGAGTGCTTAGAGCTTGATTAGACACCGAAGATGTCAAAGTCATCCTCTGTAGCCTGAGTCATTGCCAGCCATCTTGACTTTGTCCTGCCACTGGACTATGATGGTTCTGGAGGAGAGAGTGAGGCTGACAGCTTCATGCAACTCTGCCTCATTTAAATCCAATTTATGCATGAATCAAAAGGCATCACTCATACCATTTTGCTATCATGCCTCAAAGTCCTGTGGTGACAGGCAAGTGATGAAGCAGCAGGTGCAGATACACTGGGAGCTGTAGTCACAGCCCTGCACGCAGACAGTGCAGGCCATAGGGTTGTTTCTCACTGGAAGTGGCAGTGGGACTCATCAGTCATCTGGGTGACTGAGCAGTCTTTTAGAGATCTCACTGCTCACCTCCTGGTATGAGGAAGGGGCTAGAAAAGGTGCCCTAAACATTGTTTGCTTACTCAGCCCTGGCCCGATTACTGTGGCAGGAGGGGCATCCCACTATGTGGTCAAAACATTAAAAAATGTACAAAAAGCATCCGCAAAGATCAAGTAGTGGCTTGTTATCCCCAAAGCTTAAATCATTACATTTATAAAACACAAGGCTCCTATCACCATTTACGGCTGAGTATTTTATATTTTCTATTCTACTGATCTGCCTTTCTATTTCTCAGCCAGTAGTTTTGATAGTTTTTGATAGTTTTGGTAATTACTGCCTTATTTGTTGTTGTTGTTCAGTCATTTCAGCCTTGTCCCATTCTTCATGACCCTATTTGGGATTTTCTTGGCAGAGATGCAGGCGTGGTTTGCCATTTCCTTTTCCAGTGCATGATACAGATATCTGAGGCAAGCAGGTTTAAGTGACTTTCCCAGAGTCACACATCTAGTAAGCCTTTGAGGCTAGATTTGAACCCACAAAGGTGAGTCTTCTTGACTTCAGGAGAAGCCCTCCTTTCACTACACCACCTACCTGACCTTTATAATAAAGACTAAAATTTGGTGATACTAAATCTCCCTCCTTTACTTTTTATCCCTCTTAATTCCTTTGATATTTTTCCAAATGAATTTTGTTATTATTTTTTCTATATCAATAGAATATTTTTTGATAATTTAATTGGAATGGCACTGAATAAATAAATTAGATAATATCATTTTTATATTGACATGTTCCATCTATGAACAATTAATATTTCTTTAATTATTCAAATCTGACTTTACTTGAATAAAAAATGTTTTGTAGTTATGTTCATTTAGTTCCTGAATTTGTCTTGGTAGGTATACTTTCAGGTATTTAGCATTGCCTACAGTTATTTTAAATGATCTATTTCTTTTTTTTTTGCAGGGCTTTGTTGGTGATATATAGAAATGCTGATGATTTATATGGGTTTATTTTACATCTTTTTTGTTTGCTAAAATTTTTAATTGTTTCAATTACATTTCTAGTTGAATATCTAGGTTTTTCCATGTATGCCATTATAAGAAATTCTATTCCAGGGGATGGAGCCAAGATGGCAGATTAAAAGCATAGACCTGCTCTAGGTCTCACCACAAAGCCTGTAAAATACCTTTAAAAATGGCTCTAAACAAATTCTAGAGCAGCAGAAGCCATGAAAGGACAGAGTGAAACAGATATCCAGCCTAAAACAGCCTAGAAGGAAAAGTCTATTGCACAGGGTTTGTAGTAGAGAACAGCCCAGCACAGGCCACATGGAACAGACAGGGCTGGAGCAGACTTCAGGGTGCTGAATCATGGGCAGCTGCTGTGATTTCTAAACCCACAAACAAAAAAGACAACTTTAAAGGTCAGTGAGAAAGATCTTTTACCTGTGAGAGGAAGCTTGGTCTGGCCTCAGCTCTGGTCCCAGGGTTGCGGCATCCACTGCAGGAGCAGCATCCACTTCTGGAGCTCTTGGCCTACATACCCTGGGGGAATCAAATGGCCAATCTGAGTCTCAGTCCTGCTTGGTGGTCCTGGGGTGAGGAGGAGCGCTGGCATGGCTGAGCTGGTGAGGAGAGGGAATCCTACTTATAGTTCCAGGGCAGAAAAAAAAAAGACTAGAGTGCAGAGAGGAGTAAACAACCCTCCCTTGACTATGCCACTTTGGAGGAACTGAAAACTCACAGGTCCCTAGAAATATCAAGGAGAACTGCTACACAAAACCTCTGAAGTTTAGGGTAGTATACCTTTCACTTAAAAAAGGATTCAAAAGTCAAGTAATTGGCCAGGAAAATGCCCAAAAAGAGGAAAAAAAGACTATAGAGGACTACTTTTTTGGTGAAAAGATATTTTCTTCTATCCTTTTGATGATGAATATCAAAGTATACAATGAGAAGAAGACAGCAAGGTCAAGACACCTACACCAAAACCTCCAAAAAATATGTAATGGTCTCAGGTCATGGAAGAAATCAAAAGGGATTTTTAAAATCAAATAAGAGAGGAGGAGGAAAAATTGGGAAGAAAAAGGGGAGCAATGCAGGAAAATCATGAAAACCGAGTGAACTGCTTGCTAAAGGAGACTTTCAAAAATGCTTAAGAAAATAATATCTTTAAAAATAGACTAACTCAAACGGCAAAGGAGGTCCAAAAAGCCAATGAGTAGAAGAATGCTTTAAAAAGCAGAATTTGCCAAATGGAAAAGGAGGTCCAAAAACTCACTGAAGAAAATAATTCTTCAAAAATTAGAATGGAGCAGATGGAAGCTAACAACTTTATGAAAAATCAAGAAATTAGAAAACAAAACCAAAAGAATGAAAAAAATAGAAGATAATATGAAATATCTCATTGAAAAAGCAACTGACTTGGAAAATAGATCCAGGAGAGATAATGTAAAAATTATTGGTCTACCTGACAACCATGATAAAAAAAAAAAAAGCCCAGACATCATCTTCCAAGACATTATCAAGGAAAACTGCCCTGATATACTAGATCCAAAGGGTAAAATAGAAATGGAAAGAATTCACTGATCATCTCCTGAAAGAGACCTCTAAAGAAAAACTCCTAGGAATATTGCAGCCAAATTTCAGAGTTCCTAGGTCAAGGAGAAAGTATTACAAGCAGCCAGAAAGAAGCTATTCAAGTTTTGTGGAAGTACAATCAGGACAAGACAGGATTTAGCAGTTTCTACATTAAGGGATCAAAGGGCTTGGAATATGATATTCCAGAGGTCAAAGGAACTAGGATTAAATCACCTACCCAGCAAAACTGAGTACAAAACTTCAAGGAAAAAAATGCAGTTTCAATGAAATAGGGGACTTCCAAGAATTCTTGTTGAAAAGACCAGAGCTGAATAGAAAATTTGAATACAAGAATCAATAGAAGCATGAAAAGATCAACAGGAAAGAGAAGTCTTAAGGAGTTTATTAAAATTGAACTATTTACATTCCTATATGGAAAGATGATACTTGTTAATTCATGAGACCTTTTTCAGTATTAGGGTAGTTAGAAGGAATATATACACACATATACATACACACACACACATATATGTATATATGTAGGTGTGTATGGGTATGTATATGTATATTAAATATGTGTAGGTATATATGTACATGGGTCTATTGTGTGTGTGTGTGTGTGTGTGTGTGTGTGTGTGTGTGTGTATACACACAGTAATAGAGGGCACAGGGTGAGGTGCATATGAAAGGTTAACACTTAAAATACAAAATTTACTGTGGAATGGAATGTACTAGAAGTAAGAGAAAGGGAGAGGTAAAATGTTGCAAATCATCTCACATAAAAGAGGCAAGAGCTTTTACAATGGAGGGGAAGAGTGAGGAGATGAAAGGAAATAAGTTAGTTTTACTCTCATGGAATTTGGCTTAAGGAGGGAATAACATACACTCAATTAGATATGGAAACCTATTTTACCCTGAAGGCAGGCAGTGGGGGAAGGGTATAGAAGAAAGAAGATAATAGAAGTGACCACAAATTAGGGAAAGGGATAATCAGAAGCAAACATTATTGTGTGAGGACAGGTCAGAGGAGAGAATGGAATAAATGGAGGGTGATAGGACAGAGGGAAATGTGGTTAGTCTTTCTCAACATAACCATTACTGAAGTGTTTTGCATGGCTACACATGTATGATTGCTATTGAAGTGCTTGCTTTCTCAATGAGGGTGGATGGGGAGGGAGGTAAGGAGAGAATATGGAACTCAGAGCTTTAACAATGAATGTTAAAAATTGTTTTAGCATGCAACCGAGAAATAAGATATACAGGCAATGGGGTATAGAAATCTATCTTGTCCTATAGGAAAATAGAGGGAAGGGGAATGGAAGAAAGGGGTGATAATAGAAGGGAGTACAGACTAGAGGAAGGGGTATATAGGGCACATGTTGTGCTGGGGTAGAGGCTGGGAGAATTGAAATTCTTTTGGAAGTGAATGTTGAGAACTGAAATATAAATAAATTATATACATTTAAAATTAATTCTAGTTTAGCCTTTTATTTTACTCTGTGCTCTCATTTTTAAATGTGTTTCTTGTAAACAACATGTTATTGGGTTCTATTTTTGATCCACTTTCCTATCCATTTCCATTTTGTGAGTGAATTCCTATCACTCATATTCAAAGTTATAATTACTAGTTATATATTTCCCTCTACCCTATTTTTCCTTACTTCCTATCTATCTTTCTCTCTCTTTTTACCTTATCCCTCTTCAAAAATATAACTTACTTCTGACCACTGCCTCCCTAATCTGCATAAACTTCTGAGAGTCCCTCCCTTAGCCCATCCCCTTGCCCTACTTCTTAATCTGCACACCTTCTAAGTGTCCCTCCCTTCTCCTATCTCCTAACCTTCTTATTTTTTCTATAAGTAAAGAAGACTTTTTTAGATCCTACTAAATGTTTATGTTATTCCCTCTTTAACTTATTTATATTGAGAACAAGTTTCCTGCATCACCTACCCTGCACTCCCTCCCCTTATCTGCTGTAACAGTTCTTCCATACAAACCTCTTTCATATGAAATAATTTGCTCTATTTTACGTCTCTCTACCCAGTTTGATTTTTTAGGATCATCTTATCATAATCAACTTAACCTCAAGCCTTTTATCTTTGTATACTCTTCCAAACTGCCCTGGTAATCATAAAATTCTTAATAGTTCATATGTTTTCACATATAAAAAGTAAACAGTTTAATCATATTAAATCACTCATAGATTTTCATGTTTACTTTCTTATGTTTCTCCTAATTCTTGTAAGTCAAATTTTCTATTTAGTTCTGATCTTTTCCTCAAGAATACCTAAAAGTACATTAATTTGATAAATATCTATTATTTTCTACTTATAGAATTATATACAACTTAATTGGATACTTTACTCTTCATAGCAAACCCATCTCCTTTGCTATTCCAAATATCTTATTCTATGCCCTTCGGTCTTTTAATGTAGAAGCTGTTAAATCTGATGTTATCCTGACTGTAATTCTTTTTTTCCTAGTTTCTTGTAATATTATCTCTTTAGCCTGGGATAATTGAAACTTAGCTGTAATGTTCCTGTGAGTTTTTGTCTTGGCATGTCTTTCAGGCGGTCATCAGTGGATTTTTAAAATTTCTATTTATCCTCTGGATCTAAAACTTCAGGGCAGTTTTCTTTAATTATTTCTTAAAGTATAGTGTCTAGACAGTTTATTAAAAAAACAAGACAAGTTAGAGAAATGTGCTTCAATTTGCACTCAGAGTTCATCAGCTCTTTCTGGAGATCGGTAACATTTTTCATCGTGGATCCTTTGGAAGTGTCTTGGATCACTATATTGGTGAGAATAGCTGTTTTTCACGGTTGATGATTGTTACAATATTGCTTTTACTATGCAAAATGTTGCAGTTCTTCTCACTTCACTTTGTATTAGTTCATACGTCTTCCAAAATTTTTCTGAAAACACCCCTGTTGTCATTTCTAATAGCAAAATAATATTCCATTACAATCATATTCCACAACTTGTTTACCCATTTCCCAGCTGATGAGAATTCCCTCTATTTCTAATTCTTCGCAACTATGAAAAAGAGCTACTAAAACATTTTTTAACACATAGATCCTTTTCCTTTAGTCTCTGGAATATAAACCTAGTAGGAGGCTTGCTGGATAAAGGATATTCCCAGGTTCATAGCTCTTTGGGCATATGAATATCAGTTACTTATGTAGAATAAAGCATTGTATCTCCAGAAGATTCATTTTTCTTTTCCCAACTGGAGAGAAAATCTTTATTTGTATATCACACAGATTCCTCAAAGTGCTGAACATATTTAATAGCAAGCCCATCATTCTTCTTTAAAAATAGTTCTGTTGGGATGCCCATCAATTGGGGAATGGCTAAATAAGCTGTGGTATATCATTGTAATGGAATATTATTGTGCTATAAGTAATGACAAGCATGATGATTTCAGAAAAACCTGGAAAGACTTATATGAACTGATGCAAAGTGAAGTGAGCCAAACCGGGAGAACATCATAAACAGTAATAGCAATATTGCTCACAATGAAGAACTGCGAATGACTTAGATATGCTCAGAAATACAATGATCCAAGACAATTCCAAAGACTAATATTGACAAAACATAGTAACCACCTTCAGAGAAAAACTAATATTGTTGGAATACAAACTGAAGCATGCTATTTTTCACTTTGTTTTTCTTTCTTTTATTCAACTGGTTGTACAAAAATGACTAATATGGTAGTGTTTTACATAATTGCATGTGCATAGTCTATATCTGATTGCTTACAGTCTCAGGGAAAGAGGAGGGAAGGATAGAATTTGGAATTCAAGACTTTAAATATTTTTAAAAAAAAATTAGTAATCTCTCCTTTCCTATCTTCTCTATTTTCTATCTGGTATTTAGTGTAAAAAAACATGCTGATGAGATCTCAGGCAAGTTGTTTACTGCCTTAATTTCTTTAATTGTAGAAATGGGAGATTTTGGTCTTTAAAATCACTCCTAGCTTGAGATCTGTGCCTTTATGAGCCTATGACCATAGACTCCTTTCTCTTCAGATTCTGTTGGTTTTAGTAACTCATTCTGTTCAGAGAATCATAAAGTCAGCTGAAGGATTTTAGAGATCATTTTGTCTAGCTGCCTTGTTTTACACAGAATGAGATGAAGCCCCGTTCTGATGAAACAACTTGCCTGCCCAAAGCTCTTCCCATTCTGTCCTACTGCTGATTTCTTCCTTCTTCGTATCTCTGCTTCTGCTTCATCCCGGTACCAAATCCAGGCCTTCATTAAACTATGCCTAAATAATAAAACAACCTTTTAAAGAATAATTCCAAATTGTTTTGGAATAGTTGAATTAATTCAAATAGTAGGACAAATTCCCCTATAAGTATATCAGGGTTCTTGCCGTACCATAGCATCAGCTCCTGCATCAACCATTTCCATGTTAGACATCTTACTGTGTGAGGTAAGACCTGTGTTGCTTTGATGTGAATTTCTCTTATGTAGAACAATGTCACATGATTGTTAATAGCTTGCAATTCTTCTCTTGAGAATTATCTGTTCAGATTCTTTGCCCCCACCCCCCAGAATATCATAAAAGCCTTGATGGCAAGGTTTCTGACTTCCCCTATTTTTGTGTCTGCCCCAGCATCTAGCAACATGCTGGACCCACAATGGACTCAATGGCGGTCTTCAAAATGCGCTTGGATAATTCCCTTTTCCTCCCCTCACAGATACTTTTGCCTAAAATAGGAAAAAATTATGCAGTGGAATCACTCTGGTAGCTGTGAACCCTGGCAGCTGTTAGGGAAGAGTGAAACTTCCCCCAGTGGCTAAAAGTCTCTTCCAATGACTGCTTGGCAATGGTGCTAGAAAACAGCTCCAACGAACTATTTAGAAGCCACATGCTTGAGAGAAGGTGATTGTAGCCTGAAAATGTAAAATGTGCAAATGTAAGAGAATCTACTTTTTTATATTGGCTGAGCCCCTTTTGCAAAGGTTGAGAGAAGTTGCATGAATCAGGCCTTGAAGCAGTCTAGTGCAGACTAATACAAGCTCATGCTACAACTCCTGTAGGACTTTTCAAATTTATTTTTACTCCAAGAAAAATAAAAATAAAAAGTCATTCTTTTCAAGTATTCACACGAACACCCAGGAAAAATAATCTTAGCTTTTTGGTGTTCTTTCAGTCTTAGAAACTACAGAGAAACACAAAGTCAACTTTTCAAACTCGAAAAGTTGTCACAAATTCCTTTAGTGAATCATTTAAAGTGCCTGTGACTACCCAAAAGAAACAAGCACAAAAGTTTTGTGAGAACTGAAGAAATGAACATGTCTACATCTAGGCTTGTTATCTATGATAAATCCTTGGGTGTGGAGGGGGGATTAAAAAAAGAGGAAAGAAAATGTCATAGGAAAGGCAGTGTGGCATAAAGGAAAACCACAAGGTGTGGGCTTGAGTTCTGTCACCAAAACTGGTAGTACCTCTGTGTTCTTGGACAAGTCATTTAGCCATGCTTAGCCTCAGTTTCCTCATGGAGAAAATAATAGATATAGTAAACAGCTCATGTGGATGGATGCTGAAAGGATCAAATTAGAGAATGCATGCAAAACATTTAATTTAAATAAAACTTAAAGCACTCTATTATCTATCAAAACTGAGAATCTGGGAGAAATACAGTAGGGAGAAAAACAAGTAAATGTGGTTAAAAATAAATATCCTGGAAGACACTGATTGGTATTCATTCTAGGCTGTGGCATTTGCTGTGAGCGTAATTGCTGCTCCTGTAGGCCATATTGTCAGATTTTACACTCCATGAACTAGAAATGTCACTCTCCAAAAGTAAATTTCTTAGAAAGATGTCTATGCATCTGTCAGAGATTTGGATTTTCTTTAAGCTCTTTCATTCATTCAACCACCATTTATTAAATACCTCCTGTCTTCAAGTTACTAAGCTGAATGTCTGGAGATAGGGAGATTTTTTTTTAATGATATGGTCCTACCCTAAAGTAGCTTCCCTTCTATTGGAAGGATAGTAATGCAAGGGAGTAATGAGGATACCCAGAAACAATTACTGAAGGAGAGTATGAATGTAAAAGACAGAGTACTATCAAGAAGGATCAGGGACTATGTCATGGAAGAACTGAGCCTTGAAGAAGAAGGATTCTGAAATGTAAAAGGAGCAGGGAATATGAAGCAGACATAGGGGAGAGTGCATGCAAGTATACAAAGGTGGAGGGCTCCATGTGGGCAGCTAGGTGGCACAGAGTGCCAGGCATGGAATCATCTCTATGAGCTCAAAACAGATCTCAGACTCTTATTAACTGTGTTACCCTGGGCAAGTCATTTAACCCTATTTTCCTCAGTTTCCTCAACTGTAAAATGAATTGGAGAAAGAAATGGCAAACTACTCCAGTATCTTTGCCAAGAAAATACCAAATGAGGTTATAGATCTTCGGATCCAACAGAAAAATGATTGAACAACAACAGAAGGCTGCATACCAGTTTGGGGAAAATGTCTAGTAGTCTGGTTTAACTGGATGACAGTGTGTGAAAAAGAATCTGACACAGATTTGATACAGCTCTTGCCTTTTTTTTTCTGATGACTCACTAAACTTCTTTATCACAAAAGATTAAAGAATAGCAGAGAGATCCTTAGCCAATTAGTAATCAATCAACAAGCTCTCATGAAGACCTTGTGCCAGGTCCTCTGCTAAGAGATACAGATACAAAGAAATGCAAGAAGAGTCCCTACCCCTAAGGAGTTTAAATCCAGTGGAGGATAGCACATGGAAATAAATAGGTACATACACAATACACTAAAATTCAGCGGCACATTAGGTTTGGAATATGGAAGACTCATCTTGCTGACCACAAATCTGATCTCAAACACTAACTAGCTGTGTGACTCTGGCAAGTCATTTAACCCTGTCTGCCTCAGTTTTCTCATATGCAAAATGTTTTGTAGAAAAAAATGGCAAACCACTCTAGTTTGCCAAGAAAATCCCCAAATGCATCAGGAAGAGTCTGACACTACTGAAACCACTCTTCAGCAACAAAACCTTAAAGGAAAAGGCACTTATAAATGGGAGAACCCAGAAAGACCTCTTGCCGAAGAGGGGATTTAAGCTGAGTCTTGAAAGAATCTAGAGATTCTGATAAGAAAAGATGAGAAGGGAGATCAGGAGATGGAATGCAGTGTGTGAGGAACAAGCCTGGAGTTCCAGTAGAGCATTTAGAGGAAAGAAAAAGAGAGGAATATTGGAAATATAAGAAAGTATCAGGCTGTGAAGATCTTCAATGGTCTAAGGAAAGGGACAGAAAACATGGTTATGCTCAAAAATAATAATCAAACCCTTGATAGTAATGTTCCAATTATCATGAGAAAATTTAAAAGAAAATTAAATAAAATGTTTGCTGAAAAGATTCTACTCTTAGAGAATTTTAAGTCTTCAAAGGCCTTTAAAGGTTTACTTAGGTTGATGATGGGAACTAGTAGCAATATTGTCATTGTCATTTATCATAAATTGATTCTTCCACACTTCTGAAATGATGTCACCCTGGGCACATATTTTTTCTGTATACTTGGTCCAGTATAGCTGCTTTCTTGACTTCATTTTCTTGAGTGCCATTTTCATTTCATCCTATGGCACATTAGGCATTGAAACATTTGTGTCCAAATGTGGTGATTTCACTGTCACAGGTAATGGAGACTAGGTTACTCCAAAATTCTGGCAGCTTTCTTCCATTTTTCATCTCTTTGTTGTTCTCCTCCCAGTTTGGTTTATTAGTGTTTTGGGAAGATAGAGTTTAATTTGGTTTCAATCCAAACCTGCTACAAATTCATTCTCCCTGCCATCACTCTTTAATATTTTATGAGGCAGCACTGTTCATGATCTTCCCTCATTCACCTCTAGAATGTTTTTCAAACCATAAAATTTCAAAGTTTGGAAGGGACCCCAATGGCTTTGCAGTCCTACAAGTACCTGAACAAGAGTCTGCTCTGTATCACATTGGCCATCTGGTCATCAAGCCTTTTGCTTGGAGACCTCCAATGAGAATAAATCTACTATCTCCCAAAACAGCCTACTACTTTTTTATATAGCTTTACTTGTCAGGAGTTTCCCTCCCTTCTCATATCAAACCTAAATTTATCTCTTCAATTTTTGAACATTGCCCCTAGTTCTGCCCTTTGGAATTAAGTAGAATAAAGATAATTCCTCTTCCATATGACTATCAAATGCATGAAGACAGCTCTCATGCATCCCTTAAGTCTTTAAGTACTTTACATGATATAGTATGTGAAAGGCTATCAAATCCTTTGGACACTATTACCAATGTCCTTTCTAAAATGGCTTGCTAAGAACTGAACAAAATATTATAGATGATGTGATCTGATTAGTAGGACATGACACTGTAATCACCAACTAGGGTTTAATGCTATCCCTCTTCTAATGCAATTTCAGATTTCATTATATTTCTTGCCCAACCAGTTCAATATTTGTCCAATATTCAAGACTGTAGAAATCTTTCTGCTTGCTGATTCTGCAATTCACTGTGTTAGGTATTCTGCCTAGACTCACTAAAGATGAGAAAAGTTGTTCTTAGTCTGACATAGACTCTAGAGATTGAAAGGTAGTGAGTTTATTCTTTGTGAAAGTTTTCAAACAGAGCCTGGATGACTCCTTATTGGGTGTTTCCATGTAATGGAAGGAATCCATGGTCAGATGTGCCTTGAACATCTCTTGACATCTCTTTCAGCTCATAGATTTCATCTTTCTGTGATAGTTTGAGTTATTTACGATCATCAGTACCATCATATTGAGTCTCCCTTTCTCTAAGAAACAATGTAGTTAAACTATACCTGGAATAGATTTGCGTATTGTCTTCTCATAATACCAAAAGCAGGTGGGATTCTATAGCTTTCCATGCCAATGTTTTGTTCCAATATTCTAGTCAGGAAGATTTTCCTAATGTCTTCCTAAATGTTCATGGTGGCTAGGTGGTGAAGTGGATAGAGTGCCAGGCCTGAAGTCAGAAAGACTCCTCTTCCTAAGTTCAAATCTGGCCTCATATACTTACTAGATGTGTGACCCTGGGCAAGTCACTTAACCCTGTTTGCCTCAGTTTCCTCATCTGTAAAATGAGCTGGAGAAGGAAATGGCAAACCACTCTAGTATCTTTGCCAAGAAAACCCCAAATGGTGTTATGAAGAGTCAGATGCAAGTAAAAAAAAAAAATGAATCAACAACAATCTAAATCTTTCTAAGCTACAACTTAAAATTATTCCCCTTTTGCCCTATTGTCTATTCTTCACCCATTTAAAAATCTAATGTCAAGCTCTTGAGACTTCCTCTTCCCGGGTAACCTTCCCTTGGCCATGTTTTGAAATTAAATTCCATTTGTTCTGCTCATTTTGGCACAAAAATTGTCTCAACTTAGTTTAATAAAACCATCACTAAAACAATTTCCTTGAGTAGTGTAATTATAGAGTTAGTAATTAGACTTCTCACTAAATGAATACTGTAGTTAGATTACATTTAGGCAAGTACCATACACTGCATTCCACTTTAATCACCCCTTAAATGCAATTTTGTTTGTTTAACATGAAAGAGCTTAAAATGGCAATGGTACATACCAGCACAATTATATTGCCT
The DNA here is from genome assembly GCA_028658325.1 of Potorous gilbertii. Taxonomy (NCBI): domain Eukaryota; kingdom Metazoa; phylum Chordata; class Mammalia; order Diprotodontia; family Potoroidae; genus Potorous; species Potorous gilbertii. The sequence goes on from CM053770.1 coordinate 137,421,570, forward strand.
GCAAAATAGTAGGGCAGCAGGCATTTACCAAGTGACCTATTACCTCTAACTGGAGGCATAGACCGAGACATGTAATGCACATCAGGACTTGGGAATCATATATTTCCACATCTAGAACTAGCATGAAGTTCTCTGGAATTTGTAGTCACATGTCTCCATTGTATTGTATTGTAAGTATTGTATAAAGTATTGAGTGGTGACATGATTGAGTCACAAGAAAGTCACCTAGTATGTAGTATGTATGAGAGTCTTTGTGTTCACTTAAGGTCAATGTCTAAAGAAGGAGACAGAGAAAAAGCAATCAGACAGGAGAACCAGGAAAACCCAAAGAAGATACAACATCGAAAAGGACTGGGTGGACAATAGTGACAAAATACTGCTGAGGTCAAGATACATGAAAAGTGAAAAACGATCAGCGTTAGATTTGGTCATGGAGTGATCCTTGGTAACTTTGAGATAGCCATTTCATTTGAACAAAAGGGTAAGAAGCCTTATTTCAAAGGGATAAGAAGTGAAAAAAAGGAAGTAGAGGTGTTCTGGGTTTGGCCTGCCTTAAGCCAATCCCTAGATAGTTTGTGTTCTTCAGTATAAGAACAAAATGAGGTATTAATGAATCATCAAACAGATTTCCTTTGCCATTAGAGAGAAGATATTCAACAAGAATAAGCACTGATAACATTTTGAAGTAATTCAGCTGAGCAAAGCTCTCTTGCCCACCATTTTATGCCAGCCAAGCATTATGGAACAACACATTAAGCTCCTTATGGTTCCTTTGTACACAAGACACCAAGAAATGATGTCGATAGCCTGAGTCATAAGTCCCATAAGACCAAATGTCAAAGATAGTTTTAGTACTTTTAAGGAAAAACTAGCCTAACCTGCATGTGTGGGGAAGTCTCATCATAGCAGGCAAATAGGGTAGACAGCTTTTCTTTTAGAATTGTGTCTGAAAAAAGGAGAGGTAAATAATTATAGTTTGAGGTCTAGTGATTTTTTTAAAGGGTGAAGGAGGTAGGAATAGTAGGTTCATAGGCAACTGAGAATAAGCTAGCAAATAGGAAAAAACTGAGATGGAAGGAGGAAGGGAGGATGATAGAAGGGACAATCTAATAAGATAGGATAGGATCAAAGATAACTGTAGAGAGCTTTGGCAAAGGAGAAGGTCATTTTTTCTATCAGACTTAAGGAGGAAGTCTGAGGGTTGATGAGATGAAGGGAGAAAAAGGGATTCCACAGCAAATAGTGTCTATATTCTCAGTAAAGTATGAGATAAGCTATTAAGCTAAGGACATGAGGAAAGGAGGAACCATGGCAAGTATGAGAAGCACCTCAAGAAGGTTATTCTTGAAGAAAAACCTCCTAGAAAGTTTGTAACAGCTCCTTCAGAGAATGGATGGAACATCAATTGAAGGTGATTGATTTGATGCAGTGTGGGTCCATCTGAGGTTAGGTAACATTAATTTGTAGTGGATTCAGTCAGTCAGTGTAGTTATATGATTTTTGTTCATAGCATCAGGGAGGGAGAGGGTGGGAATAATGGAGGATTGGGGGTTAGCAGAACAGGAGCAGCAATAGGACAAAGCAGGAAAAGCAATTAAGAGTAGAGAATACTATAAAGTTGGATTGGCCAATTATATACTTATATACTCAATGCTCAAAGAACCTACAGCAGTGTTTCAGGGAGAGGTCAGTCTCCCTGGGGTTGAAATTAACTCAAGTTGCCCTAGGTATATTCCACTGTGTTGTGACTCATGGAAGAAGAGATCCAAAGTGAAAGGAAGTTTGTTAGTTATAGAAAAGGAAATCCAAAGAGCACAAAAGAAGGTATATGCAGAAATAGAATGAGATATGTGAAGGTTAGGGTTGAAGAGAATAAGGATGAAAGAACGAGAATTAAGACGTAGGTATGGGTATGTGGAAGCTGATTTGTTCTCAGGCACCTGGCCATTACATATCCCAGGTTTAGGTTGTTTGCTAGCCATAGGAGATTGCAGCAGTGGGCGTAGCTCCACTAAAATTTGCAGATGATTAGGAAATTAGAATGCTCCCAGTCTCAGGGGCTCTTTAAGCTCTCAGCAAAGCACATTAAAAAGTATCATCTGTATTTCAATATGGAGTATGTTCAGCTAGCAACTCTATTTCCCCTAGAGTACTAGACATTTTAAAAAAGTAGAAATAATACTGAATTTAGAAAATATCTTTTCCTGGTAGTGTTAAGCTAGATCATAGAAAAGATTGTTCCTTGACATGTTTCTCTATCACTCCATGGGAAGTCTACTACACATATTCACATTGGTTCCAATTTTAAGATGGGAGTCATTCCAAAAACACTTGTCCCAGAAGAAAGTAAGTTTTAGCCAGTGAAGCAAAGAAATAACTCAGAACCAGGGAATATCCCAGGATAAAGTTTCCCTAAAACTTTTTGCCCATTTGATATATGGCTTATATAACCTATGGTTCCTTCCATTTCTATCATCTTTAGGCTTATGTAACATATAATAAATTTGTACCTATTTTAATGTTTTCATCCATATGTTCAAATTTCCATGGATTATTACATATAGACGTAATAAAATGTTGTTCTAGTGGCAGAATCAAAGGAAACAAATGATGAGATGAATTGGTCACAGAGGAGAAAGCAAGGCAAGGATTTGGGGTATGCTAATGATCTCTCAATGACTGTGCTGCCTTAGTATTATATTGCTGTGTCTTTTGTGAGCAAAAAGGCATAGGGGTAGTGAGTGGATCAGGGACTTCATGGGTAGGCAGAACTCCTAGGTATGAGAATTCGCTCTACTTAGGCAGCCACTCTACAATGTGTAGTGTTACATTTAAGTGACTTGCTTTGGGACATATAGCCTGTGTGGGCAGAAGTGAGAATGGAAATGAGTTTCACTAAAACTAGGTATTACATGGGCAGCTAGGTGGTATAGTGGGTATTGTGCCAGGCCTATGTTCAGGAAGAACTGAGCTCAAAACTGGCCTCAGACACTTGCAAGCTGTGTCACTTACAAGTCACTTACCCCATTTGTCTCAGTTACTTATCTGTAAAATGGGTTGGAGAAAAAAATGGCAGACTACTCTAGAATCTTTACTCCAAAAAGCCAAAGTGGGGCATAAAGAGTTGGACGCAACTAAAATAATGAAACAACAACAGCAACAAAATTCCTGGTGCGGAGGCTGTGCCTTTGTTCACTATACCATGCTGCCTTTAACTGGAAGCTAGTATACAGTGTTACTGACCCAATATCAACAGAGTAGAGTCAATAAAAAAATGCAAAAAAAGAAAGTTTTCATGGTATCAGGGTACATGATAGATCTCTCCCCATACTTGCCTCTAAAACAATATAGAGACCAAATGACAAAGGTCTATGATTTTATGATAATCAGAGATGTGAAATAGCTTGCCCAGAGTTACAAAGCTAGTACATACAAGAACCAGGAAAAGAGCTCCTTCTAGTTTCAGTCTATCATTTGTATTTCAGTAACCATGTTCACAGAACCTAAGTTGATGAAGTCACCTAATAAATGAAAAAACTAAAAAGATAGGTCTGCATCCTCAGTTTCTCATCTAAAGAAAAGAACAGTGGTTTAAAGAAGACCTGACTTTTAGTCTCAGCATAGTCATTAGTTTTGTCCTTGGACCATAGATCTAGAGCTGAAACCAATCTCAGAGGCCATTTGGTATAAATCCTATATTTTATAGATGAGGAAATCAAGACCCAGATAAATTAAATGACTTACTTAAGTCATGCAAGAAATAGTATTAAAGGCAGAATTTGGAGAGAGGCACTTCCAGGAGCCAAGATGGTAGAGTAAGCAGTAAATTACTGTAACTCTCCCATATTCACCTCCAAATAATCATAAAATAGTTGCCCAAAACAAATCCTGGAATAGCACAACCAGAAAAAGGATGGAGTGAAACAGTATTTTAGTGTAAGAAACTTGGAAGATTGGCAAGAAAGTTCATCTCACTTGGTAAAATGAGAATGCATTCCAGGACAGGAAACATCCCAACAAGCCAACAACAAGCCCTATCTCAGCGAACCAGTTGGAAATCCTGAGCTGCAGTGTGATGGATGAGGTAAACATCAGCACCAGGATTTCCCATGTGCCTTAGCATAGCCCAGGAAACTAGCATACTCCAACTGCAAGAACCATGTACTTCACCACAGCTCAGGGCAAAAAGGCATCCTCCAGTGACCAGACATCCATGAGCCTGAGTGCAGTCCTTGGGAAATGCAGAAACACCTCACCAGCCTCAGCATATGGTAGACACCATCACTAGGACCCCAGTTCTGCACCAGGTAAGCTGCCAGATCCCTATGGTCTCAAGCAGGACCTGCCACTCCTCCACCCTACCCCCTCAGCACAGCACCAGACCAGAGGATCCCTGGAGGCCTTAGAGCAACATCAGTACAGCTCCAGGTAAACAACCAGGGTCTAAAACTACTGGCATAAGAGCTTGAGACGGTGCTCCTTCCATCTCAGGTGCAGAGCTCAAATTTGAAAGAAAGGGAAAAAGTTCCCACCACACAAATATGAGCGAAAAAAACAACAAAAAATAATTTGACCATAAAAAATCGTTATGATGACAAGGAAGACCAAGACACAAACTCAGAAGAGGATAACAATGTCAAAACACCTATGAGCAAAACCCCAGAGACAAATGGGAAGTGGCCTCAAACCCAGAAAATGCTCAAAAAGGAGATTAAAAATCCCAAAAGAGAAGCAGAAGAAAAATGGGAAAAGAAATGAGAGGGATACAAGAGAGTAGGGAAAAGAAGAGTCAACACCTCGAAAAACTGCGTAAAATGTAGAATTGGCCAAATGGAAAAAGAGATACAAAAATTCACTGAAAAAAACAACTCTTTAACAAATATACTTGTCTAAATGGAAAAGAAAGTACAAAAGCTAATTGAAGAAAACAACACCTCAAAAGTTGGAATCGGGCAAGTGGAAGCTAATGACTCGATGAGACATCAAGAATCAATCAAACAAATTCAAAAGAATTAAAAAATTGGAAGAAATTGTAAAATACCTCATGGAAAAATCAACTGACCCAAAAATGGGAGAGACAATATCAGAATCATTGGATTATCTGAAAGTCATAATCAGAAGGAGCATCTTTCAAGAAATTGTCAAACTGCCCTGAGGTGCTGGAACCAGAGGGCAAAATAGACATTGAAAGAATCTGCTGCTCACCTCTGGAAAGAGATTTCAAAATAAAAACTCCAAGGAATATTACAGCCAAATTTCAGAACTATTAGGTTAAGGAAAAATTACTACAAATGGCCAGAAAAGAAACAATTCTAGTATCAAGGAGTCACAATGAGGATTATACAGGACTTGGCAGCTGCAATATTAAAGGATAAGAGGTCATGGAACATGATATTCTGGAAGGCAAAGGAGCTAGGACTACAACCAAGAATCACTTACCTGGCAAAATTAAGCCTAATACATCAAGGGGAAAATGGTCATTCAATGAAACAGAAGAATTTCAATTCTTCAAAAGGAGAAGACCAGAACTAAATAAAAAATTTGACTTCCAGTGATCAAAACCCAAGAATGTCATAAACAGGTAATAAGAGAGAAGAAAAAATAAGAGATTCAACAGAGCTAAATTTTTTACCTTCCTACACAAGAAGATGATACTGGTAGTTCTTAAAAATTGTATCACTATAGTACACCTAGAAGGAATATATACAAAGGATAGGAGTATAAGGTGAATTTCAGGGAATGATATAAAATAATTAAGAGATGAGAGAGAGGAGTACACTGGGTACAGAAGGAATGGAAAGGCAGATTGGGATAAATTATCTTACATGAAGAGGCACAAAAGATCCATTAAAACTGAGGGGAAGATGGGGAAGTGGGGGATGAGTATCACTTCCATCTTATTCTCATTAGTATTGGCTCAAAGAGGGAATCCTATATACAATCAGTTGAATATAGAAATCTATCTTACCTGACAGGAAAGTAGGAAGGGTGGAGATCAAATAAAGAAGGTGAGGGGTGACTTACACAAGGTAGGACAGATCAGATGAAGTGGTAGACAGAAGCAAAACATTGGTGAGGAGGGAAAGGGTGAAAGGAGAGACAGGACAAAAGAGAGGAAGAATAAGATGGAGGGAAATACATAGGTAGGAATCGTAACTGTGAAAGTGAATGAGATGAACTCCACCATAAAACAGAAGTGGATACCAAAGTGGATCAAAAACCAGAATCCTACAATATATTATTTACAAGAAACACATGAAGCAGAGAGACAACACAGAGTAAAGGTAAGGGGTTGGAGCAGAATCTACTATGCTTCAGCTGAAGTTTAAAAAAAAAAAAAGCAGGGATAGCTATTCTGATCTCAGACAAAATAAAAGCAAAAACACACCTAATTAAAAGAGATAAGGAAGGAATCTACATCTTTCTAAGAGGTACCATAGACAGTGAAGCAATATCAATGCTAAACATATGCATATATATACCAAGTTGTATGGCATTCAGATTCTTAACAGAGAAATTAAGTGAGTTACAGGAAGAAATGAACAGCAAAACTACGCTAGTGGGGGACCTCAATGGTCCCCTCTGAGAACTCGACAAACCAAGCTAAAAGAATAAACAAGAAAGAAAATAAGGAGGTAAACAGAATATTAGAAAAGTTTGGCATGATTTTGACATAAAGGGTGACACCATAAGCAAATTAGAAGAGCAAGGGATAGTCTATCTGTCAGATCTATGATAAGGAAAAGAATTCATGACCAGGTAAGAGATAGAGAGAATTACAAAATATGTGATAATTTTGATTACATTAAATTAAAAAACTTTTGTACAAACAAAACCAATGTATCCAAGATTAGAAGGAAAACAGAAAGCAGGGAAACAATCTTTACAGTAAGTGTCTCTGATAAAATTTATTAAGAACTGAGTCATTTATAGCAATGCAAGCCATTTCCCAATTGATAAATGGCAGTTTTCAGATGAAGAAAACAAAGCTATCTATAGACATATTAAGAAGTGCTCTACATAATTTTTGATTGGAGAAATACAAATTAAAACAATTCTTAAGAACCTCACATCTATCAGATTGACTAATCTGACAGAAAAGGAAATGATAGATATTGGAGAGGATGTGAAAAAACTGAAATATTAATGCATTGCTGGTAGAGTTGTGAACTGATCCAATCATTCTGGAGAGTAATTTGGAACTATGCCCAAAAGGCATCCCTTTTATCTAACAATACAACTACTAGGTCTGTATACCAAAGAAATCATAAAAAAGGGAAAAGGATCTACATGTGAAAAAATATTTATAATAGTCTTTTCACGGTGGCAAAATTAATGGAAATTGAGGGAATGCCCATCAATTGAGAAATAGTTGAACAAGCTATGTACATGAATGTAACGGAATACTATTGTTCTATAAGAAATTATGGGCAGGCAGATTTCAGAAAAACCTGGAAAGACTTGTAGGAACTGATGCAAAGTGAAATGAATAGAACCAGGAAAACAGTGTACACAGTGTCAGCAATATTGTATGATGATCAACAATGAATGAGTCAGCTCTTCTCAGAAACATAATGATGCAAAACAAATACAAAGGACTCATGAGGGAAAATGTTACCCATATCCAGATAAAAAAGTGATGGTCTCTGAATGCAGTTCTCCAGGTGATTTTTTTTTCCTTTTGACTTTTTTCTTTCACAATTATTACTAATATGGAAATATTTTTACATGAAAGCACATGTATAAACTATATCAAACTGTCTACCATTTTCAGAAGAAGGGAGGGGAAGGAGGGAAAAAATTTGAAACTCAAAATCTTGTAAAAAATGAATGTCAAAAAATTTCTTGACATGTAACTGGAGGAAAAATACAATTTTTAAAAAGGGTGGAATTTGAACCCAGGTCATTTGAGTCCAGAGCTAGTGTTCTTCTGATTTTGCCATTCTGAAATGCCCCTATGAAGAAATGTCATGCATCTAAAGGCATGTAGAAGAAAAGTCTTAGAAACTTAATCACAAGATCAGTGTTTGAGTATTTAAAAACCTGCCACCTGAAAGTAGGATAGAACTTGAGTGTGGTCACAGAGGGAAAAAATAGAAAATCTCAGAACAAGTTTTTTTATTTCTTAAGGATAGACTAGACCACAGGCATCAAACTCAAAAAGCAACGGAAGCCACTAAGCCATACATAAAGATCCATATTCACTCAGTTTTAAAATATAACATTATCTGTGTTTCATTGTATTTTATTTATTTAGTTTAATATTTCCCAATTACATTTTAAACTGATTTTGGCTGCGCTTGGGAGTGGGTTCACAGGCTGCGAATTTGACACCTTAGAGTTAGAAGACCCTTTTAGTTCCCTCTCAGTTCTAATTCTATGCGCTTACGATTCTGTTTCCTCATCTGCACATTGGAAATAATAATGTCCAATCTGCCTACTTTGCCAGGTTGTTATGAGAACCAAATTTTACAAATAGATATAAAAGCCTTTTATAAACTGTCAGGAGCTCTACAAATGGGGCATGCTGTTATTATCAGTAGGCCAGGTGTGGAATTTCATTTGCATAAAGAAACTATTCCTTTCTGGAGTAGCTTCAATTCCACATTTCATATATTATGAAAGTTTAAGGGGAAAAACTAGCTTCAACATTTCACTGAATCAGTGGTTGTATTCATAAAAATAAGGAGTTTCATAGAGATTGCAAAGCCTCTTTTACACTTTAATTTTTATCCTGTTTTCAATTTGTATGCTTTCAGGTCCCTCTTCAGTAATAGAATTATTCCATTTTCAACTGATGGATGCTAGGAATTTGCTGGTTGTGGCCAAACTGACATATTTGCATTTTTAAAGCCTGGAATGCTCTTTCGCTTCTTAAAATGAGTTTATTTTGAGGCATATTGAGGAACTGTATGTCTTCTTGAACTGATGGCAAATTAAATTAATGAAATTCATAGCTACTGTAGGCAATGATGATGATTATATATCAAAGGGAAGAGAAATGCAGGGCCGTCATACAGTCTGCATCTGGGGATATTCCTGATGCGCTTCCATGGGAACAGTACTAGCTCAAGTCCCACCCTGATTACAATATTGAGACTAAGAGTAAACAATTCTCTATTAAAATCCTTCCTTATTCCTCCTCCTTTCTGCCAATTCTTTCCCACTCTCCTTTAGGCTTATTTATATTCATGATGGCTTACATCACAGTGTCCTGGAAAGAGCAATGGACTTGAAATGAATGAACCTCAGTTATCCCAAATATTATTGTGCGTTCTTAGATAAGTCACAAATTCTATGGGCCTTCCTTCAATTCTAGGAATCTACAATGCCCCTGATTCTTTCATCCGTGAGTTTGTAAAAACAGAGAATAGGCCAGCAACGTAGGTCAAGGTGTTGGCTGCAACAACTCACTGTGTTTTTTTTCTTTTCTGTTGTTGTTGTTGGTAGTCTCAGATACCTACATAACCTGCCTGGACATCGATCTACCAGGCATTAGGCATCTGTCTATCTGCGCATTTCTATGCCTCCCTTTCCCCTGCTTGAATTAAGCCTAATCCAGAAAGATAATACATGACTTTAGTGATGAAACCTCATGTGTCTGTCTCGTACATTCTATGAAGACATAAAACGAACTCTGAGATGAACTGAAGAGTCAGGCCACTGAAAGTCAAATAAACACATGGATAAACTCTTGTGATCTTCTTCAGAGCCCATTTCATTTCTGTATTTCCCAGCTAACAAGTTGAGCCTCCCCCTGCCTCAGTCTCTACGCTGACTTTTAACATTCCCAAAAATTCCTTCTCTTACACAAAGCTCTTAAGAGTATCTGGGTCAATGCCATGGATGCTCATGGATTTTGTGCTGTTATTTACATGATAGATCATATCAGAAAGGACAGTCAATGCTTTAAAGTAGGAGCAACATTGATGGATGACAAAGTATATAAAGTAATTAAGCACAAGAAAGCAGCCTGTTTGGAGGGTAGTTAGAAATGTTGATCAAGCTACTGAATAAAGGAAGACTTTGGACGGCAGAAAACCAAACACCCAAAGTCACCTGCCAAGGAATGAGATCACTTTAGCAGACAGATTTCATGCTCCCAAGTTCAAAAAGAGGAGGGTGAACGCCATGGAAGCCCAGAAAACGTGTTGTCAGAAGCAGGTACTATCCAGACATTGCTGTATAGTGGGAAGAACTTTGGGTCTAGATTTGAAGAAATGGATTAAAAATTCGCAGCTTACATCACACTCAGAGAGGATGAATTGATCTTTGATGCTACCTGAGTCAGGACCAGAGCAATAATAGTTTTGCTGATAGGAATAAGCAGTCCTCATTCCCAGGTCATTCAGATCCCTTGTGGTTGTTGTTGCCCTGTCTTTTTGGTCAAGCCCAACTCCTCATGACACTATGTGGGCTTTTCTTGGCAAAAATCCTGGAGTGATTTGCCATTTCCTTCTCCAGCTCATTTTACAGAAGAGGAAACTGAGGCAAACAAGGTTAAGTGACTTGCCCAGGGTCATATAACTAGTAAGCATCTGAGACCGGATTTGAAACTCAGGACAAGGAGTTTTCCTGACTCCAAGCCCAGTCAGTGTTCTATCAACTGTGCCACCTACTTCCCCTTAGATCCCCTACCTCCTGGTTTTTGTAGCTGATTTGGACAGTGACATTGATTAACTAAAATGATCAGATCTAACACAATATTTCATGTGTATCTATGTAACCCATTTGGTGGGGTAGGTGTGGTGGAAGGGGAAGGGAGATCTGATTAGTTATTAGAATAATGAACTCCATTGACCAATACAGGGCAGCTCCTATAACTTATATAGGCTTAGAGGGTTACCAGAGACATTGAGAAATTAAATAATTTGCCAGGATCACTTAGTCAGTGAGGCAGAACTGGGACCACAGGTATTCTTGGTGCTCCTCAGCCATTGTATGATGCCACCTTGGCAGCAAACAGTTGAAAAACTGTTTAGAAGGACCGAGATCCAAATCCTCCCTCTGATAGATACTACCTGTATGACCTTTGGCAAGTTACTTCTCTTCTTCTTACCTCAGTTTCTTCATCTGTAAAATTGGTGGTTGGGCTTCAAGGTCCACTTCTACTTCTAGAGGCATGGTCCTATGATCTACCTATCTAATCTCTCTATTCATCTATCTACCATCTAATTACTTTTCCATATGTGTATCCATCTATCATCTGTCTTCCTACTTACCTTTCTAGCTATATCATCTGTTTATCCATCTATAATTTATTTACTATCTATCTACCTACCTATCTAGCTCTCTACCTACCTAATTTTTCCATGTATCATCTATCTACTATCTAACTACCTACCTATCTATCTATTATCTATCTATCTGTTCATCTATCTATCTATCTGTCTGTCTTCTATCTACCATCTATTACCTTTCTTGGGGAAGCTAGGTGGTGCAAAGGATAGAGCACCAGTGCAGGAGTTAGAAGGACCTGAGTTCAAATCTCACCTCAGACACTTGACACTCACTAGCTGTGTGACCTTGGGCAAGTCGCTTAACCCCAATTGCCTCATTCTGGGTCATCTCCAGTCATTCTGATGAATATCTGGTCACTGGATTCAAATGGTTCTGGAGAAAAAGTGAGGCTGGTGACCTGCACAGCCCTCCCTCACTCAAAACAAAGTCAAGTGCAAATCATGCCATCATTTCTCTGTTGGCATGGTCTTCTTCAGTAATGAACAATGAACACACACCTTTCTATAATCTATCTAACTATATGTGTATTCTTCCATCTAGTTATCATCTATCTACCTACTTCTCTAGCTATATAATCTGTCCATCTATCTTTCTATCTATCATCTATTTACTATCTATTTTTCCATCTACCTGCCATCTGAGGATCTATCTATCTATCTATCTATCTATCTGCCTGCCTATCTACTCATCTAATCTATCCATATATCTCTCCAGTCTTCTGTCATCCACCTATCATCTAACTGCATACCTATATAGGTATCTGTGTATTCATCTATTTACTCTATCTATCTATCTATCCATCCATCCATCTATTTATCTAGACCCCCAGGTATATAGATCAGGGGTTCTTAACCTTTTTTTGTATCATGAATCCCATTGGTATCCTGGTGAACCTCTTCTGAGAATAATTTTTTATATACATAAAATAAAATGCATAGAATTACAATGACATGTAGTTGTTTATATATATGTATGAATATATATATATATATATATATATATATATATATATATATATATATATACGTATGTAGGCCTATATATATCCTTAATTACTTGTTTGTTACAAGTATTTTTTCATGGAGGTAATAAGAGTAATTAAAAAGCAAAAAAGGAAGAATGGTAAGAGCATCAGTGAAGCATTTTTAAAAATACAAGAGGAAAGAAAGTTTAGAGGGAAATATAGACAAGCAGAACAGCATTGGAATTAATGTGCTGAATCTATTATATACTTTAAGAAAAACCCAAGTTGTATGTAATGGAAGTTCACAGTTTCGTACACAATTCCCTCTTTGTAAATAGAAATGCTGATATTTGTTGGTATTGATCAAGTTCAGAATAACATTTTTAAAGAAGGAGTATCATGTTCTAGCTGGGAATTCCAGCTAACCCAAATGGAGGGGGCAGCAGAATTTGTATCTGAGTAGTAAATAAGTAGTGATCAGCAAAATGATGTTCAAAGGAGATTAAGAAACCAGAGTCAAAAGGCATGGGGTAAAGTTAGCAGTAGCCCTGCAGTTTCAGCATTTATGAATTGCTCCTCCTCACATACACCCTAGCAACAGATGCTCCCTATGCATGTCTCTCCACTAGTGACTTTATGTGTGTCCGTTTTCCCAACTAGAGCTGGTTATACTTGTGGGAGAACACAATGCAGGTTTATGGTGGAGATTTTGCAATTTTGCAAATTTTCTTCCTAGGCTATTTCAGTAAATGCCTTTGCTTTGAGATAATGGTATCTTCTGGCTGACACTTAAAAGGCAGACAAATTGTTTGAGGCATGTGGACCCCCTTTGAATTTGGGGCAGATATCTTTGGGGGAACCCAGCCCTCAAATGCAAGCTGTTTGGAAGGAAGGAAAGGTATTTTAAATGAGATGCTATACCTATATTTAAATGTGAAGCAATATGGTACAGTGAAAAGAGTATACACAGTACCTGGAATCTTTGAAGAGATACACATGTTCACACGTCACCTGACACTTAATAGCTGGATAATCACCATCATGGACAGACCACTTACTGGGTCTCGGTTTCCTCATCTCTAAAATGACAAATAATAAGTACATAGGATTCCTCAAAGAATTTTTGTGAGGCTTAAATGAGATCATGTATGCAAAGCACTTTGTATATATGTAAATGTCAGTCAATAATAACCAGTAAAAATAGCCTTACCCAGAGTTCCCAGGAACTTCTAAAACAGAAACTGAACTAGAGGTTTATTTTCTTGAAGGTTTGGGGTTGTTGTTTTTTTAAACCATTTTCTAATTCAAAAGGCACCAACTACATCTTGGGGCATAAATTGGCCTGTTCTTCTAAAATTGATAACAATACATAAAAGGAACACCGGGGAGTCTAGAAATCCTAAGAGATGAAACATTCCTGCTCCCCATTTATTAAATGGCAGAAGGAAATTCTGTACTAAAATAGAAATTGCCAGCTTCTTAGGTTGAAAAAAGACTCTTTAATATGTCAGTGATTAAAAAGTCATCATTTAATAAATTTTAAGGCAAACTTATCTTTAATCAGTATGCTTATATGACCAAAGATCATAGACCAATAGTGGAAAAATGTAGGTTATTCTAAGTGAAACCAAGCTCAGGCAAGAGTTGCAAGGAGACTTTGGGAAAACCAAAGAAATAGAACTTTACCATCTCTAACATCAGCAAAGTTTTTAATGTGAGAGATTGCATGATTTAGTGGAAAGAACTCAGGACTCAGTGTCAAAAGATATTGCTATCAGTTATTTAAATAGCTTAATCTTGGGCAAACCACTTGACCTCCCTGCATCCTAGTTTACTTACTTATAAAATGAGGGAGTAAAGTTAGATGATCTTAGAGGTAACTCACAGTATTAACATTCTCTGCTTCTAAATGATCATACACTCCAATGACAAGCAGAACATTTGTGAGGATCCTGACAGCATGAGGCCAAAGAAACACATTTAGGAGATGCAGTATGTGCCAGGGTCTGGCTCGGCAGGGTGGGGTCGGGGTGGGGGGGGGTGTATTGGGGTGTTTTCACCTCTGTAGTGATTCTGAATGGCTCATCCAGAATTTTGACAAAATTGTAAAGTAGATAACATTTATTTTTGTTTGGTAGATACTGGATTTCCCTCCCTACATTTGCAAACTGGGTTCCCCTAAAGATACCTGCCCCAAATTTAAAGTATATAGTGGGTCCACATGCCTTAAATAAATGTTTTTCTTTTAAGAGTCAACCAGAGGCAGAGTCAAAATGGTGGAGTGAGAGCAACTAGTCATCTAAGCTCTTAGACAAACTCCTTCAGATACTTCTAAAAAGAGAATCTGACCAAATTTTGGAGGTGCAGAATACAATAGGAGACAGACTGTGGCAGATTCACAGACCAAGATAGACTAGAAGATCAATGGGAAGGATCTATTCCATGGGGGTGATCCCACCTACGAAACAAGTCCCACCACTGCATGGCCTGGGAAAGAAAGACCCAGAGTGGCCTCAGGTAGCAGCAGCATGGTGGAATGGCAGAGTGGCAGCCCAGGGCAGGTGACCAGCAGAAGCTGAGCAAGTGACAGCCACTGAGCCCCAGGTATCAGCTGGAGGTGATCCTGAGACTTTCAGCACACAGATTAAACATCTATAAGTCACCTACTTGAACTTCCAGGAGCCAAAATGGCAGAGTGATCTGTAAATGCTCTCTCCCCCTCCCCTTGTTGACCTCAAAGAAACCATAAAATATTTCCCCAGAAAAATCCTGGACCAGTGCGATCACCAGAAGGGGCAAACAGTCTTGTAGCACCTGAAAATAGGAATATCACTAAAGAATATTCCTCTTACTGTGGTGGAGGCAAACCAGAAGGAGAGGAGCCTGGGAGGGAGGGTAGAAGCTCTCACTGGGACCCAGACATGCCTCAGTGCTCCAGGGGAACCTGGAAGACAATAGAGCAGCCAGGATCACCAAGCTTGCTTTTGCTCTAGCTCAGCTGAAGAGATCTCTCAAGACAAGACTACCCCTCCCCCACACTTAACAAGCTAGCCCCAGGGCTAATCCAGAGAAACACAAAACAAAAAGAAAAAGAGGCTCCTGCCTTTTGCTTTCTCACACCAGCAGTTGAACACCAGATTCCTCAGCTTCTAATTGAAAGAACCAGAGGCCAGAATACACAAAGCTTCACCATCATGAGCAAGAAGCAAAGGAGGAAGGAAAAGACCATAGAATCTTTCTATGGGAACAGGGACCAAAACATGAAAACCAAAGAGATCACTATTGAGACTGTACTCCCATCTGAAACTTCAGAAAGGACAAGGAACTGCTCACATGCACCAAGAGCTTTCCTGGAACAGCTGAAGAAGGAAATAGAAGAAAAACTGGCCAATGATTTTAAAAGTATGAAAAAAGAATTCTATGAAGAAAACAGCTCTTTAAAAAGGAAAATTGAACAAATGGAAAAGTAAGCACAAAACCTAATTGGGAAAATTGAACAAATGGAAAAGGAAGTACAAAAACTAACTGGAGAAAATGATTTCTTAAAAGCGATAATTGGACAGATGGAAAAGGAAGTACAAAAACTAACTGGAGAAAACAATTTGATAAAAATTAGAATTGAGCAAGTAGAAATCAATAACTCATCAAGAATCAGTCAAACAAAATCCAAAGAATGAAAAGATAGAAGAAAATATAAAACGTCTAATTGGAAAAACAATTCACCTGGAAAATAGATCCAGGAGAGGAAATTTAAGAATTATTGGCTAATCAGAAAGTCATGATGAAAAAAAAGAGTCTGGACAATATCTTCTAAGAAATCATCAAGGAAAACTGCCCCAAAGTGCTAGATCCAGAGGGCAAAGTACTCATCAAAAGAATCCACTGTTCACTTCCCAAAAGGGATCTCAAACTAAAAACACTATGAAATATTGTTGCCAAATTCCAGAACTATCAAGCAAAGGAGAAAATACTACAGGCAGGCAGAAAGAAACCATTCAAATATCGAGGAGATACAATCAGAATCACACAGGACCTTGCAGCTACTACATTAAAAGATCAAAGGAATTGGAATGTGATACTCCATAAGACAAAGGAGCTGGGACTACAGCCAAAGATCAATTACCTAGCAAAGTTCAGCATAACATTTCAGGCAAAGAAATGGACATTCAATGACATAAGGGATTTCCAGATTTTCCTGACCAAAAGGTCAAAACTCAATAGAAAATTCGATCTTCAAATGCAGGTCTCAAGAGAGGAGTAAAAAGGTAAACAGGGGAAAACAAAACCTTCTTACTCAATTTGGGCAAACTTTTTACCTCCCCATGAGGAAGATGGTACTTGTTAATCTTGAGAATTGCACATCTATTATGAAATATAAAAGGGGCATACATAGCTAGAAGGAATGGGTATAAAGTAAATGATATGATGATAAAAATGTGACTCAAGTATACAAAGGGATTGTAACAGGAGATGTGAAAAGGAGGAAGCAGAAAATGATAAATTGCATTGCAGGAAGAAGTACAAAATTGTATTATAGTAGAGGGAAAGAGGGGAGGGAAAGGAGTACTGTTTGAGAGGTACTCTCATCTGATTAGGTTCAAGGAGAGAACAATAAACAAGTATATAAATCTAACTAGTTCCATAGGAAGTAGGAGGTGAAGGGGGAAGAAAGGGGAGGGGAAGCTAAAAGGGAGGGAAGAAGTAGTAACAGGAAAGGGGAGGAAAGGGGAGGGGGTCTGAAAGAAGGAAGGGAAGACTGCGGGAGGTATTGATCAAAAGAAAACTTTATTGAGGAGGGGAAGGGAAATGGGAGAACTAAAAGCACAAATTGTGGGAAAGAGGATGGAGATAAAGACACAGTTTGTAATCATAACTGTGAATGTGAATGGAACAAACTCTCCCATAAAATGGAGATGGATAGCAGAATGGATTAAAAGCCATAATCCTACAATATACTGTTTACAAGAAATATATTTGAAATGAGAGAATACACACAGGGTAAAGGTAAAAGGTTGGAGCAGAATATACTGTGCTTCAGCTGTTATAAGAAAAGCAGGGGTAGCAATCCTAATCTGAGACAAAGCAAAAGCAGAAATAGATCTAATCAAAAGAGATAAGGAAAGAAACTATATCTTGCTAAAAGGCACCATAAACAATGAAGCAATATCATTACTAAACATGTATGCTTCAAATAGCATAGAATCCGAATTGTTAGAGGAGAGGTTGGGGGAGTTATAGGAACAAATAGACAGCAAAACTGTACTAGTGGGGGACCTCAACCACCCCCTCTCTGAACTTGATAAATCTAACCTTAAAATAAACAAGAAAGAAGTGAGGGAGGTGAATAAAACTCTGAATAAGGTAGATATGAAAGATCTCTGGAGAAAATTGAATGGGATAGAAAGGAATATGTCTTTTTCTCAGGGGTACATGGCACATATACAAAAATTGACCATGTTCTAGGGCATAAAAATCTCACAATCCAGTCCAGAAAGGCAGAGATAGTCAATGTATCCATCTCACATCATAAAGCAATAAAAATTATATGTAATAAAATGCCATGGAAAGATAAACCAAAAATTAATTGGAAACTAAATAATCGAATCCTAAAGAAGGAGTGGGTTAAACAACAAATCATAGCAACAATGAACAACTTCATTTAAGAGAATGACAATAATGAGATAACCTAAAAAATCTTATGGGATACTGCAAAAGCAGTTCTTAGGGGAAGTTCTATATCTTTGAATGCCTACATGAATAAAATAGAGAAAGAGGAGATCAATGACTTGGTCATGCAACTGAAAAAGCTAGAAAAAGAACAAATTGAAAATCCCCAAATAAATACCAAATTAGAAATCCTGAAAAAGCAAAGGAGAGATCAATAAAATAAAAATTAAGAAAACTATTGAACCAATAAATAAAACTAATAGTTGGTTTTATAAAAAACTAATAAAATTTATGAACCTTTTGGTCAATTTGATGAAAAAAAAGAAAAAAGAAAACCAAATTATCAATATCAAAAATGAAAGGGGTGAACTCATTTCCAACGAGGAAGAAATTAAAACAATAAATAGAAATTACTTTGCCGAACTTTATGCCCATAAATTCGACAATCTAAATGAGATGGATGAGTATTTTAAAAAATATAAATTGCCCAGATTAACAGAACAGGAAGTTGAATACTTAACCAACCCCATCTCAGAAAAAAAAATTGAACAAGCCATCAATGAACTCCCTAGGAAAAAATCTCCAGGGCCAGATGGATTTACAAGTGAATTCTATTTAACATTTAAAGAACAGTTAATTCCAATATTACACAGACTATTCAGATTATTTGGGAAAATTGGGGAAGAAGAAATCCTCCCCAATTATTTTTATGATACAAATATGGTTTTGATACCTAAACCAGGAAGAGACAAAACAGAGAAAGAAAATTATAGACCAATTTCTCTAATGAACATAGATGCAAAAATTTTAAAGAAGATTTTAGCAAAAAGAATACAGCAACTTATCACGAGAATAATACATTATGATCAGGTAGTAGTCATACCAGGAATACAGGACTGGTTCAGTATTAGAAAAACTGTAGCACTATTGATCATATCAACAACAAAACTAACAGAAACTACATGATTATCTCAATAGATGCAGAAAATGCTTTTGACAAAATACAACATCCATTCCTATTAAAAACACTGGAGAGCATAGGAATAAAGGGAATTTTCCATAAAATAATAAGCAGTATCTACCTAAAACCTTCAGCAAGCATTATATGCAATGGAGATAAGCTAAATGCATTTCCAATAAGAGCAGGGGTGAAACAAGGATGCCCATTATCACTACTGTTATTCAATATGGTACTAGAAATGTTAACTGTAGCAATTAGAGAAGATAAAGAAATTGAAGGAATTAGAATAGGCAAAGAAGAAACTAAGTTATCACTCTTTGCAGATGACAGGATGATATACTTAGAGAGTCCAAGAGATTCAAGTAAAAACTACTTGAAATAATAAACAACTTTGGCAAAGTTGCAGGTTACAAAATAAGCCCACACAAATCTTCCGCATTTCTATATATTAGTAACAAAGCACAACAGCAAGAGATAGAAAGAGAAATCCCATTGAAAGCTAGGGTAGACACTATAAAATATTTGGAAGTTTACCTGCCAAAACAAACCCAGGGACTATATGAACACAATTACAAGACACTTTTCACACAAATAAAATCAGATCTAAGTAAGCGGAAAAACATCAGTTGCTTGTGGGAAAAACATCAGCCAATATAATAAAAATGACAACTCTACCTAAATTAATTTATTTATTTAGTGCTATACCAATCCAACTATCAGATAATTATTTTCTAGAACTGGAAAAACTAACATCCAAATTCATCTGGAAGAGCAAGAGGTCCAAAATATCAAAGGGACTAATGAAAATAAATGCTAGGGCAAGTGGACTAGTGCTACCAGATTTCAAATTGCATTATAAAGCAGCAATTACCAAAACCACTTGCTACTGACTAAGAAACAGATATCCACTTGTGGAATAGGCTAAGTACTCAAGACACAGTAGGCAATGAATATAGCAATCTACTGTTTGATAAACCCAAGGACCCCAGCTTCTGGGATAAGAACTCATTGTTTGACAAAAATTGCTGGGAAAACTGGATAACAGTGTGGTGGAAACTAGGCATAGACCAATGCCTGACACAATCCACAAGAGTAAAGTCCAAATGGGTACACGATCTAGGTATAAAGATCAATACTATGTACAAATTGGTGGAGCAAGGAATAGTGTATTTATTAGATTTATGGAGAAGTGAAGAATTATTGACTAAAGAAGAGAAAGACAGCATCATGAAATGCAAGATGGATAATTTTGATTACATTAAACTGAAAAGTTTTTGTACAATCAAACCCAATGCAACCAAGATTCATAGGGATGCAGAAAACTGGAAAAGAATTTTTGCAGGTAGTGTCTGTGATAAAGGCCTCATTTCAAGAATATATAGATAACTGAGCCAAATGTACAAAAATGCAAGTCATTCCCCAATTGATAAATGGTCAAACGATATGAAGTCAGTTTCTAGAGGAAGAAATTAAAGCTATCTATAGTCATATGAAAAAATGCTCTAAATCTCTATTGATTAGAGAGATGCAAATCAAAACAACCCTGAGGTACCACATCACACCTATGAAATTGGCAAACATGACAGAATAGGAAGATGATAAATTTTGGAGAGGATGTGGGAAAATTGGAACACTAATTCATTGCTAGTGGAGCTGTGAGCTGATCCAACTATTTTGGAGAGCAATTTGGAACTATGCCCAAAAGGCTACAAAGATATGTATACCCTTTGAATCTCTTCTAGTACAGTATCACTAAGAAATCATAAAAATAGGAAAGGGTCCCGCATGTACAAAAATATTTATAGCAGCTCTCTTTGTGGTGGCCCAAAACTGGAAATCAAGGGGATGCCCATCAACTGGGGAATGGCTGAATACATTACGGTATATGAATGTTATGGAATACTATTGTGCTATAAGAACTGATGAACAGGAAGACTTCAAAGAAGCCTGGAAGGACTTACATGATCTGAATTTGAGTGAAAGGAGCAGAACCAGGAGAACTTTGTGCACAGCAAAGACCACAGTATGCAAGAGCTTTTTTTCTGATAGACTTGGAACTTCATTGCAATGAAGGACTTAAAAAAAATTCCCAATGGTCTTTTAAGGCAAAATGCCTTCCACATCCAGAGAAAGAACTATGGAATTCAACTGCAGAATGTAACAGATCATTTTCTTTTATATTATGTTTTGGTTTGTTATATAATTTCTCCCATTCATTTTAATTCTTCTATGCCCCACGACTATGGTGAAAATGTATTTAATAGGAATGTATGTGTAGAATCTAAAAAAAAAGGAATTATACTAGAAAAAATACTAAAAAAGAATGTAAAGTTGAATGTAAACACTGAAATTAATCTTTTAATAATCATTTTAAAAAACAACAAAAAAAGAGTCTGCCAGAATATATCATTGCATTTTAAAAGGCATCTTTGAAAAAAAGAAAAAGTTTGGGGCAGTGCTACTGATATTTTGGAACAGAATTGGCGTACTCTACTACCTTATAAAACTGATCTTTATCATGGATCATAGAAATTAGGTGGATTCATTTGGGGACTTCAAGTAAAATAGTAAAGTAAGGAAGGATCTAATGTCCACCTTCAATCCATCCAACACCAGTGTCTGTATCCACTGTGCCACTAAGCTACCCATCTCAATAATGTTGCATCCTGGGCCATTGTCCATTCCTAAAAAGGACCAATGACATCGTGAAGGTGAGAGAAGACCTGGAATGACCTCCTTCAGAAAGTAGGATTTCAGCTGTGCCTGGAAGAAAGTCAGGGATACAACGCAATAGAGGTAATCAGGGAAAGCATTCAGGCATAGGGAACAGCCAGTGCAAAGGTTCAAAGTGTAGAAGGAACAAGAAACAGATCAACGTTGCTTAATTGTAGAGTTTTGGGAGAAGAGTCTGAAAGACTGGAGATGTAGGAAGGTATCAAGGTATAAAGCACTTTGAATGCCAAAGCGAGACCTTTATATTTGAACGTAGGTAAAAGAAGAAACCACTGGAGGTCATTACATAGGAAGATGGCACTGTCAAACTAGCACTTTAGGAAAAGCCACTTTGGCAGCTAGGTTGGAGGATAGTTTGAAGAGGAGAAAGATGAGGCAGGTGGAACAATCAGGAGGAAATTATAGGCATTCAGGCAAGATGTGATAAATTAGGATGATTAATGTGCAGATAGAAAAAAGGGAACATAAAAGAAAGGTGTAGCAAAAGTAGAAATGACAAGATGGTCTTACGGGTGGGATGTATCATGTAGATCTTATATATTCTTTTCGGTCAACCTTCTTGACTTCTATGTTTCTGTGACTTCTTCATGCCTGCCATTCTTCATGGAAAATTAGGATTAACTTTCATGCCAAAACTTGTGAATATTTCTATAGCATTAACTACATATTTTTTTCAGCTTTTTGCTATTATAAATAATGTTGTGATAGATAACAGATGATAGAGAGAAATAAGTGAAAGCATCTTTAAGTACTTCCTGTGCCAGATATTGTGGTAAGCTGTTTACAGATATTATCTTGCTTGATCCTCACAAAAATCCCGCAAAGTGCAGTTATGATCCACATTTTGCAACTGAGGAAATCGAGGCAGACGAAAGTTAAGTAGCAGATAGTGTCTGAGGCTAGATTTGAACTTATGTTTTACTGACTCCAAACCCAGCATTCTAAGCATTTGGCCACTTAGCTCACTATATATAGATGTGCATGAATGAAAAAGAGAGAGAGAGAGCAAGAGCGAGAGCGAGAGTGAGAGAGAGAGAGAGAGAGAGAGAGAGAGAGAGAGAGAGAGAGAGAGAGAAGGAGTGATAGAATGATAGGAAGAGAGATAAATGAGGCAGGTTGATAGATGATCTGTAGGTAGATTAGATAAATGATTGATAATAGATGGCTAGACGGATAGGGAGAGAGAGAGAGAGAGAGATGGATAGACAGACAGAGTATTTAGTGCTTGCTACATCTAGACACTGTATCAGTAAGCACCCCAACATATGCAGGAGGACTTGCTATCATAGGTTCGTAGATCTGCATTTATAAATGGAAAGCAACTTTCAAAGGATTAACAATCACTTTAATCAAGCACAAGTATTAGAGAAAATCCAAGCCAAAATTTCAGAGAAATAAAAAATCAGCAGACAGTGCTTCCAAACTGCCTGACCACTGACATACATAAATCTTTATCAGAGAGGGAAGCACCACCATCAACATCTGGGTTTTCAAAAAGCTGGGGGGCTGCTTAGCAGCTTCCCAGAGTCTCATCTGGCACACAAACCTTCTTCCAAAACCTGAGCCCCAAAGTAAAACCTCACCCCCAGAGTATAACCCTCTGACCCAGTGCCTCGATAGGAAAAACAAGATACTTGGGGCCCTCCTACAAAACAGCTCCGCTAATCAAGCTTTCCACAACGGGCAGACCCATCAGTGGGTGGGAAAGCTCTTCCCCAATCATATTATTCAATCAGAGGCGCTTTTAGTCAAATGAAAATGGCAAAGGATTCTAATTTGATTGCCATTACAGACATCATGCTAAATGATGGGAATAAAAATGCATTAAAAAAGAAAGACAGTTCTGCCTTCAACAAACATGGATTCTGGTGGGGTAAGAAAATATGTAAAAGAGAACTTAGAATCAGTGGAAGAGGATAATTAATAATAGTAGTAGCAGTAACAGTAGTAGTTGTAATAGTAGCTAATATTTATATAGTACTTACTATGTGCCAGTCACTGTGCTAAGTACTTTACAGTTATCTCAGGTGATCTTCATAACAACCTTATGAGGTAGGTGCTATTATTGTTTCCATTTTACAGATGAGGAAACTGAGGTGAACAGAGGTTAAATAATTTGCCCAGGGTCGCACAACTGTTCAGTGTCTGAGGCTAGATTTAAATTTAGGTCTTCTCAACTCCAAGCCTAGGATTCTATCCATCGTGTCACCTAGCTGCACCTAGGAGGACTGGTAGAAGGTACCCATTGGGACAGGGTAGAGAGATGGTATATGGTCTGGCTTATGTTTAAAGAGAGCTTGATGGCTGGCAATGGGTACATCCTCAAACACAAGTCTGGAGAAGAACTTACCAATCAGAGAAAGATGATATAGAGGTGGAGGCCCCTGCACTGATATTCTTATGGTATAAAACCAGAAGTGAAAAGATAGGATCATAGAGTTAGGGTTGAGAGGAACCATAGAGGTCATCTGGCCTCATCTTTTTGTTCTTACAGATGAAGAAAATGAGGGTGACAAGAGGAGACTGAACTAACACCATTCAGGAAGTAAGTGGCAAGGCTGGGATTCAGAATCAGGCCCTGAGACTCCAGATATAGCCCTCTCTCTACTCCACCTCCTGATTCAAAGGGAATTGAACAGTTTAATCACTTTTCCCTGGGCAGTTCCAAATTGTTTTGCCAAATGATTGGACAAATCCAATGTTCCCCAGTATAACTTACTATACTTCTCTTCCCACATCTCTGAATATTGACTTTTTTCCAGTTGGCTACATTAATGCCTGTGAGGTGATCTCTCAGTTATTTAAATTTTTATTTCTTTGATTGTTAATGATTTTGAACAATATTTCACATGGTTCTTGAAATTTTATGTTTTTCTCTTTTGAAAACTACTCATATCTTTTGATCACTTCACTATCAGAGATGTTATTATACATTTGTGTCATTTCCCTGTGTATTTTAGTCATGAGACTTGTATCATAGATAGTTAATGCAAATACTGCCTCCTTTGTAGATTTCTTCTGATTTCAACTGTATTTATATTATTTGTTCAAAAGCTTTAAAATTTTACATAATCAAAATTATTTTATAACCTTCTCTATCCCATGTCTAGTTATAAATTTTCCTCTGTCCAAGTTGAAAAAGATATAACTTTCCATCCTCTATTAAAAATAATTTTAGATTGTTTTATATATTTGTAATTTATTATGGTTTATGGTCTCTACTGCAGAGACTGAAATTCCTATGGGCTGGCCATGTCTTTTGAATGCCAAATGTATGCTTGCCAAAAAGATCATTTTATGGAGAACTCACACATGGCGAGTTCTTACATGGTGGTCAGAAGAAGCAATACAGGAACACTCTCAAGTTCTCTCTTAAGAACTTTGGAATTGATTGTGACATGGGAGATGCTGGCACAAGATTACTCAGCACAGCATGCCCTTATCAGAGAAGGGGCTATGCTCTGTGAGCAAAACAGATTTAAAGTAACTGGAAAGAAATGTGAGATGTGCAAATTTAGAGAATCAACCCCAAATGTTCACGCAGACTATGTGTGTCTAACCTATGGTAGGGCATTCTGATGAGCCACAGTTGGGCACACTGTAACCTGACTCTAAAATAGTGATATCATCTGGGTCCTCTGAGAATAAAGGGCAACAACCAATGATATGATACTGCTTTTAATCTGTTTTAATCTATTTTCACCAAACCATTCATTAGTTTTCCCAGAAATACTATAAAATAAAGACTTCCCAGAGGTAGGTCCTCAAGGAGCATTTTGAGATGTGTATGTATTGGATATGGCCAATGTGCAAACTTGTTTTGATTATGTATTTTTGTTTATGAGAGTGATTTTTTTTAAATAATTGGGGGAAGGATTGGGAAGAAAGGGATCCATAATAAGAAAATTAAAAATAATTAGAGAAAGATAAGGACGTTTTATATTTTTTTTAATGTATAGAAGACATCAGAAGGAGGTTCAGAAGGAAATCCTGACAAGTAGGACACTGGGAAGTTGAGTGGATTTGAGTCAAATGCATAATCAATATGCATATCTAATCCACCAACTAAGATGCCAAAGTGACTTTATTATATTCTTTTTTAAAAAATGAATTGGAAGTTTCATGCATGGTTCACTGTTGCTCCTCTTCTGCGTATATGAAGATGCTTGTGTTTGATATTTGTCAAGTACAAAATAACCAAAAGAACTAAAGTAAAATAAATTGTCTCTGGCTACTAGCTCCTATATGGGCATGTGAATACTAGATTTCTTTCTGTACATTTGCTTCTAGGTCTTTCTTGTGTAGTCTACTTTTTTCAAGTGTGTATGGAGGTATTTTTTTTTTCAATTAAAAACATTTATTTTCATTTTCTCCCACTCCTCTCACACACACTGCCCTCCGCCTTCCCCAGGGGCTGTGGGGATGCAAGAAAAACAAAATTCTTTGTAACAAAAAAGCATAGTCAAGCAAAATAAATTCCTACATTAGCCATGTCCCAAAATTTATTGAGTCTACTCTCATACATACGTATATATACATATGTATACATATTGAGTCTACTCTCTCTGTCAAGAAGTTGGTAAAATTCTTTATCAGTCCTGGAATTGTGGTTGATCATTGCGCTAATCAGATATCTTAAGTCTTTCCAACTGTTTGCTTTTACAATATTATTGTTATGAGTTATTCTCTTTGTTCAACTCATTTGACTCTGCATCAGTTCATGCAAGTCTTTATAGGTTTCTCTGAAACCACCCTTCTTCATTTCTTACTGCTCAATAGGATGGTATTACATTTATTAAACCATAATGTGTTCACCAAATCCCCATCATTATGTACCCTGTAATTTATAATTCTTTGCCCTTGGAGAAAGGGATACTGTAAACATTTTTGTACATAATGTTTCTTTCCTTTCATTTCTTTATCTCTTTGAACTATAGGTCTAGCCGTGATATCACTAGGTTAAAAGCCTAGCCTTAAGATAATTCCTTCAGGTTGTGCTGACAAAGTCATCTTACAGGGAGTCAGACAGCACACTCTGCGGTGCATGGTAGTATACAGGAATGGAAAGAACTATGGTAAAGGAGTCAGAAACCTTACACTAGCTATAGGACCCTGGGCAAGTCACTAAACTTTCTCAGTTCCTTACTTTTGTTACCTCTCAGGGCTCTTGCAAGGGACATGTTTTGTCGGCCTTAGAGTGCTTTGAAATGTGCATTGTTCTTTGACTTTGCCTCTTGCAAGTCCCACTTCAAGCTGTCCTTATACAGGATCTGCGATTGTATGTCATATGTGAAACCTTTGCACACAGACTGAAATGATTCTCTCTCCTTGGTAAATATGTATTAGCTCCACCAGCCACTCTTGGTGGTTATCAGTGGGGTCCCCCATCTCCCCACCCCATTTTGAAAGTCTGCAGAATGAACAGCTCTTGCACCTGCATTGACTTTTCCCCAGTGGTTTCCCAACCTTAACAGGCATGATTTGTACATTTTCAAACACAGCTGGAGAAGTGACATTGGTTGTAAGCACAGTTGAAGTCACATATCTACCACCATGCCCTTCCTGACCCTGTCACTATGTAGGGCTTCAGGTGATTGAGCTCTCCTAGGACTTATGAGATCCACAAGCTAGTTTTTGCCCAGGTGTCCAGCTATAAAATTCTTACTCAATGCAAGAAGTCAAAATGGGACCCCACTTCAAGCCTCACAGCCTGGAATTTCTGGTACATTCTTTGATTTCAAACCTAGAAGCAGCCTTTATTTTCTTTCAGGCTGCATTTATTCTTAGCAGAAAACAATCCTTTTTTTTTCTTTTGATGACTCAGTCATTTCTGGAATTGAACCTCCCACCACCCGTTAATCAAGAAAAAACAGTTAAACAAAAGCAACTAGTTCAGTGATAGAAATCAGATAATATTCGTGAGACTCTAGTAATCCCTCACCTTTCTGCAGAGAGGAGGGAAATGTGCTTTGTTATCTTATATCTCGAACAAGTGTTGGGTATTAGAATTACTCAGATCCTAGCTCCCCTTTAGTGGTCTACTGCAGTCGTAACACACATTTTTCTTCTGGTTCTACTCATTTCACTTTGCAAAAAGAAAACAGTTTTGCTTTCACAGAGTGAATGCTGATAGCAATAATTTTTTGCATTAATATATTTTTATTTATTTTGTTAAATATTTCCAAATTACATGTGAAAAGTTTTAACATTCCTTTGTTTAAAAACATGAATTCCAAATTCTCTCTCTCCCTCTTGCCTCTCCCCCACCCCTGTAGAAGGCAAGTAATATAATATACATGCATGCAAAACATTTTTCCATATTTTCAAAAGAAAATGCATGCATACAAACAAGAAAAATAAAGTTTTAATTTCAGTCTGCATTAGGAGTCTACCACTTCTTGCTCTGGAAGTAGATAGCATTTTTTCTTTCCTTCCTTCTTTCTTTCCTTTCTTCCTTTCTTCTTTCTCCTCTCACCTCTCTTTACTCTTCTCTCCTCTTTTCTCACCCTCTATCCACACAGAGTATCATACCTTTACCTGCAGGTCTTCTGCCCAAAATAATATAATTTTTGACCCTTGAAACCTTGGGGTTTACAGGCTAAATTTCTTTCCTTGTCATTGCTTTAAATAGCATTTTATTTTTCCCCTGCTAATGATAATATTGCCCAGGATCTATTCACATTATACTCTGAATTTACGTGTCCAGAACAATCATTGTTTGACTTCTTGTCTATCCCAGGATCCCAATAGGGTCATATATATGTTGATATGTGTAGCTATACATTATTATTGTTCAGGCATTCAGTCATATTTGACCCTTCATGACACCACAAACCACACTGTCCATGGTAAAAACTCATGATTGGTTTGCTATTTCTTTCTTCATTGGCTTAAGGTATACAGAGGTTAAGTGATTTGCCCCAGATTACACAGCTAGTAAGTATCTGAGGCCAGATTTAAACTCAGGTCTCCTAAGACTTCAGCCCCAGTAATCTATCTGCTGATTATCAAGCTGCCCTGTGTAGCTCTGTGTGTGTATGTATGTATATATAAATATATATATGTATGTATGTATACATATATGTATACATATATATACGTGTGTGCATGCACACACACATATAAATGCATAAATGTATGTCTATAGCCACTTTCCAAATTCTTCTCCATGCTCTTGTAAGTAAATCAAGTGATATAATTGTGATTACATCTGCATAACTTTAAAATATGGAGGGCTTCTCATCTGCCTGGGATGGTTTAAGCATGAAACTTCAGGGTCATGGGCGATGACCTCTCCAGGTCTGTTTGAGGCCTTTCATCTAGTGATACCATCCACAGCAATCCAACCACCAAGTCTCCAAACCTATTTTACTCCAAAAGTGAGCAGGAGGAAAATTCAATTTGAAAAATAAATCATTAGAAGAATCCTAATATAGAGGAGAAATTCCAGAGCTGGAAATTAGACCTGAATTCTACTCTTGGTTTTACCATTAAGTAGTTGCAGGACTGTGATCAAACCACTTGAGCCTTTCAGGTCTCAGGTTCTTCTTCAAATTCCAAAGGTCTGTAATTCTAATTCTAAATTTTGTCATTTCCATTATTCCAGTCATTCACACTATACTTCCCTATTCCCCAAAGTCATTCTCTAATCTTGCATTCCCTCTGATGCCTTTACCTCATTTTTCCAGCCAAACTATGATTCATACACCTTAATTCTGGAGACAGAGGAATAGGGACAGTTATCCAAGTCCAATCACATTCCATTTACTTATATTTCAATGACCTTTCTACAGAGTTCTCTTCCCAGGTCTAACAGTATTTTTGTTTCCTTAGCTAATGACTATTGCCCCCTTGATTCTGTCCTCACCTACAGCTCCTCTGGATTAGAGGGTATATTGCAAGGATATAGTAATAAAAGAGGTGTTTTAGCAACTCCATTAATTAGAATTTGAACTATGCATATGTTCAAAAAGTAGGGAGAGTCAGTGCTGCTCATTAACTGGCAGAAGGAGAAGGCTGTTGCCACGGCTGCGAAAGGAACTCATTTGCCAGGTCTGGCTTTCATTGGTTCAAACTGAAGGCTTTGGTCCAACTTCTAGAGGTCGTGAAGACATGGCTCAGGAGTTACTCTTGGCTTGCATCCCTTCCGTGATACATCCTGGAAAATCAAAGAATTGGCAACTCCAGGAGGCACATTAACATTTACATTTTAATATCGTGAAGGATCATGACTTCAGGAAGAATTCGGGCAGCTAGACAAATGATTTGAGAGCCATGTCCACCATGGGCCACAGATAAGATTGTTTAATTTTCATGCACATTTTGGACTGGGCTAACATAACTTTACTTTTGTTGTTTGTAAATTTGCTATGCCTTCTTCTTGCTCTCTCTCCCTGTCTTCTTTTCTAGGCAAAAATAGAAACTGGTACCTATTTTCTTATTCCCTTATAATAATTCATGTATATGAGTATCTAACATCCTATGACATTTATTCAAAGGTCTAGTTGATGCTGATTTAGATCTAATATGTGAGATAGACAGGGGTGAAGGATATTATTCCCATTTTACAGAGGAGAAAACTGAGACTTAGAAGTGACTTTCCCAAAGACACATAGCTTAAAGGTAGTGGCAGAACCAGGAAGAAAAAACGCTGGCTTCCCCACACACCTTCCATTAGGCTCCAACACTTTGAGTTGACACGGTGAATCAATGACTCAGATTCTGCTACACCCTTTGTTGATTCCAATCCAGAACTCATCCCCTGGCAAAAATCTGTTTCTATTCCCCTTTGCACAAATGGAATATGTTGTTTTGGGAACAGCTGCAAAATTGCCATTTGGAAGATGCTCTCTGTGTAGAATCCAAATAAAAACTTAGCTTTCACTGTCCTCCATCCACAGGGAGGAATTCTGCATAACATGGCAGGCCAGATGGGGTGTTTAGTCCCTAAATTATCTGTTTGTGTGTGTGTGTGTGTGAGTGCATGTGTGTGTATGCATGCATATGAAATCCAGATGGGCTGTGAAGAAGAAACAGGACCACTAGGATAGAGAATAATATATCCAATGTTATTTGTTTATTGCTTTGATACAGACATGCCAATTGTATCTGGTGGGCACTAAGATGTGGAAAACCTAACAGATTGAGAAGGACTAATGACTTTTTATCTAATTCCTTTTGTAGGAGAAGGGTTAGTCCCCTATATAACTAGTCTTTCAGTGCTTTACCCCGCCCCCCATTTTGAAGAGGTAACCAAGACCAATAAGGTAATCTCAGATGCCTAATACCTGTTGCGATTTAGCCACTTACATGAATTTATCATTGCTCTATCTAACATGCTTGGCTTTTCACATTGTGAATAAAAACAATTAAAGTTGTTTATTCAAGATGTGTGATGTTTCCCTTAGAAACCAATATATTATTTTATGTCATCTAGGGAAAAATGCCACAGCATTGTCCTTCTCAACATCGTCTCTCTAGGACTTTCTCATCAGATCTTCCTTCTATTAGGTATTTCCATCTCCTCTTTCTTCACTGTACTGATTATGACTGGCTTAAATACCCACTGGTTCTTGTGGGACCAAAAATTGACCACAACTTGAGAGAAAAGAAACTCTCATCTTTCTTTGCCTGGACAGAGGACAATTAACATTTCTAACATCAGTATCAAAGTTTTAGGATGGTTATTGACATGGTGGAATCCAACAAAAGAGAACAACCAGGTGCGAAATCTTGAAGCCATCTTCTGAAGGAGAGTAGATATAAAGTGTACAATCACTGGGTCCAAATATTTGAATTGCTGTCATGTTGAAGAAGTGCATATGACTTGGGGTGAGAAAGAACCAGAATCACAGAATTTGAGTTAGAGAACTTCTCATTTAAGCCATATGAAAACTAATTCCTATATCCTTCAAGTGCTGAAACAACCTCTGCTTGAAGACCTTCAAAAACCAGGAACTTCTGTCCTCTGGAGACAGACCAATCCACTTTGAGACAGCTCTCATTTTTAAGTCTTTTTTACATTAATTCTAAATTTGCCTCTTTGTACCCTCCAGTTCTGACCCCTAGGATAAATAGAACAAATCATATTCTCTTCCAAAGGACATCCCTTCAAATACTGGGATACAATTATCAATTTCCTGTTGAGAATTCTCTGCTCCAGGGTGAATATATCCAGTTACTTCAACCAGCTCTCATCTGAAATAGACTTAAGATCATTCACCACTTTGGTTGTCCAACTATAGACATTCTCCAACTTGTCAGTGGCCTTAAATAATGAGTTCTAGAACTGAATACAATTTTCCTGTTTAAGCACAATGGGAACAAAGTATAGTGGAATGATCACCTCATTTTTCCTAGAAGATATATCTCTCTTAATGAAGCCCAAAATCAGATTAGCTTTTTTGTTTAACGGTTTTGCAGATTATCTAGTCCTACTTCTAGAAAATAAAGTTGTCTGAAAATAAAGTGGGTTACTTTGTAATGTGTAGAGTTCTCTCTCATAGGAGGTGTTCAGACAGAAGCTTGATACCTACTTCTTGGCCATGTTGGCCACACTTCATTACAGTATGATGTATATGATGTTGGTGGCTGGCTAATATAAAGGTAAGACTGGCACATAGATGGCATAGATAGATATTAGATATGGCTTCTGGAACATCCATCATGAAAGGAGAAAATTTTTGCCTTTATGAACATAAGGTAGAGAGCAATGACTGAGGATTCTCTTTCATTCTCTAGGGTCCAAGAGGGACACTGAGCTAGAATTACTTCCTAATATTGGGCTAGAGTTATATCTACCTATCACAGCTCAAATACTGGTAGTCTAGGGATATAAATGGCTTATAATGAAAGGTACTTTCCATGATCATTCTTTAAGGGAGGATAAGGCTTAGCTTGTTCTTTCCAGCTGGACTCCTTTTACCTAATTCTGGTTACACAAATGGCAATTACAAGTAGCTAGTATATTGCTTAGTAAAAGTAAGCAATAAATAGAAATCAGAAAAATTATACATATTGGTGGAGAGGAGAGAAAAGAATACACAAAAGTAAACAACACAGTGGATAGAGCAATGGTCCTGGAATCAGGAGAACCTGAGTTTAAAACTGGCCTTAGATACTTAGCACTGTGTGACCTTCAGCAAGTCATTCAGCCCTGATTAACCCTCCCCCCCAAAGAAAAGAATAAGTGAGCCCTTAGACTGGGAATTACATAAGATCTCAAGTCAGTCAAGGAAAAAGAACCATGTGGGACTGGGAGAGGGAGGGAAGTCTACTCTTTGCAGTCTCTAGGCACAAAAATCAAGCAACATACTGGGGGACGTGTCTATAGCTCCAGTGAAATCTCCTGTGTTCCATTCAAAAGTTTGAGTTTAACTCTTACATCTTACTCTCAAACTCCCAGTAGGCTCTCTCTCTCCAGTCTACCAATATTGAGTGTCTCCCCCTCACACAGCTTAAGAATCTCTTAGGTCTCTCAACCAGCCAGAAGTGAGGTCTCTCTCCAAGTAAGCTACAGGACTACCCTTCAGGAAACCTCCCCCAGCTTGGGCAAGAGTGGTGCTGCACAATGACCACACCAGATAATCCCTGGGTTCCCCCTCAGTTCTAAGATTTTTTGACCTTTCTGCACTGCTTGATTGGAACTGGAAGGTAGATTTGAAAATCAGCATGCAATAGCTCTTAGATTCAATCATGCAAAGCCACTACCTTCACTGCCATCACCTAGTGGAACAACCTCTGCAGAGATGAGACCTGACAACTAACTGGGTAGATGTTTGAGCCCCATTTTTTCTCAGCTACTAAAGTCTCAGGAAAGTCTTCTCCACCAAAGTCCTTGGCACTGTCAAATGACTCAATGTCAGAAACAGATATGACTTCATCAGTGGAAATTACAGTTAAGAAGATGCATGATTACTTCCCTTGTTACTGAACTGTAGGAACCATTGGGCCTTTCCATCTGCCTCACAGCTGAACTTTCCTAGGTCTGTTGTCACCCCACATTAGAATGTGAGTTTCTTGAGTGTGGGGAATGTCTTGCTTCTTCTATTTTTATCTCTAGTGCTTAGGACAATGTAAGTGTAAAAAATGACTTTTTCCCCTTTTCCTCTTCCTTTTTCGTCTTTCTTTTTCTTAATGGTCATCAGCATCATTTCTATCATCTTCATCATCTACAACAACATTACGGGGAGCCAGTGCTGTATAATGCAAAAATATTTGGTTTTGAAGTCAGAGGTTCTTGTAAGATGAGTAGATTGAGCTATATGACCTTTGAGGTCCCTTCCAGCTCTCCATCTATCATCCTAAGATCATCATTGTTAGCAGAGTATGTTCAATAGATAGCACAGAATGTCTCCTATTATGCAGGAAGATTTTATTACCCCTACTTTGCTGTATAGTTAGTCACACAACCAAATATAGACTCTATGTCACTGGGGGTGGGGGAGCAGCTAGGTGGCAGAGTGGATAGAGTTCCAGGTCTGGGATCAGGAAGACTCATTTTCCTGAGTTTAAATCCAGTCTTTAAATCCAGTGTGAACTTGGACCAAGTCACTTACCTTGCAAAATGATCTGGAGAAAGAAATGGCAAGCCATTCCAGGATGTTTGCCAAGAAAACTCAAAATGGGGTCCCAGAATCTGACATGACTGAAAACACGTGAACAATGGCAAAATATGGTATTTTTGCTGCTTCTTGAAAATTTATATATTTAGCTGATTATTTAGATTTAGATCCCACTGGGACAGTATGATTAAACTGTGGAGGTGTCTGTTTAGTCAAATGATCACCAAAAGATTACTAAAGAGCTACCATGCTTTCAGTAAGCACTTTGCTCAGCATTTTGTGGAAGGCAAAGAGGTATGAGATGTACTGTGTCCTTAAAGAAAAGGAGAAGAAATGTTCCCCTCATCTCTATCTCCTAGCTTCTTTGATTTTCTTCAAGACTCAACTCAATTCTCATTTTCTGCAGAAAGTCTTTAACAATCCCCACCACCTTGCTGCTCACACCTTCCTCTCTGAGATTGTCTTCTGTTAACTCTGTATGTATCGTATATGTACCCACTGATTTCCATGTTTTCTCCTTTATTAGAATGTGGGCATCCTGAAGACAAAGGTCATGTTTTTGCCATCCTTTGTAAAAGGGTAAACACTTCTGTTACTGAAAAATTCACACATGTGGAACATTAAATTTGGCAGTGATGCCAAATCATGCAGCATCGTTGCATTGTTGCCAACTCTGTATAGGAAGAGCTGAAGCAACGGTATTCTAAGAATGGGTCTGGACTTAGGTTTTAGTGAAAGTAGCAAGCAGAGTCATCAGAAAAGTGAAGAAAAAGGACATAGTCAATGGTAGATTGTTCTCTCCATAATTTAATTTAGTCGATTGATGTTTCATATACTTTAGAACAAAGCTGAGTTTATTCTGGTCAATAACGTCTGATTCAGTCACAGGATGGGAAAAAAGATGTGAACCCTTTACCTCCTTGTGTAAGAGGTTAATGGGTTTGTTACGGAAATGAGGTTTGTTTGGTCCTTGAGCTGGAATAGGTTAGGGGAGTAACACTTGTTTACCACTCTTAAAGAAGATGAGTGGAAGTTACCAGAGCTTCTACCTACTCAGAGGTTAAACTGTGATGAAGGAAATAAAAATGTTTATGCAAGATTAAAAGGAAGGGTGGGGCGGAAATCTGCACTAGGGTGCTTTTCTGGAAGTGTTACCCTGCATTAAAGGTAATTTTTAACCAAAGGAAGCCAGGCAAATACCTATATGGAAATGGAAAATATTCTGAGGGATCAACAGGCATTGTTATATGTAAGTTGCTATTGTTATCACTGACTACAAATGCTTGAAGATGATATAGGTATACATTATTTTAAATGCAATTTTTATGTCTGTGGGCATCCTTTCCATTGATACACATCATATCTCTTCCATGTTTTAGTGAGCAGTCACCTGTGAAAGATAGTGGCTGAACAAAAGTTCTCTTCTGATAACCAACCTTCTGGCAACAAGATGGTTCTTATTCATATCACTGAATCTGAATCAGAGGATCTAGATTGAAATCTTGACTCTTTTATAACTTTTTTTGACCTTGGGCAAGTCATGTAAGGTCTCCAGACCTCAGTTTTCCCACCTGAAAAATGAAGAGTGAGACATGATCTTTAAGGTCTCTTGCAGATATAATGTTATGATTTTATATGATTTCAATGACTTTGGAGTAGACAGTGAGTCTGGTGACTGTGCAGCTCTGCCCCACTCATCCAATTTACTCATTAAGTCAAGATGTTACACACACACACACACACACACATATATATATATAGCCAGTTTGGAAAACATTCTAAATGTGAGAATAAGACATATACATTCCTGTTCCTCCCTTAAAAGGTACAAACATTATGTACTTTATACATTTTGTATTTTTTAGAAATTTACTTGAAA
This sequence comes from Potorous gilbertii, assembly GCA_028658325.1. Taxonomy (NCBI): domain Eukaryota; kingdom Metazoa; phylum Chordata; class Mammalia; order Diprotodontia; family Potoroidae; genus Potorous; species Potorous gilbertii. The sequence continues at coordinate 137,457,578 of CM053770.1, forward strand.
TTCCTGATTGCTCCAAGACTTATCTGTCCTCATGTTGTAATCCTCCTCATCTGTCTCTTTACAGTTTAAGTCCAATGGGGCATTACTTCATCTTCAATGGATGATTAAGTTAAAACAGACCAAAAAGAAATAAAAACGAGATAATTAATAATTAAAATGTAAGACCAAAGGTCTTAAGGTTTCAGAGTTGGATCCTCAGTACTTTGAGTTCTTACACATGTGTATTATCTGGTATGATGGATATTGTTTCAACCTACAGTGTGTACCACTTAGATATTGGCAAGTCATTTGGTGTCCTCAGTGAGATTGGAAAGTAGTTGAAGTCTGGTTTTTTTTGGCAAGCTTCCTGTGTCTTTATCCTGTCTACCAGGCTATGGGTTCTCTTAAATGCTCTGTGAGTGCTTCAGAACCCACCCTATGTCAGGCCAGGCCTCCATTTATTAATTCTCCAGTTATTGAGATCACATCTCTGTTAAGTATTAGAGGGAAAAAGCACAAAAGAATTAAGGTACATTGCCAAGAAACATTTTCTGAGCATTCACTGAAATTAAACATGCTTATAAGTGTATAATTAAAGTTCCATTTATAAATTATTTAGTCTGATATAGGTAGACTTTGCTAGGGAAACTTTCTATAAACATAGCTAACTTGGCCTCTTCAGCTCTCCTTGGAAAAGCAAATGAGAAGCTTTTTCTTAAAGCAAAGATGACACCCTAGGCAAGGCATTTCAGAGTCGTTTGCAAACAATGACTTCCTACCCCCTTTGAAAAGTTAGATGAAATAGAGATAGGTTAGGCTGCTCTTTTGAGGTCAGGAAAGAAGTTATTTGAAAAATATAAAAGAAGTCTCAAGATTACGGTTGTTGACAGTAAATTCATTTCCCCTTAGACTATCTAGCCTTTCATGTCAATGTTCTTTGTTTTATAATGACCAAATGAGTTGAGTGATTAGAATACTTTACCTAAATTAAGGTGGTGGTTGCCTCCATAGAAAAATAAACACAGCACAGCCAACATAAAAAACTAGAAAAGATTTGAAAGATTACCTACTCCAATCCCCTTATTTTATTTGCATTTTAATTTAATTCAATTTTTTTCAATTAATACAAATCTGTTTTCTCTCCCTCCCACCTCTTCCCCACTAATGGGAAAAAATATTTGTAATAAATATAGTCAAAACAAATAAACCAAAAAAACATAGTCAAGCAAAACAGATTTCAACATTTGACATTTACAAAAATATATATACTTCTGTCTGTACCCTGAGACTATCACCCATCTGTCAAGTGGTAGATGACATGTCTCACCATGAGTTCTCTGGAATAGTGTTGGGTCATTTCATTCATCAGAATTCTTAAATCTTTCAAAGCTGTTTTTACAAAGTTTTTGCTATTGTACAAATTGTTCTCCTGATTCTGTCTCATTTTATACAAAGTTTGTCTTAAACCATCTTAAACCATCACCTTCATCATTTCTTTTAGCAATATTTCATTTTAGTCATGTACTGTAGCTGTTCTCCAGATGATGAAATCTACTAATTTCACAACTGAGGAAACTGAAGTCCAGAGAGAAATGAGTTGTACTTGGTCATACAACTAACTGGTAGCTATCAGGAATCTCACTGAAATCTAATGCCAAACACTAGTTCACAGCTCTGGACCTCTGGGTAGAGTAAGAGGTACCCTAGGGGAGCGACTTCCCACTTGTTATATCTCACTCTCAGGATAGGTTGAGGCTTGAGATTAGACTAAAGCCTTAAAGGGTTAGCAGGTAAGAAAGGTCACAGTAGAGGCATGTGGTACTTAGAGTGAGAAGGGAGGGTTGTGGCAAATTTAAGATTTAGATTACAGCTTTTTTAATACAATACAGAAAGAAACGACTAGCCAACAGAAGGAGTAAGAAAAAATCCAAAAACAAATGACCCAACGACAAAAGCTTCTTAGTTTTCTTTCCCTTCTCAACCATAAGGTTAGCCTAGGAATGGAAAAATGCCACAAAAAGGATGCTAAATTTTCACTGTGAGCATTTATACCTTGGGAATTGGTGAGTGCTATTAATCAGAGGTTGATTTATTCTTTTGTGGATTTCTAGACTTTAGAAAATAATGAAGAAAATGTCTTTAAGGCGGAGGGACCTTAAATGTGTGTTGGGTATATAATTCCCACCTCCCTCCCAAAGAGCTAGTTGTTAAACATTCACAGCATACTCCTGGGTCTGGATTCCTATAGCACAAGGGTGTGCTAGTAAGACTAATAGAGGAGTAGTGACTTACTCAAAGTCACATTGGTAATAAGTAATCAAGATGGATCTTAATACAGGTCCTCCAACTCCAAATCTAGCATTTATTCCACTATACCAATTTATTGTTTCTCTGCCTGTTTCTTAGTTAGGCTCTTTGTTTATTCGGTGTGATTTCTCACAACAACAGCTCAGTTATCATTTGCTTAACCATACATGTAGTAGAAAGAGCTACTATCATCATATCAGGAGACCAGGGTTCAAATCCTGGTTCTAACAGTTACTGATTATTTAAGTTCTATGACATTTATTTCATCTTCTTGTAAAGCAGGGCTAATACTTGAAATACCCACCTTGTTAACTCTAGTGAAGAATACAATTTGATCCTCACTTCTGCCTGATTTGTTATAAAGCAGGGATAGAAACTGGACATATGACATCATTGGTATAGAGCTCAACCAGGTGAATGAAATTCTTCTTTTGATGCCAGCCAGCACCTTTGTCTGCAATTTATAGTTTTAGAAATCTGCCTAGAGCTCTGAAAAGTTCAATGACTTACCCACGGTAATAACACAGCCACTATGTGTTAGAGGTAGGGTTTGAACTAATTTCTTTTTGGCTTCAAGGCTAGTTTCCTAAGTACTACCTCTGATCCTTTCTATCAGAGGCCTTCTCAGGCAATCATTTCCAGCATGTTGGATGTGAGAACCAATCAACCAGATTATCAAGTTACCATCCTTATGACTGTGTCCATTAACACTATTATTCCGACCAAAGCAAGTAGAAAAGTACTAGTAAACCAAAAGTATGTGGTCTGCTCCGCAGATATAGGAAGATGCCAAATGAATCAAAGGATGACTATTAGTGAATTTCTGGGAATCATCCTTATATTCAGTTTGAAGTAGAACAAAAGCTTAGTATATAGGAATTCACTATTCTATGTATTCAGTTATACTGTGGGTTGAATTATGTCTTCTCTGTATATTATGCTATATAACATTTCATTCATCACACAGAAAGTCTATAAAGTAGATGCTATCTGTTTGGTCCCTTCAAAACCAGCGATAAAGCAGGATTTTATGGTGCCATATTTACTCATATATTTTGTCCTTCAAATAGTCTCTTTCTTCCAATTCCCTTAAAATTGAGAAAGAAGCTGGAACTGGCTTGTATTCCTTTCTCTCTGCCTCAAAGTCATTGTCAACAACAGCAGGTAAAGAGCAAAACTCATGGCTCCTCTGTGACTTTTTTGAGATAAGACCTGTTTTAATATTCCACATGCCTAACTGAATAAGAGAACAGAGGCATGAAAAAGATTTGGGTTGTTAGATGAGTAGGCTAGAGGGATGGACAGGAAGAGCAGGAAAAAATTCAGAAAGTCTTACGTTTCCTGAGGATTTTTCTGCATTTTTCATCCCACCCCAATTGAAAATACAACTTAAAAATTTTCCCTTACTTTTTCATGTTAATTTTTGGGAAGTCTATAGTAAAAATTATGATACTGGAAACATTCATATCAAAGAGAAGGATGACTAAACAACAGTTCAATTTTGAAATTTTATTTTTGTTTTCAATCAACAAGTATTTATTTTCTCTCCTCTCTCATTCCCACTTCAATTTAAAAGAGAAAAAGAAAAACAAACCCTTTTGACAAATATGTGTAGTCAGACAAAACAAATTCCTACATTGTCCATGCTGAAAAGTACGGCTGTCACATTCTGTGGTAGCATCTTTCACTATCCATCCTTTGGTATTGTGGTGGGTCATTACATTGATTGAGTTCTCAGCTCTTTCAAAGTTGTTTGTCTTTACAATGTTGTCAATGCATAATTTGTTTTCCCGGTTTTTCTTATTTTGTTCTAGAGAGTAGTTCAGCAGTTCATCTGCTCAAAAAATCTAAGTTCAGTTGGAGTCAGTGACGTCATATGCCTCTTCTTGGAACATTGCCTTGTTGTCTTGGAGGAGGCACTTGCATAGCTCAATGAAACTGGGAGCAATGCTATGCAAGGTTACCCAAGATGGACAGATCATAGTGAAGAGTTTTGACAACAGGTGATCCACTGAAGAAGGAAATGGCAAACCACTCCAGTATCTTCTCCAACAAAACTCCATGGACAAAGTCTACAGGGTCTTGAAGAGTGGGGATGTGACTGCACAACAAGTCTAAGACAGTGCCTAAAAAGTCACTGAAGTCTTAGGAAGCACTGAGAGGCCTAATATCTAGGATAGGGAGGGAAGTGATGGCCCTGCTGCAATCCATCTTGCCATATGATATCTGAAGTATTATGTTTAGTTCTGGACATCATATTTTGTTGTTTCTCAGTTGTTTTAGTTGCATCCAACTCTTTGTGACCCTATTTGGGGTTTTCTTGGCAAAGGTACTGGACTGGTTTGCCATTTCCTTCTCCAACTCATTTTATAGATGAGGAAACCAAGGCAAACAGGGTGAAATGACTTACCCAGGATCATACAGCTAGAAAGTATCTGAGGCCAGATTTGAACTCATGAAAATGAGTCTTTCTGACTTTAGGCCCAACACTCTAACCGTTGTGCTACCTAGCTTCTCCTATCATATTTTAGGAAAGACATTAATAAGCTAGAGAGGAAATAGATTAGGACAATCAGTATGGTGAAGGTCTTTGAAATAATATTTCTATAATATTGTATGGTGAAGTATCTTGAGATAATTTAGGAAAATAAGATGGAGAAATTGGGCAAATTTAGAGAAAAGATTTAGAGTACACACAAAAGCTCTGTTCAAGATTTTAAAGAGTTGTAACAGGAAAGAGAGATTAGATTTATTCTTCTTGGTCTCAGAGGAAAGACCTAGGAATAATGAGTGACAGATATTGTAAAGAAATATAATTAGGACTGAAAGAAAGAAAAACTTCCAAAACAATCAGCTCTTAACCTGCGGGTTGTGAACTTGTTGTTTTTGAAATGTATTTGAATAACTATTTCAGTTTAGCTGCTTTTCTATGTCACCTGCTATAGCAGCGAACTGCACCTATAGAATTTATTAGTTTGAACCAGCTGTGTACTGGCTGAACTGGCTATGTACTGGGTCATAACAACATTTACTACTCACTGACCAGTTATATGCATCCTAGACTTAGACATACGTATACTCCCTTACATTCATCTTGTCTAACAAGACACTGATGAGAGCAGCTTGGAATTCTTTAGTCAGTCCTGACTTTAGTTGACTTAGTAACGTTTCAGGCCTAAAACCTCCATGTAGCCCCCCTTGGGCTATTTCCCAATGAACTCTGTTGAAAATACTAAAAGTGCATGTTCCTTTAAGAACTAACCCCTCTCTAACCCCACCCTGAATCACCTAGTGAGCATACTTGTAATGTGTTTTACTATAGAATATCCTACATAAACTTTACCTGTACCCCTCTAAGGTTGCAGGTTCTCTAAGAACTCTTGCCTGTTGAAAAGAATAATAAATCTTTAGCTTAACCTCAAGAGTGTTTGAGTTCACAAATTCATTCCAGGCGACCTGCCCCTGGTACTCTGTTCTTTGGGGGATTTCAGAATTTCACCCATCCCTTTCCAGCCCTCGTCATGTCCACTGTGTTTCAGGCACTGTGATACATTCTTGGTGTACAAATAAAGAGAAACAAAAATAGTCTCTATTCTGAAAGAGTTCACTGTCTATCCAATGGGATAACCAACATGAAAATAACTATTTAAAGACAGTAAAAAGAGGGAAGGCAGTAAGACTACAGAGGCGAGGGAAAGGCTTAGTGAAGAAGGTGAGATTTTAGCTGGGATTTGAAGAAGTCGGGGAGGGCAGATGGAGATATGGAAGGAGAGAATTGCAAGCATAGTGAGCAGCTAGTGACATTGCCCAGAGTCTGGAGATGGAGCATCTTGTGGAAATAACAGCAGGGTGGCTAGTATCAATGGATCACAGAGTGCAAGTGAGGAGTACTGTGTAAGAACCCTGGAAAGGTAGAAAAGGTGACCACGTTACGAGGACTTGTAAACACTAGAGAGAGGATTCTATATCTTATTCTGAAAGTGATAGGCAGTTACTAGAGCTTACTGAATGGGGGGAAGGGTAACAAATTCAGGGCTTCGCTTTAAGAAAACCATTTTGAGACCTGACTGAAAGTTGGACTAAAATAGAGAGACACTTGAGACAGAGAGAACAACCAGCAGGCTATAGCAATAATCCAGGTGTGATGTGAGGAAGGCCTGCATTAGGATGGCAGCAGTGTCGGAGGTGAGAAGTACAAATATACCAGAGGTCTTATGGTTGAAAGTAATGTGGTATGGTAGATAGAGTACTGGGCTTTTAGTCAAAAAGACCTGAGTTCAAATCCACCCTCAGATAATAGCTGGGTGACCTTGGGTAAGTCACTTTATCTCTGTTGGCCTCATCTATAAAATGGAGTTACAATCATAGCACTTAACTCCCAGGGTTCTTGTCTAGATCAAATGAGATCATGATTGTATGATCCTCAGGAACATGCCAAGCACATGGTATATGCTATATTGATGTTAGCTATTAATTGTCAGGTAAAACTAGGGAGCCAAGGCAAATATATATTGTAGATAGGGAGTGAGAGAGAAGTATACGCGAAGGATGACATTAGGTTGTGAGCTTGGGTGACTGGTGTGTCCTCAATATTACTGGAAAAATTAGGAAGATGGAAGGGTTGGGGGTGAGGGAAGCAATAAATTCAGTCTGGGACATGAATTTAAGATGTTTACAAGACATCCAGTTTGAGATGTCTGATTGGCAATTAGAGATGAGAGACTGGAGGTCAGAAGAAAGGTTGGGGCTAGTGAAGTAGATCTGGGAATCATTGACACCAAAGGGAAAACTGAAACTTGAAAATCTAGTGAGATCACCAAGTGAAATAGTAGAGAGGGAGAAGAGGGACCAAGATAGAACTCCATAAGAGAATGGTAAGCTAGGACCAAGGACTCAGACTCAGTGCCACATATTTTATATTCCTATTTATATTTATAAATTTATATATTTATTTTATATTTATATATTATTTTTATATTTACATTATATTATATATATTATATTTGTATTTATTTATAAATATTTTATACATTTATTTATATATGTCATATTTATATTTGTAAATTAATGACATTTAACTCTTTTTAGGATGTTTAAAAAAGTATTATGTACGTATTTCAAATTTTTCTCTAATTACCATTTTGTTCCATAAAATACTTCATTTCTTCAATACTATAATAATTCACCAATGTAGGTAGATATTTTCTCTATGATTACAGATAGTAACTTCTCTGACTTAGTGGGTTTTTGTGAGCTGCTATGAAAAAACAAGTCTCTCCTCTAACAGCCTCTCTGATGATGAGACTACCAACATGCTGGTTCTCAGACAAGAGGCATTCAGGCTGAGACTACTTCTATACTCAAAGTTTTCTCAGCTTTGCATGACCTCCTGTTGCATAGCCATTAAAAATGTCCTGATATGACAACACAACTGAGAACTTCAGCAGACCTTATTAAACATGAAGTTTTGTTTTTTTTAATGCTTTCAAATTTCTAGATATTTTACAATTCTATGTTGTTGTGGAGTCATTTTCAGTTGTGTCCAACTCTTCCTTAGCCTATTTGGGGTTTTCTTGGCACAGACACTGTTGTGATTTGCCACCTCCTCCTCCAGGCCATTTTAAAAATGAGAAAACTAAGGCAAATATGGTTAAGCGACTTGCCCAGGGTCACACAGTGTCTGCGGCCAGATTTGAACTCAGGGAGATGAGTCTTCCTGATTCTAGGCCTAGCAAACTATCCACTGTACGATCTAGCTGCACTTTAACACCTCTGTACTTAAAAGTAATTTATTTTATCCTTTCCCATAGAATTTTCTTTAAAATACGACCAAAGTTTCTTAAGTCAACAAATCAATCAACATTTATTAAGTGCCTACTATGTGCCAGGCACCATTAGTGGTAGAAGTGAAACTATTCTTTCTTATTCCCTGGTACCCATGGGGCCATTCAGGGGCCAGTCTGGTATTGCTGCCCTTTGAACTGCTCACTAGAACTCCACTAGATTAATTATTTCCTGGAGACAGAATGTTGACTTTTATTTTCAAACCTCTGAGTTTATGTTTTAGAGAAAGGTCTTTTCCTTTATGGAATTATGGAAGCTTGGCACACATGTAAAGGAGAAGCATATGTTTTAGAAATTTATTTTGGAACCTTAGTTAATTTGCATAGTTCTTAGCAGCTGTCAGATTGCTTTATCAGAGATTAGAGCTAATTTTGTAATGCCTGAAGGTTACATTTGGAATCAATATTCTATTCCTTGTTCTGAATTTTTTGTCAAATGCCCATTAAGTGCCAGGCACTGTCTTAGGCACTTAGGATGGAAAGATAACATTCAAATATTGTTTGCTCTAAAGGAGCATACATCTACTGGAGTCTTCAGAGTGGGTTATTCTTGTGAGCTTAAAATGCATCTTCGGAGTTCTAATAATGCCACATGAATTGTAGACATGGGTTTTAAGAAAGGGTTGTATAACTACACTGTTGTCCCCAGGATTCAAAAATGGGAAATACAAGTTCAATTCTGAGAAAAATTGTGAAGTATACAAAGTTTGTTCTTAGCATCCCCATGTCTCAGTTCATCATCCCTTTCCTCCCTTAACAGCCCATCATACATCTGAATCCAGGGACTCTATCAAAATCATTCTCAGAACTTTTATTTACACTATGGTGAAAATTACTTATAACAACTTAAAATGGCATATTTTATTCCAGTGCAACTTGAACAAAATCAAATTTTGAACTAAAGTGATGACACTCTGATGGTGAAATTTGACATATGGTCGATTTGGTTGAAAAGAGTTAAACTTGGTGTTAGGACCTTCTCAGAGACTTGAAGTCACACGATGCAGATAGTCAACAATTCTATCTATTATTAAAGCTTTCTCTGATACAAGGAATAGATCTTTAAACAAAATTATGCATTGTAGAAATATAATGAAGCAAAAGATTCAGCATCAAGGTGGGTTTTTTAATCTTTTGGAAATAAAGTAAAATATTTGCTACCATAATTTAAATTATACCTCATTTTTTTTCCTATTCAATCATCTGTGAACAACTGCTGCTAAGGTCCGCTGGGGATGTTTTATCTATCATATCTGTATCTATCTGTTTGTATATATGCATACATGTATATACACAGGCAGACACATACACACATATATATGTGGGGGAGGGCAGGGTATGGACAGCTAAGTGGTGTAGTGGATAGAGTTCCGGGTCAGGAATCAGGAAGACTCATCATCATGAGCTCAAATTCAGCCTCAAGACGCTCATTAGCTTTGTGACTCTAAGCAAGTTACTTAACTCTGTTTGCCTCAGTTCCTCATCTACAAAATGAGCTGGAGAAGGAAATGGCAAACCTCTGCAGTGTCTTTGCCAAGAAAACCCCAAGTGGAGTCATGAAGAGTTAGATATGTCTAAAATGACTGAATAGTAACAAACAACATATACACTATGTGTGCATGTGTGTATTAAATTTCTATCACTATATATATTTCATATGGAAGTTTAAATCTTAAGTGTAGCTTTGGAAGGCTTAGGTCTTCTAAACTAAACCCAACACATATATGTGAACATTATAATGACAAAATTAGGTCTCATGTGCAGATCTGTTCATGAATAGAGTCCAAATTGGTTTGGGATTTTTTTCCCCCTAGATTAATGATATCATTTGTTATAAAGAATGTTCAAGACAGCAGAAGGCATATTTGGCAAATACACGTTAATTCTTCCATCAGAGACTGAATAAATGCAGAGGATGCCTCAAGATTTATGGGCTTTCAGAAACTGGTGTGCACAGTACGTCATTCTTCGTATCACTGTGTCATTCCTGCCTTTGTTGATACAATAACGTCAATTTCATGTTGTGTTTGGCAACATTCCACAACTGGCAAAAATCTTGGGGATTTATTATACTTCCAAGAAGGCCCTTAACAGCAAAACCCTACAAATCTAAACTTTATTAAAACTCCTGAAATCTTCCAGGAATTTGATTGTTCCTAAAATTGCATTAGCTGGTTGGGCAATACTTCTGAATTCGTTCTTTAAAAAGGACTTTGTTCCTTTGTACCAATAGGTGATTCTTTGTTCTTTAAAGTTCAGCGTGAATATAGAAAAAAATGTTAGGTTTTTTTCTTTTAAAAATATAGGCATACAAAATACATAGAGACACATGCACTCACACACTCTCACAAATGCTTTGATCAGGCAGATTGGTATCACACTGTTCAGTGTGATAGATTGCTGGGTTGTGTGTGTGTGTGTGTGTGTGTGTGTGTTTTTAGTTTCGACATTTTTCTCCTCACCCATACCTCCAAGCTTCAAAATGAAACTTTGAAACTTTTAAATGTTCAGTGATGAACATTAATGACAATGTACACTAACAGCACCATCATTAAGGTACCAGCTAGCAATTCATTTAAGGAGGCAACACTCTGGTCTCTATAACTCTTTAGAAAGAAATCTGTGGTTTATGTAGCAGCATTGGAACAATGCCAAAACGCAGTGAGAAGTACATATTCTTTTTTTATCTTCTTTTTTGCCTGTGAATATTTTTGCTTTTGTCTGTTTTTAATCCCAAACTATTTTTTGTGGGCTCTTGAGAAAAGGAGCAAAGAGATATTCCATTAGTAGTCTTGGGGGTATTGAAACAACACACCATCGAAGTACCAGTGATGGAGGGAAAGGTGAAAGGGAAGAAAAGACGGTAACACTGAAGTACTTAGAAAAGCATTTCCTATTCTAATTAGAGTACCTGAGGTTGACAGAAGCCCTCAGAGAAAACAAGTCATTTTTATTATCTAACTGAATTTTAAGTACAAGCCATAAATATTATTTTATTGAAAAGTAACCTTTTTTCCCATCTTCCATGTGATAACCACCTTACTAAGCAAAATCTAAGTCACTTGTAAGATTGACACTTTTCAGTCTGAATCAGAAAAAAAGAATACAATTACTTTCATGCTAAATTGCTTCTTGCCAAGATATAGATAAGAAGCCAGGACTTCTCTTTGGATATTTTTGAGAGCAACAGCTAAAACCAGAGCTTTCATTGTATAAGCCTCCAATGTACAAAAAAAGACTTCACAGGCAAACTTTTTGTCCCTATTGTGTCATTGAATTTGTCCACAACTATGTAATCTGGAGGTGTTGGAGATATATTTATCCCTTTTGTCATGGAGCATCAATAAGAAAATTGTTTGCACCTGGGTCAGGAGGCAGGATATGTACCCCAGGATGAAGAGGAGTGTGTGTGCCTGTTATGAGCGTGGGGAGAGAAAGACAGAGAGAGAGAGAGAGACAGAGAGAGAGAGACAGAGACAGAGACAGAGACAGAGAGTGACAGAGAGGAATGAGTGAGAGAGAGAGAGAGAAAGAGAGAGAGAGACACACACACAGAGAGATAGAAACAGAGAGGAGAAAGAGAGAGAGAGAGACTTTAGAACAATGGCCCAGTGACCCAAAACAGGAAGAGGAGGACCTTTCCCTGGTAGATCTAATACAATTCAGAAAGTATTTAAGTGATTAATATGTTGAAGGCACAAAGCTATGCTTTGTATATGCAAAAATAAAACAAAAAATGAGTCCCTTTCCTCAAGGAGCTTACATTCTATGGGGAGGATATTGTTGTTCAGTTATGTATGATTCTTCGTGACCCTGTTTCGGGTGTCTTTGGCAGAGATATTAGAGTAATTGGCCATTTCCTTCCAGCTCATTTCACAAATGAGAAAATTGAGGCAGAGTTAAGTGACTCGCCCAGTCACACAGCTGGTAAGTAAGAGTCTGAGACCAGAACTGAACTCAGGAAGATGAGTCTTCCTGACTCCAAGTCAGATGATCTATCTTGTGCCACTTAACTGCCCTGATTGAGAGGATACACCATGTAAGTGGTTGAAGTATACACATGATATCTAAGGAGATTAAAAAGCACTGAAAACGAGTGGACCAAAGCTTTCTGTACAATGTAGCATATGAATTGAGTTCATTCCTGGCATGATGTAAACAAAAGCATTGAGATGAGAAAGAATTGTGAATTATGTGAAAGTGAATTCTGGGAAGAGGGAATATTAGGATTCTAATGAACATGAAGGGCTTTAAATGGCAAGAATATTTTGTCCTAGAAGCAACAGGGGGTTATGGAAGGATCCTTAACAGGGGAGTAGTGTGGTCAGATCTGTGATTTAGCATGGTAATTTTAGTAACCAAGTTATGTTAGGATGGATTAGAGAGAGAAGAAACTAGAAGCCTAGAGTGAAATAGGAGACTATTGGAATAGTCGAGAAGTGATAAGGTGCTGAACTAAGAGGGAGGTTTGTGGGTGGAAAGAAACATATGGGTGAGAGAGATATAGTGGATGTAGACCCTGCAAGATTTAGTCATTGCTTATATGTAGATGAAGGAGAAGGAAGAATAATGGATGCTGGTAGTCATAACCCAGAATAACTGGAAGGATGGTGATATTCTCAACAGAAGTGGTCAAATTTAGACCAAAGATTAGGACAAAGACTGAGGGAAGATGCTTTCCATCTTGGAAATATGGATTTTGAGCTATCTATGGCCAGTCCAGTTGAAGATATCAAACAAACAAGTGATAATGAAGAACTGGAATTCAGGAAAGATATTAGGGCTAGATATTAAAACCAAATCTCCCCTTGGGAACACCCTTTACAAATTAAGGGATCATCTCTAACGGTAAAATAACAGAACCCATTTGGAACTGATGAGAACACCTAGAAGATGTAGAAATGGGAAGAGGATCCAGGACGAAATCTTAGGCAAAACACATGATTATTGGATAAAGATGATGATTCTGGAAAAAAAAAAGACTGAGAGCAGAATCTGGAGAGAGCAGTGTAATGAAATCTAAAAGAAGGAAGTAGTATATAGTTGGAGAGGATAATCTGCAGTGTCAAAAGCTATAGAGAGATAGAAATCATTGAGAAGAGGGAAAAGTCATTGGATTAAGAGATCCTTGCTAACTGAAAAGAATAGTTGCAAACCTGGGAAAACTTCTAAAGAACTGATGGAAAGTGAAGGGAGCAGAACCAGGAGAACATTATACATAGTAATAGAAATGTTATAATGAGGATTAACTGTGAAAAACTTGGCTACTCTGATCAATACAATAATCCATGACAATTCCAAAGGATTTATGATGAAAAATGCTATCCACCTCCGGAGAGAGATGAATTCAGATGAACTCTGAGTACAAATTGAAGTATATTTTCTTTTACTTTATTTTTCTTGCATTTCTTTTTTCAACATGACTAATATGGAAATATATCTTCCATGATTTCACATGTATAATTAATATCCTATTGCTTGCCTTTTAAATAGGTGGGGACAGAGAAGGAGGGACAGATTGATTTTAGAATTCAACATAATTAAAAAATGAAGGTTAAAATAAATAATAATTTTATTTTTAAAAAAGAAATGAAAAAAGAAAAAAAACAGTTGCAGTTGAGTGGTCAGCTTAGAAGCCAGTTTCCAAGTGATTGAGTTTTGTTATTGATCTTTTAATATTAATAATTTATTGGTTTTATATCCTAATCATTTCCAGCTATACCACCCCTACCCTTTTAGTGACCTTGAAGTTGTTAAAAAAAAAAAGAGGAAAGAAAGAAAGAATATACAAAGAAAGAAAGAATATGCAAAGAAAGAAAGAAATGAAAAGAAAAAAATGAAAATTAGTTAAGTAAACTTAACTGACACAGTGACCATGCCTGATAGCACATGAAATCTTCTGTTAACTTAGCCTTTTATCTTTTCAATGGAAGTATATTTATTTGTCTCATATCTGAGAACAAGTTTGGTTACTAAAATTACATAGCATTCAGTTTAGTTTCTGTATCCTTTTAATTTACCTTACTGTAGTCAACGTGCATAATGTTTGCCTGGTTCTGCTTACTTGAGTATGTATTATCTCATATGTGTCTCCCCAGGTTTCTTCAAGTTCCTCATATTCATCATTTCTTTTGACCAATAATATTCCATCACATTCCTATACCATAATTTAAGTCTTTGTAATTCATTCTTTTTCAATCAAATTAAATTCTTTTCTAATAACAAAACACTTTTCTCTTCCCCTTTATTAAGAAAACCAAAGCAAAATTCGTGGAGCAAATATTCATTGTCAAATAAAATAAATTTTAAGAGCCTGAGAAGTGTTAGGAGGGAAGGCCATGGAATCAAGGAGAATGGAAGGCTTTTTCTGGAAATTTATAGGAGAAATGCACCACATTAATTTCCCATTTGAAATAGTTATTGCTCCTTAACCAGGTACTTCAGTGAAATACTGCCCAAAAAGATAAGCCTAGGTGCACAATCTTCTAAGGAGTGAGAGAGTTCTAACACCTGTGAAGCTCATACACACACTGAAGCGTTCCTAAGACAGATGTGCCACAGCAGCCGCCGGCATTTATATACTGTACCTCACGCACATTATTTCGTCTGACTCACAATATGACAAAGTTCTTCCCAGGAATGAAGGGCAGTCTATGCAAAAGAAGGGAGATAATAGAATCATAGTCTGGAGTTGAAAGAGATCTAAGATGATATCCACTCTGGCACCTTGATCTTACAAATGAGAACAGTAAGTTGACTTGCTGTAGATCACAAAGACAACATTAAAGGTGGAGTTTAAACTCATGTTTTCTAATTCCAGAACTAATGCGTAGCATAGTGGAGAGAGAGACAGAGAGCTGGCCTCAAAGTCAAGAAGACCTGGCTTCAAGTCTCTTTGTGGAAGAGGAAGTTTTCTCAGTGGGAATCCCCTATATCAATGAAAGCAGAGGTCTGTCCTAAGTAAATAAGAAACAAACAAATGAGGTTCTAGTGTACAATTAGTACAGAGACCCCAGGATGGTAGGAATGCAAGGAGTAGGAACTCCAGGATCCACCTCTTAGCTCCTTCAACACTGCTGTCTGCATGCAGTGATTCCTGGACACCTGTCTCTTCCTCTTCCTTGTGGGAGATGAAGTCTAGCCTCAGGCAGGGACTGGTATTTTCTTTTTGAGAAGTGAAGACAGAGGAAAAAGGAATAGAAACTTGTATATACACAGCTTCCCACAAACTTCCTAACCATGGTGATCCCTTAGAGTCTTTAAGCCATCTAACCAGCTCCAAAAAGAACACTGGCTATTTTGACTGTGCTACTTACTTCCTCTATCTTTGGCCCAAGTATTTTAGCTCTGTGGGTTTCTGTTTCCTCGTCTCTAAAATGAAGTGGTTAGACCAGGAAGTCTCTAAGGTCACTGCCAACTCTAAATCCCATGGTACTATGATCTTACATTTGATCTTGGGAGGCCAGGCTGAGGAAGAATAATGGAACCTAGCTAGGGGGTGGGAACTCATGGCTTAATTCTCATCAGGTGCCCACCTTTCCCTTGGGCTGAGTTCAGATGGTCCTTTGGTTTTCCTCTCCCCCTCGACCCAAACTCCCATTCACCCAGGGGAGGGCATATCCAGGTAAGTGGAAGCAGGTCAATGTCATGCTGGCCTCTACTACCTCCTTCCCTCAGAGACTCAGCTTTTCTCAGTGGGAATATCTAAAGATTAAAGACCTCTCACCATTCATTCCCTTCACTCCCACTTCCCCCAAAGAGTGTTGGAAGTAGAGTGGTTCCCAAGGCTCTAGGGAATCCAGACTGTTGGCAGGCCTCTCCATATATCTTCTACTCATTCCCCCAAGTTTATTGTGACAGCTTCTTCTAAATTTGGTCCCACCTTGGACAAGTTTTTCCTGCTCTGGATGTGGCCGCTGACCAAATGACTTCACTGACGCAAGTGATGGAGTTTTCATTCCTTAATAGATTTCTTTACAGATATAGCTCCATACCTACCTATATAATTCCTTCTTTGACTCCTTTTCATTAAGTAGCAAGTTTAATCATTTTTCCCTAAATTTGTTTTTTAGTAACCAGAGAATTTCACAGATAGGAGCCCATAAATCCCCAGTAACACAGACTCCTAACAGATGGTAGTAAACAGTTTTGAAAATATTTCAAAACCTGCCCTACTTTTAATTCCCCAAATGTTTCTCCCTCATAGTTGGTTTTTATTTTTTTTAAATAGCATTTTCCTTCATTGTCTCCAATGGTCCCATTTTGGTTGTAATTTATGCTCCCTTATGTTCCAAGGCTATATCCAAATTAGTCAATAAATGCATACAACACTAAAAGAAACTTGCAGGATTTTGAAATGCTTTCTCCCTTCTCATTGATGGAACTTCCCTTTGAGGACAAGAAAAGCCACAGTCTTATATGATGTGCTTCTCAGCATGAAGAGAAAACAAAATGTTTAGAGAAGGAAGAAGAAGAGAGTGACTATCCACCAAATCCCAGACACACAAATTGGGGCACTTTTAGACAACTGTCTTGAATTAATAGTTTAAGTGGACAGAATGATAGAATCTCAGAATTCTCAAGGGCCAAAGAGGTCTCCTAGGTCAGTTTCCTATACCTATCCCATCTATAACATCCCAAATAAATGATTTATTAGCTTTCTCTTGCATACCTCCAGTAATGGAGAAATTAGTACCTAAAACCCATTTCATTTTGGAAAATTTTAATGGTTAGCAAATTCTTCCTTCCTTTAAGTTGAACTCTGCCTACCTATGACTTTTATCCACTGATATTTGTACTTAATTTTCTGGGTGTTCTTCTATAAATTCATTTATGAGAACAAGACTGTGTTCTGTTACTGCTGCTTTGCCTGGTTTCAAGTCCATGGAATGAAATGTTCTGATGCCATGCACTTTCTGGTCTTCTTCCTTCGCACCTTTCCTGTCTCTTTTTCTGCCCCTGTGTGATTGTAAACTCCTTGAAGGAAGGAAATATTTCTCATTTATGAATTGTATTCTCAAATATTAGTAGGTACTTATTAAATGGATATTAGCTTGTTTTAAAACAGTTAAATCCTTTATAGAACTTCAACCTTAGTCCAAACCCTCATAACCCTCTCATCTGTACTGTAGTAGCTTTCTCACTGGTCCCCCATTTCAAGTCTTTCCCCCCTTTTATCCACCCTTCACTCAGTTGCTAAAGCAATTTCTCTAAAGTGTGAATCTGATGCCCTCTCTCTTTTCTCACCACTCTACACACACACACACACACACACACACACACACACACACACACGCTCCAATGACACCTCCTTAACTTCAGGATCAAAAATAAACTCTTCATAATCTGAACCTTTCCTACCTTTCCAGTTTTTCAAGCTTTCTTTTCTTCACAAACCCTATGAACCAATTGTACTGAACTATTTATAACTCCATCTACTGTCTCCATGAACTTTTTCCTGGCTCTCTGAAATGCTCTTCCTCCTCATCTCTGCAGCTTAATTTCTCTAGTTTCCTTCAAAACTCAGCTCATATCTTAATTTCTACAGTGAGATTTTTCATGTTCCCCCAAGCTACTAGTGCCATCACTTTTCAAATTACCTGCCATCAACTATATACATAAGCATATGAACATACATATACACACATATATACATATATGTATGTATACATATATACACATATGCAATACACATATATTGCATGTGTGTGTGTATATATATATATATATGTATGGATATATCATGGGTATATCTCGTTACTTACCTCACCAATGAGAATGAAAACTTTTTGAAGGCAGGAAATTTCGTTTTTGCAATTTTCCTTCCTTTGAATTCCTTAGACATAATACTATGGATGGCAAATAATAAGCAATTAATAAATGCTTATTGCCTGCCTGCCTGATATATTTATGGAAGTCTTCTCTTTGTTTATTCCCATAAAATAACCAAAGTAAAGTTGTTGTTATTTGTCCTTCATTTCAAAGAGGACTAATGATATCACTGACTGATGTCTTGCTTTACGTGAAATGGATTTAAGGAAGGCAGAGTTGCACAAGTTCATCAGCCCCACTCTCTCTTCCAGAATCATTAAAGTCCAGTGACAAGATGAAATTTAGAACAAGGACATTTCCTGTGAGTGACCTTGGCATCTTCAATGTCTGACCCAGCTCTGAGTGCTTCAGAGCATCTGCTTCAGTCTCTTTCTTGGCTATTGGAACAAATTGTTCTCTTTTGATCATTCTATCAGGAGAAGTCTTCCCATGACTAGGGTAGATATCTCCCAAATCACATATGGGTTTGAGGCTTGTCAGTTACCCTCAAACTGATTTAGCCCATCTGTCAAGGCAGTTCTACTAGTTGAAGCTGCTGGGCATTCTACAGCTTCTTGGAACCACAGGTGAGAGGTAGGTAATTGGTTTGACACCAAAGGAGCATGAGCTTCCCTGAAAAGGGTTCGGCAAGTCCTTACATCAGGGAAGCTAATCATCCCTTAACACACCATATACCCTAAACCAAACCATGCAGGTATGAGGAGCAGACCATCACAACAAAGTGGGTTGGAACTTGCATGCTACTTCAGCTAAAGTACAGAGATTAAAGGAGAAAGAACGTCTAGAAAACTATCATTACCCTGTTACTCTTGATAGCATGACTTAAAATCAATCCTCACCAACCTGACAATGTGTCTTGGCATCTTGCTTCTTTCTCAATTCCTTAAACTCGAAGAAATCTGTTTCTTGACCCAGTTGGTCTCTGGGTTACACTTTTACTTGGATCCTCATGTGTACCCTGACCCTCTTTTCTCAAAAGGCAATCTTTGCTCAGACCAGGTGATTACTCTAATTAGTTCCCTCACTAAGTCAGCTTCTCAACCTTCCTAATCCTGTATCCCCACCTCCCTCCATGGAGTCTTGTAAGGAATTGTGGCATATTCTGGTAGAAATGGTTTTAGCTCAATTCTACCACTGTTGTTTACTCCTGAATTGCCTCTTGAGATTTCCCTGGTTTTCTAATAATCTCCTACACTTTCTCTTGCCCCACTGAGATTTGGTAAAAATAAAGGTGACAGGTGATTGATTCTCTTGGACATCCTTGAAGACAATTTGACATTAATGAAAAATTATGGTAGAGCAAGTAGTCTTATGTTTTAGAGGCCATTTTTTAGAAGAAGCAGCTAATGGTCAAAAGGGCTGAAAAAGTGTTTTTGTAGAAAGGAAGATATTAATTGCTGAAGATATTTTGGTTGAATGTTTTGATCCCTCATATGAACAGGAAAAGAACTTTATTTTAATATCTGTGCCTAAGAAATGTGTGAAGAAATAGATTTCAGAAGGGATTTGGAGAGTTTAAGCAGTTAGATGATCTGAAGTACAGACATGAAGATTTTGTTTCTTCAAACTCACATTTATCTATTTAGTAAATAAAATCTTCTGCTTCTTTAAAACATTAAACTGTTTCTATGAGAGAAAGGCTTCCCTCCACCTGATTGAAATAGATGATTAAAGTAGAGGGTTTTTTTCTGAGATTTCAGTGCTACAAAAATGATGGGTACTTTGATTAATTTGCATATAAAAGTTTTATTAATAAAGAGGATAAAACTAAGAAAACAAAAAGTTATATAAATATTTGGAGACAGGTATAATTATTAAAGAACTATTGATTTGTGGAGTTGTAACTTTTTTAAGTGAAAGATGAATCCCTGGGATTCAAGAGGCTCTCATTTAATCCCCTCAACCAAGCAGGTTCTACCTGCTTCTTCCTCAAGAGAGAAGAAGACTTGTGTCAGGAGGCCTGAGAAGCTATTGGACCTGGGGAAGTTAGGAGTAGTCATGTGAGAGAAGGCTTGAGTTGAGCCATTCCTCATTGCTCAGAGAAAGACTTTACCTTCAGAAAGAACTTACTCATCCAGGGCTCCAGTGACAGTAGTGCCCTTCACCACACTTAGAAATGGAGAAAGGGGAAGCTTTTCATGGGGTTTTGTTACCCACTATTTCTCCTCTGGCCTTAGAATGAAAAGCATGGGAGGGGTTGTTTTGCATTTGAGATCTGTCCTGATGAACTGACTTAAAGGCTGAACCTAAACTCTGTTGTTATTAGCTCAGTTCTGATTGCACCATCTGGGTGAATGAATAACTGGCTATTCTGGTTTATGTAGTCCAGAGAAAACCAGTTTGATGAGCTTTGCTGTTTTCTAGCTTAATGAGAATTGCTATTCACATTAAGATCTTATACTTTTTATATACTTATTCAAGAGTGATGGTTAACTGAAAGAGCTTTTAAAAGCTATGTAGAGAAGAGGATTTCCCAAGATGAAGAGTAGTGAGAAAAAACATTCGAGCAGTAAACAGAGAAGCGTTTTTGTATAGTGCAGATGTTCATGAATGGACCGATAACTTTGAAGTCTGCGGTCCAGAGTTGTGAATTGCCACTAGCACATTAGTTTTCCTTCCTCATGTGTTTCCCTGACAGGTTCCTATAAATATGTTTCACCATAGAGACCAAGTATGTTGGTGGAAAAGTATGGTCTAGGTTTTTATGTGTATTGTGATGTATTTTATTATTTATGTATTTGCTTTAATATATTAGTTTCTGTTAAATTATCATTTCCTTTTACTTATTTTTAAGGAAAGGGTTCTATGTTTAGGATATGTGTCATTATTTTGAGTGGTTGGTTGGTAGACAGAAAATGCTTTTGATGGGGGCTAGAGCGAGAGTGATAAATATGGGAAGTGTATTTCTCCTCAACAAGGTTACCCCCTAGTACTCTGAGGGTCTCACTGTGTGGGATGATGTAAGAATGGTAGTGATAAACCTAAAGAGAAGTATAGATGGTAGACATACCCAGGAGAGAAGTGTGAGGTCCCAGCACTGTAGGGGTATTGGAATAGAACACATTTCAGTCATTACACGTACGTATGTATATGCTGTTTCCCTCAACAGAACAGAAACTCCTTGAGGGCTGTTTAACATTTTATTTTTTTTAACGCTCTCACCTAACATAGTTCCTGATACAAAGCTGCTTTGAAAATTCTTGTGGTTGTGTAATGACTGATAGGGGGTGTGCGATGGAGGTGGGAAGGGAGAGGACTTGAAAGAAACATTGAGATAAAAAGATGTGGCTCCAACCATCGGTCCTAACAAAATACTGGAGACGCCCCTGCACAAATGTCCATTATCACTATTAGCTCTCTTTGCCAAAGCAGTGCCCTTTGGGCATTCGTTTTCTCCTTCAAAGCTCAGCAAGGTTGAAAACCTTTCCGGCTATCACATGGGTGGCTGGATTTAACAGACCTCAAGGAAAATGCTTTATTATTATTATTTTTTAAATTTTGAACTTAAATACAAAAAGACACTCACAAACACATACAAGAACAATTTCACGTACACAATATGGTATAAAAAGAGGATTCAATATAAAATCATGAATTTCCATCTCACACTGTTTACTTAAAAAGAAAACTATGTAACAAAAGATATTCATCATTTTCAAAGCTATTCTGCTTTTCTATGCTTCTTTCTAAGTTTTCTTTTGTTCTCTCCTGGGTACCTTTCTTTCTCCCTCTCACACTTGAGAAGGCTACCATTAGACACAAATATGTGTGTGTGTACACATACACATACACACACATATATGCATATATATATATGTAAAACTGTACTATAATACTTCTATTTATCAGTTATTTCTCTGGAGGTGAACAGCATCTTCCTTCATAGGTCCTTTGTAATTGATTTGTGTGTTTATGATATTCAAAGTGAAGTAGTCATTGAAAGTTGTTTTATGACAATAATTCTGTTTCTATGTACAGTGTTCTCTGGTTCTGTTCATTATACTTTTCATTATTTCCTGTAAGTCTTTACAGGAAATCAACCAGATCTTATTTCCTTCTTTTTGAAAGGCAAGTGAAAATCATATTTTATTTTTAATATATTTTTTCTCTCAATTACATATTAAAATATTTTAACATAAAACATTTAACATTCAAACTTTTAACATTCAAAAAAAAGTTTTGCATCCCAAATTCTATTTTACTCTCCTTTCCCTTCCCTCTCCCAGAGATGGTAAATTGATATATGTTATATGTGTATAATCACGTAAATTATTTCCATATTAGTCATTTTGTGCAAGAAGATTTGAATAAAAAAAGAAAATAAAAAACAGCATGCATCAATCTGCATTCAGACAGTATCAGTTCTTTCTCTGGAGGCAGATAGCATGCCTCATCATGAGTCCTTTAAGGTTCTTTGCTGAGAATAGCCACATCAGTCACAATTCTTTATCATAAAATATTGCTTTTACAATGTACAACATTCCCTGGTTCTGCTCACTTTACTTTGCATCATTTATCTAAGTCTTCTCACACTTTTCTGAAACCATCCTTCTTGCCATTTCCTTTTGCACAATAATATTCCATCATAATCATATACCACAACTTGTTTAGCCATTCCTCACTTGATAGACACCCTCTTGAATTCCCACTCTTAGCCACTGTAAAGACAGCTACTATATTTTAGAACATAAAAGTTCTTTTCCTTTTTCCCTAATCACCTTGGAAAACAAAACTAATAGTGATATTGCTGGGTCAAAGGACATAATTGCAGACTGCTCTCCAAAATGATTGGATCAGTTCACAATTCCACCAGCAATGAATTAGTGTCCCAAATTTTCCACATTCCTCTAACATTTGTTTCTTTCCCCTTTCATCATTTTAGCCAATCTGATAGGTGTAAGATAATATTTTAAAGTTGTCCTAATTTGCATTTCTCTAATCAGTAGTGACTTAGAATATTTTTTTCATATTACTATATACACAAAGGTTCCCAAAATAGGCAATATTGCACCCTGGGAGGCACTGGTACAATGCAGAGGTGGGCAGTAGTAGCCTTAGGTGCAACTGCGGGGCATTGAATAAAAATAAGGGAGAGGTTGAGGCATAAGGAAAGAAGAGAAGAAAATTTTGAAAAATTGTAATTTTCATCTGTTTTGCAACAAAGTTAAATTCATAGTGATTATATTATTTTCCAAATATGGAAAGTTATTTTCCAAAATGGAAGTTATGACCTATCAGTGGGCAAGTCTGCCAACAGGTCTTAACAAGCAAGGGTTGGCAGATGAGCATGTTGCACTTGTCAGGAACTCTGGCATGTATCAGCAGGAATATATGTGTAGTCTTTATATATTTGAGAAATTAGACTTTTATCTATAATTTTTCCCAATTTTGCTATAAATATTTTCCCCAATTTTTTGTGTTCCTTCTAATCTTGGCTACATTGGTTTTATTTGTACAAAAACTTTTAAATTTTAATTTAATTGAAATTATCCATTTTATACCCCACAATGCTTTCTATCGCTTGTTTATAAATTCTTCTCCTATCAATAAGTCTGATAAATAATGTGTTTCATATGTGCTCAGGAAAGATTCTGAGAAAAATATTGTGTTATGCACTGAGGGGAATATAAAGATGGCTAAGTGTACCACCAAGGCAATATTCACAGCGCCAATGTTGACTATGAATATGCTGGTGTGCTTCTGAATCACAAAGTATAACAGACTGTCCATATAGAAGGTAGAAGAAAAACATTTATTTAGACATCAGAATATCAGAAAACCATATCCATCATAGTAACCAAGAAGTCAATACATATTAGCACTGAAGGGGACAAAACCTTTCCCAAGGTTTCCCCACCCTCCTCCTCCCCCTTCCTTCCCTCCCCCCTGCCTTCCCACAAGCAAATACTCACAAGACTAGCTGTGCCTGCCTGTGTCCTCCCTCTTCCACCCTAACTGCTCTCACCAACATCTTCCCAGTTCTGCTCCATCCTGCCTGTTCAGCAAGCTCCTTCCACCACATGTGACTTAGGCTTCCATATGATTTAAGCAGGTCATACGGGCCTATTAATGAATAGGAAAGATCTTACCATTTAAATTAGCATTATCCTAAGACATAGATTCTACTTTCAAATAGAAAAACTGCTATAAATAAAGTCATGGAGTAGGGAACTGACTTGAAAAAGCATGTTTATTCTCAACTATCTGAAAGGTTTCAAAGCCTAAAAGTGTTCAGAACGAGATTAGAAATAGACAAGTGAACAATAATCATATAAAAAGCAGTCACTTGTGTCTGCAGAAAATGCTTGTCTCATCTTCACTTACAAGTGTCCATTGTCTATTTCCTGAGCCTACACGCAATATTAATGGTGCATCAGGGGCAGTCAATACACCAATTAGGGAATAGAAATCAGGAGACACTGCATTAAGGCAGGAAAAATTCGAAAAGTTGAAAAAAACCTATCATTACTCTGCAGTTGCTATAGCAGGTTACATTTTGGCTCAAACCTTAGGTTGAAGGGACAATGATTTTCTTTGAAGAGGTCACTGAAATTCTGTTTGTGGAGAGTTGCTTTCGTAGACATTTCCCAAACCCCCATTTTTCTCTGAGTGACTTTTCCTCTGCCACCAGTGTCCTGTCGTGAAAAGGTATTTCTGCTTCTAATCCTGAGTTTTCAGATGGGATTTTGGATTACAAAGTATTGATTATTTGACATCTCTCAGGAGGTTTTAAATGAAACTGCCTACAGCTTACATTGAAACAAGTGCGGTCTCCTGAAGGACCTTTAAATCTTGCCTGAAGTAAGCCTGTTTTGCCAAATACTTCCTCTCTCTTTCCCACTGTAAGGAAGTTTGAAGCCTGTCTGAATTTTAACTTAGCTTGTACTAAGTTCAAGGGAAGGGATTGCATAAGGGAAAAGAGGGAGGGAAGGGAGAATTGACCTTTTCCAAAGTTCCTGCTCAATTCTCTACAAAAAACCCCCAAAAACAAATGAATAGCAAACAAAAGGTAATGTACCAGCTGTTGGGAGAACCAGTATGGTATAGTAGCTAGACAGCCAGTCTCAAAACCAGGAAAGCCTGGGTTCAAATCCCAGCCCTGGCACATACTATGCAATCCTACTCTAGTCAGTGCTCTAGGTAATTCCTGAAGACCTTCAGAGAAAATGCTCAGTGGCATTGGTAGAGGGAACCAATTAACCCAGAGTTCTTTATACAAGCAAAATGATAGATCAAGTCCCTAACTTTTATAGGAAAAGAGCATGGAGAAAGACCAAAGGTTTGGGGTTGTGATGAAACCAACTGGCTTTTCACAGACCTTGGAATTAAAATGAATGGCTGAGTTGTCCTTCAGGTCCTGTTTGATTAAACAGGTAAAAAACAATGCCAGCGTGAGCTCTTGAGAATTGTCCCTGCTCCATTTTGCCACCTTCCTTGCCTTATTCCCAATCCTGTGAAAATGGAGTGGTGCAACCTTTTTTCCAAAAGCACAGAACCTTAATGGTGAAGTCCACTAAACATTAAGTCAAAGGCCAGATCTAGGGATGGAGGTCAGAGGGTTGGGATAGGCAAAGGAAGAACGTAAAGGAGACCCTGTCCTTAAAAATACTAATAGATGTTGAAACAATAACTGAATGACAAAAAAGATATGCCATTGTCACTTAGTTAGATAAATCAATAAAGCATAGATCCTCAGAATTGGAAGTGGTCCCTCCAGTCCTCTAGTCTGCACAACCTAGTAACTTCCCTCATTCCATGAAGTCATTCACATAATGTAATAAAAAGAAGTTTGTATTTGGAGTCAGAGGATCTGGATTCCAATCCCATTTCTGCCACTGGGTGCATTCCTTCACTCCTCTGGGCCCTGATTTCTTCATAGACAAAATGAGAGGGTTAGACTAGATAACTGTTAAGGTCCCTTCCAGCTCTAAATTTATTAAATGAATGAGATGGTTATAGTCATATGAGGACAGATCAGAAGACTCAGTTTAATAATTATGAAGCACATACAACGTACAAGGCACAATCCTACAGTACATAATATACAAAGATGAAAAGAATAACATAGTCCTTGTCACCAGGAAGAATCCAACAAGGGGATTAGATATAAATAAATAAAAATCATTTAAGAAAGAGCAATAAAGGCATAACAGATACGCAAACAAAGTGCTGTATATCTTTGAAGAGGAAAATGGTGTGTTCAACTGGGAAATAAGGGAAGACTTTCTGAAAGATGCAGCATCTGAACTAAGAAGAAGGGTTTCAATTATTCCAGAATACCAATGATGAAGTATACTACCCACCTCTTGACAGGAGGTGACAGACTCAAGGAGGTAGAGTGAAAAGTACATCTTAAGATGAAACCAATGTAGGAATTTGTTTGGCTTGACTATGCATATTTATTCCAAGGAGTTTGTTTTTCTTTATTTTTTTCAGTGGAAGGGGAAGAATGGAGAAATTATTTTTCATTAAAAAATAAGAAATGAAAAGGAATTCTAAGTATATCCCAATATAAGGAAAATAGAAAGGGTAGACTGAAATTGAAGCTAAGTAGTAGCTAGAGGGTCCAGAAGACATGAGTTAAAAAATCCAGTATCAGATACTTATTAGCTATATGACTTTGGGCAAGTCACTTAACCACTGTCTGCCTCAGTTTCCTCATCTCTAAAATGGGAATAAAAATATTTTAGATATAATGGAGAGTAATATAAAATAAGATTAAAATATTAATCATTTGCGGGGGACTATCAATATCAGGCTAAGGATTTTGCATTTTATTCTAGAAGCAATAGGGAATCACTGAAGATTGTTGAGTAGGGAGTGACATGGTCAGATCTATGTTGAAGGCATATCGATTTGGCAACTGTGTGGAAGATGAACTGGAAGAGGAGCTACTGGAAACATGAGGAGCAATTAAGAGGCTATTGGAGTAAGTCCAGGTGACCAAGACCTGAACTAGGTTAATAGCTTCTTGTATGGTCAGAGAGAGGGGAATGGAAATAACAAATAAATATTTTGGGGATAAAGTAAACAAGATTTAGGAACTAGTTGGATTTGGGCATGAGGGAGAAGGAGGAGTTAAGAATGATTCCTGGTATATAAAAATTTTTATA
Source organism: Potorous gilbertii (assembly GCA_028658325.1). Lineage (NCBI taxonomy): Eukaryota > Metazoa > Chordata > Mammalia > Diprotodontia > Potoroidae > Potorous > Potorous gilbertii. The sequence goes on from CM053770.1 coordinate 137,484,651, forward strand.
GCAGTTCTTTTTGTGGTGGCAAATAAATGGAAATTGAAGGGATGCCTATCAACGGGAGAATGGCCGAACAAGTTGTGTTCTATGACTTTGATGGAATACTATTGTGCTGCAAGAAATGATGACGGGGATGGTCTCAGAAAAACCTATAAACCAACGTAAAGTGAAGTGAACAGAACCAGGACAAGACTGTACAGATTAACAGTAATACTGTAATTGTGAAAGGCTTAGCTACTCTGGTCAGTACAATGATCCACAACAACTCCAAAGGACTCATGATGAAAAAGACCATCCATCTCCATTGTGGAGAACCGATAAGAGTGTTGGGTTAGATGGCCGCTAAAGTGCCTTCCAGCTCCAAATATGTGATTTATGATGCAGCAATGATTTATAACATAAATATGCCTCCAAATATCTGCCCCTGTCCATTTGTGACATCTGAAATTCCTACATCAGACATCATTTTCTGTTCTGACATGCAAATGTTCTTGGTTAGGATACATCTTTGAGTTGTTATATGATGAACATTTGTTAGATCTGATTTATTTCTTTTTTCATGATTAACTGAGGTCAAGATACTAAAAGAAAGGAAGGAAGGAAGAAAGGAAAGAAGGGAGGGAGGGAGGGAAGATCTTGCTAGGGCACTAATGATATACTTCAATCAATCAGAAAAAAAAGAAAAGCACCATGAGAATGGATAGCTAAGCCACTAATAGGAAGGGTGCCCAATTCACAGTTTTTCTGGGGTGACTCTAACTAGACTAGTATTCATTTTTATAACTCTACTATATAGTGAGGAAACTGAGGTTGAAGAACTTTTAGTGACTTGACTAAGCTGACAGTCTGGTTCATGACAAGCCGGGGACCAGAACCCAGGTCTCCCAAGTCCTACATATCAGTGTTCCAAAGTTTGTATCCACAGAGCAAGCAGCAGATGATTTTCCAATAGCCTTTGGGCTAAGCAACCAAGGATCCTTACTGAGGAGAATTAATGCCTCCCTATGAACACCTTATAATTGCTGATTTATTATGAGCCTAAACATAGGTATTTTTCTGAATCAGAATGTTCTCATGGACTACAAACAGCATGTTTTAGGAAATAGACAGGCTTGGGAAATTTCTATAATTCATGCAGCACATCTGGAAGGAGTTAGAGTGAGGTGTAGCTGCCCTAAAGTGCACCTGTGTTCTTTGGCAAAAGCGTAACTGTTGGTGGAACAAAAATAGAGATGTCCCTTGGTGGAGGAAACTGACTTGGTCCAGAGCCTAGGCTTTCTTCCTCTCAGTCCTTTTTCTCTTTCCCCTCCATTCAGGCAGATTGTGCAGGGGAACAGAATAAGTATAGGAGGAGGTACGCTCAGGGCATATGTAGAGTTGGAAGGAAACTTTGAGGTCATCTAGTGCAACCACTTCATTTAAACAGATAAGTGACTGATGCCCAGAGAATTATTATTTACATGCCCTATTTTTTTAATCCTTATTTATTTTTAGTTATTTAATAATAATATTTATCATCATTCTTATTTTATTACACACCCTATTTATATGATCCAAGATCACATGGGCAGCAACTAGCAGAAGGAGAATTGAAATTCAGGTCTTTGGACTCCAAATCCAACATCCTTTCAACCCTATTGACTCTCCAAAGATGCCAAAATTATTCCAAGCTCAAGGAATAAGCACCCACCTCCCTCCTATCATGCCAAATCCTTTGTTGTCATTAAGTTGAATAAAATAAACCTCATATTTATATTGCACTTACTAGTTTGCAAAGCACTTGCCTCTCAATAACCCTAAGAAGTAGGTAATGCAATAAGTATTATTCCCACATTAATAACAAGGAAACAGAAATTGGAAAAGATTAAGTGATCTGTGTATTATCAATTAATAAGTGTTTGAGGAGGGATTTGAACTTAAATATTCTGTCTCTGGTCCCATCCCTTATCCACCATGCCACATTGTACAGGCAATTTTTTAAACTCCAGGTAAGGGTTTTATACTTATTTCTGCAGAATTTCATCTTATTTTCAGTTTGTCATTCTTACCAGTTGAAATCTCATTCATTCATTCAACTGGTAATTATATATTGTTCTGAAAACTCTACTAGGAGCTGGGAAAGAGGCAAAGTTTAGATAAGATACTGTCCCTGTTTGCATGAGGTTTTGAGCAAAGGAAGGAAGGAAGAGAGAGGGAGGGAGGGAGGAAATAAGGGCATGTATCTTTTGATACTTTTCTAGGTACAGTTCCATTTGCTTTCTAGAACAGCTAAATCAGTTCCCAACTTTACCCACAGTGCAATAGTGTACATATCTTCTTATAGTCCTTCTGACGTTGGTGAATTCCCTCTTCTATCATCTTTGACAGTCTAATAGGTCTTAGATGAAACTCTAATGTTACTTTAATTTGCATTTCCCTCATTAGTGATTTGGTGCAGCTAAGTGATGCAGTGCAAGAGTCAGGAGGACCTGAGTTCAAATATCACCTCAGACACTTGACATTCACTAGCTGTATGACCTTGGGCAAGTCATTTAACCCGAATTGCCTCATCTTAGGTCATCTCCAGTCATCCTAATGAATCTCTGGTCACTGGATTCAGATGACTCTGGAGGAGAAGTGAAGCTGTTGACCTGCACAGCCCTTGCTCAAAACAAAGTCAAGTGCAAGTCACATCGTTTCTTTGAGGGTATGGTCTTCTTCAGCAGTGAAGGATGAACACTCACACACACACACACACACACACACACACACGCACACATTAGGGATTTATGGTTTTTTTCATATGAAAGTTGATAGCTTGAATTTCTTCCTTTGAAAACTGGTATAACCTTGACCTGATATGTCCTGTAAGGTAATTTTCCTTGAGGATTCTATTGTCTTTTATCTTTATTCATTGTATTATTTTGGGGTTACTCAGTTTTATTATTTGTCATATTCACAACTTCCTATTGCTGTCCCATCCTTATGGCCAGCATCTTGGCATTTGCTATCTTTTCCAGTTTTAATTTCCATAGAGCTTTTCTACTAGTTCACTATGTAGTTCTCTGCTTTATCCCTTGCTCCTGGAGAAGATATTTTATTGATCTTTATAGTTTTATTACACTTATTTTTTATTTTTTTTGGTGTGTGGTTCTTTTAATTTACATTTTTGCAGTTACTATGTATATGATTTTCTTAGATCTGTTTACTTCACTCTGCATCAATTCATAAAGATGTTAGTATTCATCATTTCTTGAAGCAAAGTAGTATTTCATTACATTCATGTACCACAATTTGTTTGAGTAATCTCAATTGATGGGCATATGTATTTTGTTTCCAATTCTTAGCTGTTACAAAAAATATTACCATAAATATTGGAATATTTGGGGAGCTTTTATTTTTTAAAAATATATTACATTTGATTATTTTATTTAGAATGTATTCCAACTAATACTTGTGTCTAGAATTTTAATGGATTTTTGTGTAACTGAGACTTATTTTTCTCTTTAGCTCACACATCTATACATATATGTGTATATATATATATATATATATATATATATACTATAATATATGTGTATATGTATATAACATGGTTCAAATGGTGGTTGTTCATTTTAAATGTTACTGTTATTGTTAGTAGCAGCATTATTATCTCTTTCTAATATTGCGCTTTTTGGTAATATTAATATTTTTCCATTTTGGTCCTCAATATTGTGATTAATTAAGCTGATCTTCTAGATTCTATCATTTTTATTGTATTACTTACATCTATGTATATATGTGTGTATATACATGTGTGTGTGTTGAATGTAGAGATAAGGATAGAGTTAAGGAACAGAGATTGAATTCAGGTTTGAGTTAGAGATTTTAGGTTAGTCTGATTTGAATTGTGCTTAATGAATTTATGCTGACTTATAGAGATCCCTTCTTTCTCCTATCCCAAGCTAGTGGCAAATGTAGAGTGCTATCCATTTCTTCCAATTATTTAGCTTTCTTCTGATGGATTTTGAATGGCATACTGTCTCAAACTGACACTTTTTAAAGACTATATTCTGTTACATCATGTAATGTGAGCAGGTAGTGATGCTTGTCTACAGATACTGTGGAATATGCATTTTTATGTCCTCCTAACCCTGTTGGCAAGAGTCAGGGTTTAATTATAAGCTCTTCTTTAATTTCAGGAACATCTAGTGAAGATGTCTCACTGACTGGACCTCTCTCGGGCCATTATAAGTGTCAAATTTGGTTTGACCAAAGACATTTATTGTTAGAATTCTTCAGTTGCAAATTGTACATCGAAGGTGACTTCTCAGCGTCTTCTGAAAATGCCCCAAATTAGATGAGCATGTGATTCTAAACCAAACGCTTGTTCATTAAATCCATGACTATCTCTTCCAAGAAGTCTTTTTGGATGAACTCAAATATTTGTGTTATATTGAGTTTTGGATATTATAATTGTTTTTCTTTGTCAATCAGTCAATAAAGGAGTACCCATAGGGAGCATAGCTGTGAATGAGAAGCTTATGTTGGAATTCAGATACAGTAATTGTTTTTTTTTTCCTGTTATTACCTGCTTATTTTTAATTGCCTATTGGGTCCCATATTGGCCAAGGCATTATTTCTCTTTACAATGAATCCCAAGCTTCTCATTCACACTTATGTGCCCTGCGGGTACTCCCTCTTTATTGGCTGATTGACAAATGAAGACTTCCTCCCACATGAAGGTCTAGGATTGTATATGGAATTTCTTAATCTCATGAACCATAAAGGTCTGATAAGCTCAGAGGCTTTTTGCACTAGTAACAAACCCTTTTCCCAACTTTTGCTTTTTATTTGTTCCATTTTATGGTATTTTTCACTTTCCCTTTCCTCCTTCAGCCTCCTCAACCTCCCACCCTTTGTCATCCAACTTCTTCAAAAATCCATGTGTAAACTCCAAGGAAAATATGCACCATATGTTTCCAATTCATTCACACCTAACTCCTTGCAAAGTGGTTGGCTAAGCCTTATTTTGTCCAAGAAACCTTTTGAACCTTTATTCTATCTCATCATTTAAAATAGGAAGTTAAAATTGTTGCCAAGAGTAAAATAACAAGAACACCATTTCCAAGAACATTTTCAGGCTCCAACTTGAATGTATCTTCACTGTCATTGAATGGAAAAACCAAGAGCACCACGGACAGACCCCACAAGCACTCATCACATGTGGCCTCACGTACAAAGCAGGCCCCCAGGTGCAGCTCCATAAATCCAGGAGTATCCTGGGTAAAATTGCATTAACTTAACGGACCATCCTAGCTCACTCTCCAACTCTTTCTGTATCAATACAGTACAGCTGTGTTTCTGTAAAAACAAGGGCAATAGAAAAGGAGAAAAACACTATTTATAAGGGCTGCCTGGATTAGCGAGTCACATCATTTCAATAGCCCTGAGATATATACACAGCTGACTACTTATGCAAATTTCAGACCTCCTGTTTGAACAAAAGGTTACTGAGGAACATAACCTGGAGCTTTTATTGCTAATGAGGCATTTATTTCCATTTGAATATAGAAGTGTGTATTTTTTCCCTTTTTATGGAGTATCATAATTGTGTCTAATAATATAAAAATAACGTTGAGCCTTTATCTCCACATGGCTTAGACATCAGACACAAATTTCATGTAATTTCCAGTTGTTAGGAGCATGTGAAACGCTTATTGATTTCTCCCACGTCTCTGTACAGTTTGTAGACTTGTTGCCGCCCCAGGTGTCCATTTGAAACGAGAAACTCCATTACCTTTGTTCACTTTTAAGTGCTGTGCGTTCTTTAGGCATTTTTAAAAATCAACAATTATAATAATGAAGTTACTAAGAAGACGGAAGAGCTATGTTTAGTTTTAACATCGGTTAGAGGAGGAAAAAAAAAGAAAACCTGTCCTAGGAGGCCTGGGCACAGACTCACACAGTTTTACTTCCAGGGCTTACTTTCAGTGTTTTTTAATCTATTAAAGGAGTCCTACAATTGATGAAGGATATGGGAGGCCATCCCTGCAGAGAAGGGGCCATTTCCATTGCTACTTAGGCCTTTGGGCTTTATCCCCACGGTGTGTGCAAGAAATGAGATGCATTAGAATGTATAAAGAAATACATGATTGGAGTTGGTCAGAAGAATTAGGCAAGCTCCATGAATTTGATGTTTTATACTTTGAGAAAACTGCGATCTCACCGATGTGAATATTCTCTCCAATGGTACGTTCCTATCTTTTCATTCTGTCTGAATCTAGCCCTCATCCTCCCTGAGATCCAGGCCCTCCTCGTAGGCACTCATTCCATGAAGAGGATGGAGGGCATTTCTCTACATCTCTTGCCCTTGAATAGCTATCAGTGGAGGATGGGGGATATCTTTTGGTTATCTCTTGCTGTCCCTACATGGCCGTTGTGAATCTACAGTTATCTCCCTTCAACATCATGACTTTTCCCTGCTGCAGTTTCAATATATTGTGGTTCTGCATAAGAAATTAAATGGGAATTTGGGGGGAGATTTGCAAAAGCCACAGGTAATGCATGAAGGGCAGCAGAAGACAAAGAAAAAGTTTAGAAACTCAGAAATGCATTATGTACATGTATATGTGTATATGTATATGCATGTGTGTATATGTATATGTGTGTGTGTATACATATATAGTATTGTATAATATCAACCCAAATTTTACAATAATGTACTGTAAACATCCTATAAAAGAAAAAGAACCATTTCAGACTTCTCTAATACGAAGGGAAAGCCAAAAATTTTGTGCAGAATTTATAGATCATGAGGCCACTATGCACCTAATACCTGTGATGTAGAAAAGATAAACAACTTTTCTTACTTTATGAGTCATTTTATAACCAAGCATTAAAAATGAAAAACAGAAAAGATTTCAAGAACTGTAATACCAGTGTAGCAGCAGCAACTGCTGAAGACTGCAGTAATTGTATACTGTCTTTAGAACAGAGGGGTTTTAATTAGTTTTAATCAGAACAGTCTCCAGGATGCAATTCAAAGGTGTGACAGGCATCCCTCCTCACACCCCACCCAAGTCATAGGGTGACAGGAAGAAACTTTAGATGTTTACGGTTGAAAAACCAGAGGCCAGAGAAGTTAAGTGATTCACCCAGGATAACACAGCTAACAGGTGACAGAACCAGAATGAACCTAGGTCTACTGATACAGTATCCTTGCCACTTCACAAGGCTGCTTCCAGTTCAGCACTATTGCATGTTGTTCCACTATTGCAGCTTTAGCTTTTTTTCCTGTCTTGAAGGTTTCGGGGTTATTGACTCCTTTTTTAGATACATGCCTCTATGCAAAATAATATACCTGAGGCAATACAACAATATATTTATATATGAAAGACAGTGTGATATATTTTCATAATCCTAATTATGTTACTATCAATTGACTAGCTAATAAGATCTTCTGACTTCAGAGTCAATTGTTTTCACTGTATCACATTGCATTCAAATGTTATTTTTCCCAATAGAATATAAGTCCATTGATGGCAAAGACTATTTAATTTTTGTCTTTGCATTCCCAGAGCATGCCACAGTGTCTGACACATAGAAGCACTTACAAAATGCTAATTGATTGATACATCATTCTGCACTCTCTGTCTCCCTCTTTCTCTTTCTATCCCTCCCTCCCCTCCTCTCCCGATCCTTCCTTTACCCATTCTCTCTTTGTGGAATATGCGTTATATATTTTATATATAAACACTTATGTACCTATGCTGTAATTATCTGCCCATATATATGCTATATATAATACATATTATATATTGAATTATATTATAATATATTATCATACCTATAACTCAATATTATACATTATATTATAATGTAATATAAGATACTATATATTGTAAAAGCATATACATTAAAATATTTTCTATAATATAATTTAATATATGATATAATAAATTGTTACATAGTATATCATTTTATAATATAACATACCTGAGATGTTATATTATATACTATAATTATAAAACTATACACAGGCAAATTTAAACACACATGAATATATGGGTACATCTACATACATATATACTTCTTCTTTAGTGATATTTATATATCATATAATTATTGAATAAGATGCATGAGAGTACATCAATATATTGCACCATATCATGTATATGTACGTGTTTATATATATATATGTATACAAAGAGAAACCAATTAACTCTCATGTACCTTCAACAATTAAATGATATATAAATATCACTGAAGTCATGTGTATGTGTGTGAATATATTTCCATAAATAACTAGATACAAACACATATATAAGTCAGAATGTTTAAGTTTCACCAATGATGCTATAGGACTTACTGTTGTATTTCTGTCATACAACAGAAATAAGAAATACTTATTTCTGTATATAAAGAACTGTTCATTTGTAATTTTCTTTTACTTAAAACATAATAAGGGATCTTGTAATCACTTCTACTAAATGGCTATTATAGTATTCTCACAGTTAGTTACATTTTCTTTTATTTTATTCTGAACTTAAGAAATAAAACAAACAGTTCCAAAAAATAGAAAAAAAGATGATTACACATGAAATTGAAAATCTATTATGTACAACTTTCTATTCCTTTTATGTATATAATAAAGCTATTACATAACATTTTCCCCATTTTTCATCTTCCCTCCTCCACCCTAGAGAAGGCTAGCATTAGACACAAATACACATATATGTATATATGTATGTAAAATCATTCTATACATATTTCTGTTTTTCAATTCTTTCTCTGCAGATTGACAAAAATTATTTTACTGAGTTATAAAAAATATAACAAATTCATTTGGAAGAAGAAAAGGTCAAGCATATCAACTAATGAAAAGTAAATGCTGAAAAAAAACTGAACGAATTAGATTTGCCAGTAGCAGATCTTAAATTATATTATAAGGCAGTAATTATTAAAACTATCTGGTACTGACTAAGAAACATAAAGGCAGAAAAATGGAACAGAACTGTAATACACAGAACTAAAAATGGACAGAGTTTTGAACCTCAGTCTAAAACTGCTGAGCTATTTATTGTCCAGTTTTGGGAGGCCTTATGCTGTGGGAATCTTACAGATATTTTGGTTTTTTTTGTTTGCTATTTTTAATAATAACTCTTCTAAGAGTCTAAGTAACAGAAAAGAATAAACACAAAACTTAGTGCCCTTTACTCTAGGCTAAGACAAAAGTAAACAAATTTAGTTTAGAAGAAGCGGTAGCTTCAGGTAAAGTTTCCTTACCTGACGTCCATTATGAAACAGTTTAAAAACTTCTCAATGTTCTGCAGTAAGCACAGAATGGAGGCTAAGACAAAAGAAAAATCATACCTAGGAGGTCAGGAAAAGAGAAAAAAATGAGAAAGCATCTAGCATCTTTATAAAATTCCAAAGGGGGTGGGGCAGAGAAGTGATTACCATTTACTTATTTTTTGAAATATATTTTTATTTTGTTAAATATTCCCCAATTACATTCTTAAATTTTTTAGTATTAATCTTTTAAAATTTTGGTCTTCAAATTTTCTCATACCCTCCTGACTCTTCCTAACCCATTGATTAGGTAAGCAATATAATATCAATTGTGTATATGAAGTCATGAAAAACATTTCCACACAAACACTCACATATAAGATGCAAGAAAAATAAAGAAAATGAAGAGTTTGTTTCAATCTGCACTCAAAATTCATCAGTTCTGTCTCTAAAGATAGATGGTACTTTTCATCATGGGTCCTTTGCAATTATCTTGGATCATTTTCTTGATCAGAGTGACTAAGTCTTTCATAGTTGATCTTTTACAATACTGCTATTGATATGTACAATGTTCTTCTGGTTCTTCTAACTTCAATTTATATTAGTTTATATGTCTTCCCTGTTGTTTTATTTTCTAAACCATCTTGCTCATCATTTCTTATAGTATAATATTATTTCATTACAATCATATGCCACAACTTGTTCAACCATTCCCTAATTGATGGACATTCCCTCAATTTCCAGTTCTTTGCCACCACAAAAGGAGTGACTGTAAATATTTTTGTACAAGTAGGATCTTTTCCCTTTGAAGAAAAATCTTTTGGGGATAAACAACTAGTAGTGGTGGGCATAATTCCAAATTGTTCTCCAAAATAGTTGGACCAGTTTATGAATCCAGCAATAGGGAGTTAGTGTTCCTATTTTTCCATATCCTGTTCCACATTTCTCATTTTCCTTTTTATGTCATGTTAGCAAACCTGATAGGTATGAGGTGTATCCTCCAAGTTGTTTTAATTTGTACCTCTCAAGTCAATAGTGATTTAAAGTATTTTTTCATGTGACTAGGTATAGCTTTTATTTCTTCCGAAAATTGACGGTTCATGTCCTTTGACCATTTATCTACTGGAAAGCAATTCATATTCTTAACAAATTTGACTCAGTTCTATGTATGAAAAATGTAATTCACCACCACCAGACATTTTCCTGCTTTCCTCCAAATCTTGACTGCATAGGTTTTGTTTGTGCAAAAACTTTTAAATGTCATGTAATCAAAATTATCCATTTTGCTTCCTGTGACCCTCTTTATCTCTTATTTGGTCATAATTTTTCCCTTATTCATGACTCTAACAGGTAAAATTTTCCATGCTCCCTTACTTAGCTGATGATATCACACTTTATGTTGAAATCATGTACCCATTTTGACCTTATCTTGGTATACAGTGTGAGATGTTGCTCTATCTATATTTTGTTTCTGCCAAACTGCTTTCCAGTTTTCTCAGCTCATTGTCAAATAGTGAGTTCTTGTTCCAAAAGCTTGGATCTTTGAGTTTATGAAACACTATATTACTATGGTCATTTACTACTGTGTGTTTTATACTAATCTGTACCACTGATCAACCATCTATTTCTCAGCTAGCACCAACTGTTTTCGTGATTACCACTTTGTACTATAGTGGGAGATCTGGTCCTATTAGGTCACCTTTTGTTATATTTTTAAAAATTGATTCTCTTAATATTCTTGGCCTTTAGTTCTTCCAGATGAATTTTGTTATTTTTCTCCTAGCTATATAAAATAATTCTTTGGTAATTTGATTGGTATTACATTAAAAAAGTAAATTAATTTAGTTAGAATTGCTTTAATTATATTAGCTCAGCCTACCTATGAGCAATTAATATTTCTGCAATTGTTTACATCTGTCTGTATTTGTGTTAAAAGTGTTTTGTAGTTGCATTCATATAGTCCCTGAGTTTGTCTTAGCAGGTAGACAAGTATTTTATATTGTCTGTAGTAATTGCACATGGAATTGTTCTTTCTGTCTCTTCCTCCTGGACTTTGTAGATGATATACAGAAATGCTGAGGATTTATGTGGGCTTTTTTATATCTGGCAACTTGGCTAAAGTTATTACTTATTCCAGCTAGTTTTGTACTTGATTCTCTATCATTCCCTAAGTATAGCATCCTATCATCAGCAAAGAGTGATATTTTTTGTTTCCTTGTTGATTATTCTGATTCTTTCCATTTCTTTTGCTTGTCTTATTCTTATAACTAGTATTTTAATACAATTTTGAATAATAGTGGTGATAATGGACACCCTTGCTGCACTCCTGATCATGCCGGGAAAGCTTCTAGCTTATCTCCATTACAGATAATGCTTATTCTTGGTTTTAGATAGGTACTAGTTAAGATGTTAAGAAAGTTTCTATTGATTCCTATGCTTTCTAGTATTTTTAATTGGAATAGAAACTGAATTTTGTTAAAGGTTTTTTTCTGAATCTATTGATACAATCATATGATTTTTGTTGCTTTTGTTATTGATATGGTCAATTGTGCTGATAATTTTTCTAATGTTGAATCGACTCTGTATTCTTGTTATAAATCCCACCCTGTCATTGTGTGATCCTTATGATATATTGCTATAATCTTCTTGCTAGGATTTTCTTTAAAGTTTCTCCATGAATATTCATGAGGAAAACTGGTCTGTTGTTTAATCCCTGTGTTATTTTTCTCCCTGGGTTAGTTACCAGAACCATGTTTCTGATTTAAAAGGAATTTGGTAAGATTTCTTCTTTACTTATTTTTTGAAATAATTTATACAGCATTGGGATTAATTGCTGCTTAAATGTTTGTCAAAATTCATTTATAAATCCATATAGTCCTGGGGATTTTTTTCTTATGGAGCTCATGACTTGTACAGTTTCTTCTTATAAGATAGGGTTATTTCCGTGTTCTCTTTCCTCTTCTGTAAATCTGGGTAATTTGTATTTTTGTATATATTCATTCATTTCACTTAGATCATCAGTTTGGGTAGCATATAATTGATCAAAATAACTCCTAATAATTGCTTTAATTTCATCTTCATTGGTGGTACATTGATGGATTTCATGTTTGATATTCATAATTTGGTTTTCTTCTTACTTCTAAAACTCACAATAGCCTTTGTTTTATCTATTTTTTTTGTCACAAGACCAGCTCCTACTTCTATGTTAGTTCAATGTTCTCACACACATTTTCAATTTTATTAATCTCTCCTTTGATTTTCAGAATTTCCATTTTGGTTTTTAATTGGGAATTCTTTATTTGCCCTTTCATAGCTTTTTTTAGTTGCATGGCCAGTTTGTTGATCTGCTCTATTTCTCTTTTATTGATGTATATGTTCAGAAACATGAGTTTTCACCTAAGTACTTCTTTGGCTGCCTGCCACAAATGTTGGAATGTTGTCTCATCGTCTTTCTCTTTAATGAAATTATTGATTTTTTTCTATGGTTTGTTCTTTGACTCACTCATTATTCAGGATTAAATTATTTAGTTTCCAATTAATTTTAGTCTGTGCTTCCATGACCTTTTATTGAGTATAATTTTATTGTGTCCTAGAAAATGATACATTTAATATTTCTGCATTTATTTGTGACATTTTTGTGCCTGGATATATGGTCAGTTTTTGTGAAAATACCATATGCAGCTGAGAAAAAGGTATGCTTCTTTCTAATCCCATTCTGTTTTCTCCAGATGTCTATCATATTTAACTTTTAAAAATTCTATTCAGCTATTTAACTTCTTTCTTGTTTATGGTTAGATTGATCTAGCCTGAGAGTGGAAAGTTGTGTTCTACCACTAGTATAGTTTTACTGTCTATTACCTCCTGTAAAGGAAATTTCCTTTAAAAATTTGGATGCTGTACTGTTTGGTGGATATTTGTTTAGCTTTGATATTACTTCATTGTCTATGGTACCTTTTTGAGCAAGATTTATTTTTCCTACTTATATCTTTTGATTAGTCTGTTTTTGTTTTTGCTTGGTCTGAAATCATAATTGCTACTACTGTTCTGTTGGTGTTGTTTTAATTCAGCTGAAGCATAATCGATTCTGCTCTAGCTCCTTATTTTGATTCTGTGTGTTTCTTGGAAATAACATATTGTTGGACTCTGGTTTCTAATCCATTCAGCTATCCACTTCAGTTTTCTGGGTGAATTTATCCCATTCATATCCACAGTTACAATTACTAACTGTGATTTCCTACCATCCTATTTTTTTTTGTTTACCCTCCTCTCTCTTTTTTTATTCTTTCCTTCCTCACAAATCTGTTTCACTGCTGACTACTGCCTTTCTTTACCCACCTTTCCTTTCATGATGCCCCCTCCCTTACCCCCTGCAATGGCAAGTAAAATAGAATCTTTTGCTCTTTCATTTCAGTATAATTAAGAAGTATAATGCCTCTTTTTGAATGTGATTAAGGAGGTTCTTTCCTATATCTTTTTTGGGCCTAGGAATATTTGTAGGAAGAGCCACACCTTTGGTTAATGAGGTTCTCAAGGGATGTGATGCCCTCTAGCTCAAAAAAGTGTGTAAAGACTGAGGTAAGGGTTTTGTTTTGGGGCTTACTGACTGGAAGTATTTGTTTGGCAAGATGAGGACCCTTGGAAGCCACTTTAAGGAGCCCCTCGACTTTGAAAACCCAGATGTCAGTGCTTCCCTCTCTGGTAACTATTGTCAAACAGGTGGGGTCCAACTGTCTGTTGAATTCAGACAGAGGACGCCATGTCTGTTGATCTTTTGATTTCTCTGTATTTTCTTTGAAGTTCAGAGTGCTGACTCTCCTGAACTAGATGAATGATATATGTTCTTGTGAAAAGAACAATACATGTACTTGATTAAAGTGATTGTTAACCCCTCAAAAGTTGCCTTTCCTTTTATGAATGTAGAGATAAGAACCTGTGATTGCAGGACCCCCTGTATATGTTGAGGTGCTTACTGATACACTCCCTTCTCTTCTGACTTCTATGTTGAGTAAGAGATTTCTATACTCAGTTGAATGTGTGTGCATGTATGTGTGTGTGTGTGTGTGTGTATGTGTGTATTCTTCCTTCTTTGAACCAATTTAGAGTGAGTTTCAAGTGTTGCCCACCCCACCATTTCCCCTGCACTTTAAAAGTTCTTCTTTACACACATCTTTCTGTACGGCAATTTTCTCCATTCTTTCTCTCTCTTCCACCCTTTCCCGATGCCTCACTCTTTCTTATCCATTCATTATTTTTAAGATAATTCAAACAGCCAATTCACTCCCATGCCCACTGTCTACTGGAAGTTCTAACTGCTCTGGCAATGATAAAGTTCTTAGAAGTTACATGTATCATCCATATAGGAATGTAAATAGGTTCATCTTATTGAATCCTTGATCATTTTCTCTTTCATGTTTACCTTTTTATGCTTCTCTTGAGTGTTGTATTTAAAAATCATATTTTCTATTCCACTCCTGTCTTTTTATGAGGAATTCTTTTATTACAGTAAATATCCATTTTTCCCTTGCAGGAATATATTCAGTTTTGCTGACTAGATTATTCTTCATTGTAATCCTGGCTACATTGCCTTCCAGAATATCATATTCCAAACTTTCTGCTTCTTTAACATGGTAGCTATTATATTTTATGTGATCCTAAATGTTGGAACTGGAATTGTTGCTTGGAATTGGAATGGTTGCTTTCTGGCTTTTTGAAGGATTTTCTCTTTGACCTGGGACTCTGGAATTTGGCTATGATATTCCTGGACTCTTCTATTTGGAGACCTTTTTCAGTTGGTAATCATAGGATTCTTACCTTCTTGTTCTTGGATAGTGGGGCTGTTTTCCTTTACAATTTCTTGAAATATGATGTCTAGGATCTTTCCTTGGTTATGGCTGTCAGGTAGTCTAATAATTCTTAAACTATCTATGTTTGATTTATTTTCCAGGTCAGTTGTTTTTCTGATGAAATATTTCACAATTTTCTTCCAGTTTTTAATTTGTTTTATTGTTTCTTAATGTCTCATAGAATCATTAGCTCCCACTTACCCAATTCTACTTTTTAAGGATTTATTTTTTTCAGCGAGTTTTTGTATCTCTTTTCCCATTTGACCAATTCTGTTTAAAGTCTTATTTTTTTCAGTATTTTTTCTTGGTGCCTCTTTTCCCAAGCTGCTAACTGTCTTTTTATCATTTTCTTCTTTCACTCGCATTTCTTTACTTATTTTTTCCTTTACCATTCTTATTTTACTTTTCAGAAACTGAACTCTTTCAGAATCCTTGTTTGTTTTGTATCCACATCACTTTTTTTCCCTTTGAGATTTCTCTTGTAACTATTTTTAACATTGTTTTCTCCTTCTGAGTTTGTGTTTTGCTCTTCCTTGTGACCATAACTTTTTACGGCCAGATTTGTCCGTTTTTTTCCAGCCAATTTCTCGACTTTTAACTTTATGTTAAGATTGGGCTTTGTTCCTAGGATACAGTGGGCACTGTCCCAACCTTCAGGTTTTTCATGCTGCTGTTTACAGAGCCAGTTCTGGGAGTCTATAACTTTTTGGTACTTCCAACATAGTATGATCCAAGGAGAGGTGTGATCACTGCTGTCCTGGCCTGTGCTCTGGTCTTCCCCTAGGAAAGGACATTGACCAGGGCAGCTGCAAGTGTTCCTTTTGTCCCTGGAACTGTGAATGGGGCCCTTTGGTGATCTCATCACCTCCTATAGATTTAACTTTCAAGTCTATGCAGATTTTTTTGAATTGATATATTGTCCATTATTTCTCTGTACCTCTAACTACCTTCTGTACATTTCCACTTACTATAGATACTCCACAAATTTAAACTTAAGATGTCTAGAATGTTATTTTCCTACCTCTCTTACTATAGAATGCCCCTTTTCCATACTTTCTTCTTTCCACGAAATCACCTCTCTTCATAACCTCAGAGAGCAAATGGAAATTTCCCATCAGGAAATTCTTCCTATTACACCCTATCCACCTTAAGAGAATGGCTCTTTGCCCCTCTCCCAGACCTTTCAGAAGGCTCTGAGTTCTGCCCTGTGGTGGTGTCTTACTTGCCCTAAAAGACTTCTAGGCTGTACTAATGACAGCTGGAGCTGGCAGAGAGCAGTACCGCCTTCCCTATTCACATGTTAATAAAGTTGACTAACAGGAAGAGCTGAGCACAAGGCTAAGGTTAAAGGGGAGTACTCAGTACTCATAGACATGTACTCATACACATACAAATGGAACTTTGAATACATGAATATCAGTGAAGCACTCTAGTTGTCCATCCGTTCTTCATTCTTTTTACTTTTATATTTATTTATGGGGCTTTTGCTACCTCAGATTTCTCTAGAACCTGCTGACATTAAATCTTGTTCATCTTTAACTGCCTCATTCTGGGATCTAGAATTTAAATTCTGTTTTCCCAACCTTAATAATCTAGCCCCCACTCTCAATGTTTGTCATATTTTGTATTTACTATTTACCCTTGAAGGGCCTTGAGGGTACAGTCATTACAGAGTGCACTCACCCCAAGGTATTTGGGTAATTTGGGATGTTTAGAATAACAGAACAACATTGATAATAACGACTAACATTTATATAATGTTTATTATGTGCCAGGCACTGTGCTAACCACTTTACAAGGATGACCTCATTTGACCCTCACAACAACCCTGGGGGTGGGGGGGGTAAATGCTATTATTATCTACATTTTACAGATGAGGAAACTGAGGCACGTAGCAGTTGAGTGATTTGCCCTGCTAGGAAGTGTCTGATGCCAGATTTTTTAGCTCATGTCTTTCTGACTCCAGGCACAGCACTTTACCCACTGTGCCATCTAGAGTCATTGAACGTTAGATCTGTTCAGGACCTTAGAATTAATTCAACTATTCCAACCTCCTCTTTTGAATAGATGAAGAATTGTGTTGATTCTATCATTTTCAATCATGTTTCACTCTTCATGACCCAATTTGGGATTTTCTTGGCAAAGACATTGAAGTGGTTTGCCTTTTCCTTCTCCAGTCTATTTTATAAATGAGAAAAGTGAGGCAAATATGGTTAAGTGACTTGCCCAGGGCCACACAGCTAGTATCTAAGGCCAGATTTTAATTTATAAAGATGAGTCTTCCTGATTCCAGGGCCAGTATTCTATCTATTGTACTGCTCAGATGAAGAAACTGAGACTCAAATATAATGTAACTTACCCAAGGTCAGACAACTGTTTGGGGTAAATTAGGATTAGAGGACAAGTCTCCCTTTTGATGTTCTTTCCCTAACCCCTTCCTGCTTCCGTAAAAATAAATGGTTTGGGTAAGACATGAACATTTCCATGTATCCAGGGTCAAAGAGTAGGGCATTATGGCCATGACCATGTGCTAAACACAAAAGGGGGTTACTGGAAAGTCTGAATCCTCCTTAGCATTCCTCTATGTTCATAGGATCATAGAATAATAAGATTTAGACTTACAGGGGGCATAAAAGAGAGATCATCTTGTCATAATACTTCATTTTACATGCTTCCTTTCATTAATTTGACACTTATTAAGTCCCTACAGTGTTCAGAGCTTGTTCAGGAGAAATATGAGGATCATATATGGCATGGATGGCTCCCGACCATCACAGATCTTATAGTTATACAGATATATATGACACAAATAGAGATAATTATAACATACAATATTACATAAGTAAATTTTATTTTATTTTTGCATAAGTCCTGAGATATCATGGACATAGGGTACTACATAGGAAAAAAAACAACTCCAAAGCAATGGAAATAGATTTCTGTTCTGAACTTTATAGTTTTAGAATAAAATCCAAAAAAATTATGAAAAGAAAAAAAGTGTTGTGAAAACACTTGTTTTGTTACCTGAATTGAAAATAAAATATATTTGAAAAAGAAAGAAAGAGGGAAAGAAGGAAGGAAGGAAGAAAAGAAAAGAAAAGAAAAAAAAGAAGTAGCCTGTAATACTGAAAAGCTAATAACTAGCTCAAGGTCACAGAGTCAGTGTATATTGGAGGCTGAACTTTAACCCAGGTCTTCCCAACTGAGGCTAGCTCCAAATCCTCTCAAGTGAACTAGAAAGAAACAAAATGAAATGATGTATGAGGTCAAAGGCAGGAAGCCATCTTTAAAAATCAGAAAGGTAAGGGATTCCTTCAAAATCTTCAATGACAAAGAGACTCAAATGTCCTCAACTTTCAGAATCGGGGTGGAGGGCTGGAGATGGGGTAGTTAAAGGTCTACAATCCACTCTGACAACAGACTCTACACAAGTCCTGCCTGAAGAAAAGTGCTGCTTAATCCATGGTCAAAGGCAGTGAGTTGAACTGTTGACTCAACATAGTCAATTCACTGTAATGCTTCCAAGATATCAAGCAGCAGGCTTAAAAAATGAGTTTGGGGGCAGAGGAAAGTTAACTATGATTCTCCTAGCTGTTCCTATTTTATTGGATTTTCATGGATGTGTGAGCTGGTGAGGAGCCTGAGGTGTTTGTTTATCATATGGAGAGCAGGTGTGGGGAGTGATCCTCAGTCAAGGCAAACTGTGCCAGTTGGTGAAAGTTTGCCAGACTAAGAAGGATTTTTAAAACATAGATTTACAGGACTGGCTTGAGCTCGTTTACCTTAGTGAACACATCTTTTAAAATATATCCTCCCGTATGTTACAGGCTCTGGCTTTGCCCAAATTATTCCCCTCCCCATTTGGGGAGAAGAAGGGGGCAAATTACTCCCAGCTGTCCTGCTGGGCAGAGGCTAACCCCAGGGGTGCCAACAGCTGCAACTAACAGCAGTATTTCCCAAGGGCATCACTTTCCCCTTGCCTTGCTGTTCTTTAAAGACAGTGTTTGGAGAGTTTCTTTTAAGTCATTAGTTTGTCTATCCATTAGCAAGAGGATTGCTCACACACAAAAAGCTGCTCTGGTTAGACAAAGGGTAACTCTCAGCCTGGGTTTTGTTTTTAACCAATAGAAGTTACTCAGAGTTAATGCATCCCCAGAAGGGTGTAAAATCGCCATGCATGGAAGATATTTAGACTGGGTTAAGTGCTCTGCTGAGATATGTGCATTTTAATCACAGCTCCTGAACACATCCATCACTCAGACATCTGAATGCTAAGAAGAAATCCGAAGCAACACAAAGTGAAATGAGTTACACCCACCACAGGGGATAAGTAAATAGGCCAATATGAGGGCTTTTCAGTCTCTTTGTCTATCTGTCTGTCTGTATGACACCTTCTCTGTCTCATTTTCTTTCTCTGTATTTGTCTCTTTCCCCTTCCTGTCCTCTCTTCTTTATTCTTCCTTGGTAGGTCAGGGGAGGGTGGAGGAGAGAGAGGGGAACTCACATTATCTTTGAATGTTGCTCTTGTCTTTTCCTGATGATGACAATGAAGAACATATGGGGTCTCACATTCACTTTCAAAATGTCTGCCCAGATCTCCTGTACAGAATCTGATAGTGTGAGGATGAGCCTCAGCAGTAGGTATAGTCATATACTCACTAGCTAGTGACTAGTTCAGTACCATGAGGATTGTCCTCATTGTGCTATTGGAGGAAGGGTCCTGGGTTCACATCCTTCCTCTTATACTGTCTTTGTGACCACAGGCAAATAACTTAATCTCCCTAGGTTTCAGTTTCCTTATCTGTAAAATAAAAGCATTTGATTAAATGGTCTTTGATTTCCCTTGGAGTAGTATCTAGGGCCCTAAGAAGGCTTGATATAGAACCAATGCTTTATTTATAAGGATACTAAAGAAATACCTTCCTCTAATGTTAACTCTTTATAGATCATTTTAATTTTTAATTATGAAATATATTACATATTACTACTGTCACATATTAGAATATATTAAATGTATATTAAAGTAATTAATAAAAATTAATTATTAATAAAAAGATTTTAATACTATAGACCAATAATACATACCATATATACCATAAATAATACCATTGAGTTCAGTCATTTCCACCTTACTATATATCATGTACTATCCTTAATAATTTGTGTCATCCAATTAACTATTACGAGAATTTGGTAGATAGGACATGTCTAAAGTAATGGTGTAATAGGAAAGAGATAGATCAGGATTCTGAGGACTTGGCTTTAGCTCCTGGTTCTTCCATTAACTACCTATGTGTCCTCAGGCCATTTACTTCATCCCTAGAGGCCTCAACTATAAAATAATGAAAGGGTAGAAACAGATGTTCTCAAAGAAACCTTCTAGATCTTGAAGTCTATGATATTACATAATTTTGTATTCTTAGAATAGTGAGAAAAGAGGGCAAATTTTTTTAATCAATTTTTAAACTAAAAAGTATTTTTATTAACTTAATTTTTTTATTCTCTGAGTTAACATTTTCTTTATTCTTTGGGGGTGGGGGTGGGTTCTTACCAAATCACTGATAGGTCACTGAGATTTTCCATGAATTTATAGTCATTTTCTATTCAACAAAATGAAGGTAAAGCATAAAACTTTGTAATTTCATGATTATAAAGTATCTTGAATGATTTTTAACTGATACTAAAACAGCAAGAGTTTGTTAGATATATGAAAGTACTTTCTGATGTTGAAAATTGTAATGTACGAAGTCATTAGCTAAGAACGTTGACTGTATCTTCTTTGATGGATATCTAAGCTAAAAGTGTTCAAAGGGACTTTGGAGCTCATTACCGCCAATCTTCTCATTTTACAAATGAGGCCCAGATAGATGAAGTGTCTTGTCCAGGGTTACACAGTAGGAAGAAGGAGGATTCAAACTCAGGTTTTCTAATTCTAAGAGTAGTGATCAAGTATTAAGTGACATTATAGAGAGGTCAAGTCTTATAAAGTAGAGAGAAGGAAGGGATGCCCAATGGAATGAATAGTGACCCAAAACTCAGAAGATGTAGTTTCTGGCTCTGATTCTTCGAGTGATTAATCTGTGTAACCTTAGGTAAGCCACTTAAGTTTTCTGGCTCTTGGTTTTCTCACTTGGGAAAGGAGACAGCCTTTCCCCAAGGTCTCTTCCAGATTCATGATTTGAGATCATGGAGGCCAAGGATATTCAAAGACTGGTTCATGGAGAAGTACTGGGTCTTGAATGATGGTTAAGTTTTAAATAGGCAGACAGAAGAGGGGAGTGCATTCCAGGCAAGGGCCATAGCATGAACAAAGTCATGGAAGGAAATGAACATAGATAGATTGTTTATGTCATAGTGAGACCAGTTGGGCTAAAATAGAGGGTGTAAGTAAGAAATGGGAATAAGAAGGTACAGATAAAGTGAGACCAGATTTTGGAGAGTCTTGAGCACTTAGCAACAGAATTTATATTTTATGCAGAAAAATATGAAGAGTCATTAAAGTTTTTGAATGAGAATGACATGATCAAAATGATTGTTTCCGAAGATGATCACTAGTATATCAGTAAGTTGAAAAAAAGTTTGGAACAGGGGAAGACCTTAACTCAAAGAGGACAGAGAAGAAGGTTTTAGAGCAATAGACACATTAAGTGTCTATTGGCACTAAGAATGAAGAGGAAAGAATTCATATGAGAGATGTTTGTAAGGAAATACCTTAGCATTTCAAAAGAACTAGGCAGTGGGAGATGAAGGTGAGGAATATTTCAAAGATCACTTACAACTGTAAAGAATCCCCTGAGGTGATTGAGTCCAATGTTTCGGATAACAGATAAGGAAAGACTCCAAGAGATTAAATTACCTGCCCAAGTTCACACAGTCATTAATTGTTGGAAGCAGGGTTGCCTCCCACATCTTCCTGACTTTCCAATCTCGCATTCTATTCATTTCACCAAAGTGTTAAACTTGTTTGATTCATAGAATGAAAGTATTATTAAAGGGGCAGCTAGGTATTGCAGTGGATAGAGTGTGGGGCCTTGATGAGGTATGTAACCCTGGCAAGTCACTTAACCTTGTTTGTCTCAGTTTCCTCAGCCACAAAAAATGAGCTGGAGAAGAAAATGGAAGAAATCGTCTCTGCCAAGAAAACCCCAAACTGGCTCATGAATAGTCAGACACCACTGAAAATAAACAACAATATCTTTAAAAGAGACAATGCAGTAGGGAGGGAAAGTTGGTTTGAAGGAAAGGGTGATCATTCAGTTTTGGAAATGTGTTTGAAATGATGATAGCAAAAAAGTTTAAAGGTCCGACCAGGCAGCAAAAGATCCAAATCAAGAGCTTTAATAAGAGGCACATATGAAGCTCTGAATTTGGAAGTCTTCTATACAGGTGATGTTTGAAGCAACAACAATGGATTGGCTCTTCCAAGAGGAGATGCTAGAGGAAAATGTCAATGATGAAAGTTTAGGGCCTGCCGAACAATACATAGCAACAATAAGGAAAGAAAAGGAAAAGTCAAGGATATAAGAGAAGAACAAAAGAAATGGAAAGAGGAGATTAGGAAAAGACTAAAAGAAGGAAATAGAAAATTGGTTTCCACTGACTTATGCAGTGCTATAAGTAGTTCAGATTCACTTGTTTGACTCTGGCACTTTCTTCCTCAAACTTACAAGAACATAATGGGTCATTGTATTAACTATCCAATGAGGGAGTATAATATCTCAGCTTACCACCACATGGTACTCTGCTTATATCACCGGCACAGAGGACTTCAGCACTTCTTTTTCTAGTGTAAAAAGTGGGAGGAGGGTGAAGGGAAGGGGGATACACCTTCTGCCCTTTCTTAAGTTTGATTCCATTCCTGGCAGAGTTCAGAATTAATTTAAGTGCTAAAATGTACTATTATGCCATATATTAAGCTATAAAGTCTAAAGTATTATACAGATCATTAACTCTCACTCCATCCATTCTCTCCCCCACATTCATGGATTTAAAGCCTTAGTACATTTTGAGTATATCATTTGTAAAGCTAAGGAAAAAGAAAATAGGTCAAGCACTCATATATGAAACCACCCACCTCCAGCTACCTATTAAATATCCTCCTCCATGTCCTAATGGATCTTTAGGTAAGGTCAAAGAACTACTGAACCCCACCTCAAAACATACTAGTTGTGCTACCCTGGACAAGTAATTTCACTTCTCTGTGCTTGTTTCCTCATCTGCAAAATGAGGGGATTGGACTAGATAAACTCCCTTCTGACTCTAAAATCTATGATATGTGTCCAAGTGGAGTGTATACGATCTCCATCTCAGGATCACAGGCTATAAATAAGGGAGAACAGTAAAAGTACTAACCTCCTCCAAATTACTAACCCAATGGAATTTATCAGTAAACTTTTGAATACTTTTCTACTTGGTATTAAAAGGAAAGAAATTTGTCAGACCTAGAAAAAAAATTTCATGTTGATGATTGTAATGTACTAAAACAGCTTATCTTGGAAACTGGTTCCTAAAAGATGTTTGCCGATTGATAGATTTATTGACTAATAGAAGGGGTAATAATGCCTTGCATTTGCATAAATGCTCTACTATTTTCAAGGTCTCATCACATACATATCCCCCAGCTCAAATTACATTTTCATGGGACTCTCTTCATTAATGGAACAAATTGCTCAGTGCAATTTGCCTGTGTGCTGACAAGAGTTTAGAAAAAGAGATATTTCTGGTCTTGTGACTTTTAGCTTCAAAAGAAAGACCACATGTTAACAAACGGTAAATAAACCCATTTATTTACAAAGAGAAATCAGAAAAGATATACAGATAAGAGTATACCAGACAATACACAAGAGTGAAAAAAAGTTCTTCCACTGGGAGCAAAGATATATCTCAGATCAACCCTAGAAGTCTCAGATCTCACTCAAAGAGAAAATTCCCAAAGATGCCATTAAGTTAGGAATAGGAATATGATTGAGGAGCTATCTCTTCTACATGTCAACCTTTTCCCTGTTTTCTCTCCCTTAGGAAACCACTCCCTGAAGAGAAATGGCTTCTCACTTGAAACTGGAAACAAGAAGAGCAGGATCTCTCTATTCTTAAGCTCTCAACAACTCTGAACTTGACACAGTTGAGGAGCAATGAGTCTTCATCAAGGAAGAGACATACAGATGGACCTTAAACCAAGGACGACTTATATATTATCTCATCAATCACAATTACCCAATGAAGTAGGAAGTATAAGAATTGTGAACTTCATTTTGCAGATGGTGAAGCTGAAGTAAACTTCAGAGATGATAAAAAATATTTAACGTCACTTAGCTAGAAAGAGGCTGTAGAATGAAGGTCCTGTGAGTCCCAGTGCTCTATTCCCTCTAACATGATGGCTCTCAGCCTTGCCCAATGAGTATCCATTCTCTGACAGAATGTACCTCCCAGGGTAGTTGTGGGAATCAAATGAGATAATGGATAAATTTTCCAAACTTTAAAGTGCTATATAAATATTAGCTATTACTAAAGTTATTAGCAAGGTGACTATTGAAGGAAGGAAGGAAGGAAGGAAGGAAGGAAGGAAGGGAGAGGTGCTAGGAAAGGGATCCCTGGAACTTTTCTCAGATCTTGCCTAAGCTGAGCACTGATATAAGCTAAAAGAGACTTGTAAACAAATTAATGTTGTTGATTCACATAACATTTTCCTGCTAGGATTCCCCACAGAACCTTATAATAGAGGTCACACACCCAAGACAAACAGGTCAGGTAATAGACTAAAATTCAGAAACAGAGAAATAAATGTGTCAATCCACACCTATTTTATTGATAATCATATCCATTTGAGTAAATAATATTCCCTATTATTATACAGATAAGATTGCCATATTGCTTTTGTAATTTTCACATAATCTTTCCCCTTCTTCCATTGCGAAAATGCTAGTTTTTAGGAATCAGATGTAGTCAATTATTGCAGTATCAGCAGACTGGGATTTACTTGTCTATTACTAATATTTAATATTATAGCTCTAAGCTGGTTCTTGCCACTATGGCCCTCCTTTTATCAAAACCTTCTCCTCCTGGGATTCTTTGTGAGAAAGCAAGATGACAGTAAGCAGTAAGGCCTCCACCTGTATTCCAATAAGGGTCTCTACAGTGAGAAATTTTCCCCAATATCAACTCAAGGGACTTTCTAAAAAGTCAGAATTTCCCCAGCCCTACTTCTCATAGTCACCTTGAGGCTGAAAAGTAGCACTTTACAAAAAGATTAGAATCTTTCTCTGATCCAAAGGAAGATAAGACATTATTAAGAAAATAAAATGAAGCAAAATGAAAGAGGAAAACTGAGAAGAAATAAGAAAGTCAGTATTTCTCAATTCCCAACCAACAGATGGAAGCTAAGTATATTATTAATTGACAGGAGAGGAACATCAAAGGCTTGTTCCAACACCAAAAGAGAAGATGAAGATACTCTGCGTGCCTCAAAAAGGGCAAGAATCAAATAGTTTTAACTCATGGTGCTGGCTTGTACACCTTGCATTCTGTTGTAACTCAAAAAAGATTGTTGTTCATTTTTTCCCCCTAGTTTTACTTTAAATAAAGCTGTTGAACAATGCTCTAGGATGTATATGAACAAATTAGACTAAGAAAGCTTTCTTATGAGTGGTTCTCAATGAAACAATCAGAGGGTCCTTCATCTCTGGCCCAATGCCCATATTGAAAAGGAAACAGCCTTTAAGAAAAATGAGCAAATACAATTAACTGAGCTTTGTCTGCTTTCCAAAGGATAGCTTTCCTGTTTTAAAATTCACCAGAGTGTTAGAAAGCTGGATGCATTCAGTCATAAATAATCAACAGACCATGCAGCTGCAGGGTGAAGAAATGGAGAATTTCTTAGAAATGTAACTACAGAACATGGGCTTTCCCCTGAACAATTTTAAAATGCTGATGAAGTGAGTCTACTTGGGGGATACTTGCCAAAATCTACCCTTGCAAAAGCAAGAAAACATGGTGTCTCGGATCTGAACGGAATCATGGCTTTTCTTCGGCATGTCCTAATGGCCTTCTCAGTGGCTGGAGCAGGCACACGTGAAACAAAATCTTTGTTAGTAGGAAAACATAATTCTTCCAGAGCCCTCAAGGTGGTAGATATTTATTTGTTGCTTATAATGGATAAGGTGAATCGACAATACTTTTTTTTGATTCATTTCATCATGCTTTTAAACTTAAAATGAAATTATATTTTCATAAGTATAGACTTACCTGAAGATAAAAAATATTCTATTACTTGACAGCCTTACCCCTGAGGAGTATTTTTGCCATCTTTCTGCCTGCCAACGTTACTAAGCAATAGAGCTAACCATAATAACACTGTATATGTGCACAGCCTTTTATAGCTTAAAATACCCCTTCATGTACTTTATCTCATTTGGATCTTCACAATAACCCTTGTGAAATAGGCAGGAAAATTATAATTATCTCCATTCTATATATAAGGAAAGTGTTCAGAGCAGTTAAGTGAACTGAGCAAAGTTCCATAACTGGTGCATTAGGGGTAAGTGGAGAATCCCTGGTCAATTTGATTCATTTCCCCAGTTAACATTACAAGATGATGGAGCTTATACCTTTGTTGGAAAGGCTACACATGGGGTAGATGTGCATCCTAGTATCTGGTCAAAAAGACACGGAGAACTCCTCTGATTTGTCTCTAGAGATTGAGGCTGCCTCCTGACAATTGGTTGACTAAGAGTAAGTAGAGGACTGACCCTGATATAAGAACAAGCTAAAAAATAGCTTATCCCTTTTTCCTTCCTTCCCATAGGCTTTCTTGATCCTGAGATGAATATTTCAGAGATGAATATGAAAGGGAGGGAGGGGTAAAGGTGAGGATTTCTGTTTGCTCTCCATTCTGCCAAAAGGAGAAAAAAAGTTGACACAGAAGTGCATAGTTAATGGATGAATACCTTGTGTTTGCCCAGCTGAGCAGAAGATGAGAGTTCCTGGATCTCTCATTCCTCAACTTTTCTTTTTTTTGTATTTCCTAAGCACAGGTCAGAGACTAGAGATCCTGAGAACAGACAATTCCAGCCTTTAGGGTTAT
Source organism: Potorous gilbertii (assembly GCA_028658325.1). Taxonomy (NCBI): domain Eukaryota; kingdom Metazoa; phylum Chordata; class Mammalia; order Diprotodontia; family Potoroidae; genus Potorous; species Potorous gilbertii. Next base: position 137,511,822 of record CM053770.1, read on the forward strand.
ATGATGGGTAATTCTGAATTCAAGAGTCAGACACAGATCCTTCAGAGGGAAAAAATAATTATTTAAACAGCATGCTTTTTAAGAAGCCAAACAACATCTGCCATGGAGTATATCCTGTCTCTGAAGCACTCCAGTTTTGACATGGCCTGGACCTTGCCATCCCTCTGTTATATTTCTCTGAGTTGCTTGGACAGTATGGGCTAAACAGTCAATGGGGAATATTGGTTCATCAGTCTCAAAGAATTTCTTTTCCTTGTACTGTGGGGGGTGGGGGGGAGAGGGAAGGGTGGGGAGGCATCTAATGAATAGAATGGGCTATTTGAATATTTTGTTTCTATATTTTTTAATAGGATCCTGTGAGTCCTTTATCTTTGTGCATTTTCTCTGGTGGATGAAGGAATGCTGTACTGTACCTGAAACCCATATTGTACATTTGAGCACTTGTGTGGGATCTGGGAATACTGTTAACCACAGTTGAGGAAACCTAAACATTGTTATCCACACTTAGAGAAACCCCAGACACAAGCCCTGCCTACAACGTTTTCTGGTTTACTCTGGATCAGGTACAACAAAGCCAGAGGTGTTGTAAGGTTCAAATGAGGTAATGGATATACAGCACTTAAAGCATTATATAAATGCCATTGTTTATTATTAATTTGTGTTATTATTATACTACACTGATAATTATGTCATTCCCTGAGCCTTCTACTGTACTCCTGCTGAACTCAAACATTTATGGAGCAGTATTGATGCATAGACCTTTACCAGTAAAAGTTTAGCAATTTGCTCTCTTGGGGAGAAAATGTATGCACAAACATTTCAAATTTATTCAGCATTATTAACACTTTCTACAGTCTGGAGATAAGCAGCAAAACAATAAATCAAGCCTTGATTTGTAGTGACTGTTGATTTCTGAGGGCTAAGCTTATTAGAGCCTCTCCAGCAAACCCCTGAATAAAGCAGAGGGATAATGATGACCCTGAGTGGTAGTGGGTGGTGGCCATTAGGATCAAGCCTGGTGGGTCAACCCAGAGTCTTGGGGAGGGGGGCCCAGGGCCAGAGAGCACCCTAGGAAATCATAGAACTGGGACTTGAACCCAGATCTTCTGACTCCAACTCAACCACCAGACCACATCTAGAGATGTAAGTGGACTCGCAGTCTATCCAGTCCAATCTCATTTTACAGATGAGGAAATTGAGGGATATAGAGGTTAAATGACTTCCTCAGGTTCACGCGGGAATTAAACATCAGTGGTAGGGTCTGAATTCTTTGACTCTAGGTCTGGGGTGTGAGAACTTTTCTTTAAAAATGTTTTGTGAACTTTCAATACCATTTTTTTCTTAGTAAATCTATATATTTTATTTTACCAGTTAAGATCTTACTCTGAGAAGGGTTCCACAGGATTCATTGGAATGCCAAAGCAGTCCATGACACAGGAAAAGGTTAAGAAGTCTTGTGGTCTAGAGTGGGAACTCTTTGTACCACCCAGTGCTATATCCTAGGGTAGCTAGTAGCATAATGGTTAGAGTGCTGGACCCAGAGTCAGTAAGACTCATCTTTCTGAGTTCAAATCTGGCCTCAGAAACTTACTATCTGTGTGGCCCTCTGCAAGTCACTTAATCCTGCTTTCCTCAGTTTCCTCATTTGTAAAATGAGAGATAAATGGCAAACCATTTCACTATCTTTGCCAAGAAAACCCCAGATTGGGTCATGAGGAGTCAGAAACAACTTTAATGACTGAACACCAATAATATGATAGGTCCTGGCACAGAGGTTAGAGTGTTGGACCTTGATTCAGGAAGACCTGAGTTCAAATCTGACCTCAGATTATTACTAGGAATGATCAAGTCATTTAATCTCTGTCTGTCTCAGTTTCTTCAACTGTAGAACTGGGACAATAGTAGCACTTCCCACACAGAGTTGTTGAAGGGATCAAATAAAATAATGGTAGGTGCCCAATAAAAACTTGTTCCCTTCTTTCCTTTCCTTCTTGTGTCAGAGTATTATTTGAAATATGAAATGTTATTATAGAAAAGAGTTCCCAAAGAAGCTCATTAATCACAGAAGTGCTAGATAGGATTTTTAATCTGGCTCTAACAAAAAGGGCATTTTTAAAGTGTTTCTTATAGCTACATTCAATTAGAATTGAAATATTAAGGAGACCTGGAAGAAAATGGTGACCTGGCAAGTTATTGACAGAAATATCTTTTAACAACTTTGACTCTTTTCAGAAATTCTAAAAATAGTCTTAATTAATGAAGTTAGCATGTTCAAGTGATAGAAATTTCCACCAAATAATAGTTCCAAGGAACTTTTTTACTAAGCAACCAGTCCAGCATTTATATTTATGATATACCATGAGCCAAACATGATGGTTTGAAAATGTTTTATTTTGCTTCACATCCAGAATCATATGAGGAGGCAACAGTTGTCACAACCTCAGAAACAATTGTGACAATGAATCCTGGACCCTTACCTTGAGATTTGCTCTTTCTTCTCTGTTGTTTTTTTTTAACAGAGTTTGCCTGATTTCCTTCAAAATATGTAGATAAATCATCAATCAGAAACTGAGGCTCCAAGGCAGGGTATTTAGGGAATGAAAAAATGTAACACTTTCACCAAAGTAGAAGAAGGTGAAGGGCACATGAGCTCAGAGACTGGCTGAGGTTCAGTGTCGAGGATGTTCAGATGACAGGAAGTAAGCAGACTTTTTAGCCTGTCTGTCTCATCCATCCCTTCAAAAACTCTAAAGAGCCCCTTCTAAATCTCATTCCCAAGCCTTCCCCTTTCCTATCTCCTTCAAACCAGCACTTCTTCCATTCTCTCTCTGCAACCATGATATCTATTCTTAACAACAGCAAGTGATAAGCCCTACACACGCCACATAGGAGGAACTTTGGTGGAGGTGGAAAATTATGGTAACCGGGATCCCAAGAGTAAGGACAAATGAACTTTGAATCCTACTCTGAGGATCTATTTCTCAAACCTCTATGGAAAACATTCTTCCTTCAGCTGGCTGAAATTTATTTGAATTGTTTCTTGCATTATTTTCAAACTATGAATTACAAAGGTAATCTGAGGATGTGTGTCCCTTTTGCTGTCCCAGAATGATGACTGACTTTAACAAGTGGTATTCAGAGAGTAGTGCCATTTAGCTTCACAGGAGAATAGGGGAGATCTGGGTTCAAGCTAAATCATTCTCTAAGCTTCCTGAAGTACAGGCAGGCATGTCCTGTGTATTTGGTTTGCACTGCATTGCTTTCCATTTATTTGTGTGTTTTGTTTTTTTTACTGGGTATAAAAACTGGGTATAGTTCGGGTTTTGGTGGGTCTCTGTCTGCACAGGATCATACAGTCATAGATTTAATGATGAAAGGGACTTTGCAGATGATGGGATTCAATGCTCTCATTTTACAAATGTGAAAACTGAGACCAAGAAATGTCAAATGACCTGGTTAGGACCACACTGCTACAAAATGCTTGAGAAAGAATTCAAATTGGGACTTCTCTACCTTCAAGTCTTTTACTCAGTACTGTTCCACTATAGCAGATTGCCTGAAACCAGTGTTTTGGGGGTTTGTAGACTATAAGAAGACAGCTAAATGGAGACTGTGAGTTTATCTCAGTGCTATTGCTCAGTCCTGTCCAACTCTTGATGACCCTGTGGACCATTTCACACCCATATTGTCTACGGAATTTTCTTGGCAAATATACTGGATTAGTTTGCCATTTCCTTCTCCAAGTAAGCCTGGCCAAAGGACATTTTAGGGAACTAAAAGAATGGGAAGTTTTAATAGCAGAGTAACTTGATAATCCTTATTAGTAAGTTTGTGGATAATAGCAGAGTATCCATAGGACTGCATTTGAGGAATAATTTTAGAAAGAAAAAAGAGAATGTCGAGTGTAGGCTGCTGATTTTGCCTTCAATTCCTGACAAAATTCTAAAATTTGTTATTTTTTAAAAATTATTTTTATTTCATTAAATATTTCCCAATTACATGTAAAAATTTAACAATCATTTTTTATTTTGAGTTCCAAATTCTCCCCCTCTTTTTCACCCCTCTCCTTCATTGAGGAGGTGAAAAATTTGATATCCATTACACATGTAAAGTCATGCAAAATCTTTTTCCATATTAGTCATGTTTCAAAAGAAAACACAAACAAAATAAAACAATAAAAATAAATAGCTATGTTTCAAACTGCATATAGAGTTCATGATTTCTCCCTCTGGAGGTAGATAGTATTTTTCATCTTGGGTCCTTTGGAATTGTTGTGGATTGTTCTCCTAATCAAAGTAGCTAAGTCTTTCTGTAAATCATCCTTACAATATTGCTATTACAGTGTACAGTCTTCTCTTGGTTCTCATTTCATTTGGCGTAGTTCCTACAAGTCTTCCTTGGTTTTCTGAAACTATCTTGTTTGTCGTTTTTTTATAACACAAAAATATTCCATTACAACCATATACCACAACTTGTTCATTCTGCTATTGATGAGAATCTGCTTGATTCCTAATTCTTTGCCTCTACAAAAAAAAGAACTGCTATAAATATTTTTGTACAAAGAGGTCCTTTTCTGTTTTCTTTAATCCCTTTGAGATCCAGACCTAGTAGTGGTATTGATGAGTTATAAGGTATGGACAGTTTAATAACCTTTTGGGCATAGTTTTGAATCGTTCTCCATAGTAGTTAGACTCACAACTCTATTGACAATGCATTAGTGTTCCAATTTTTCTACATCTCCAGCATTTGTCGCTTTTCTTTTGTGACATGTTAGCCAACTGGATAAGTGAGGTAATGATTTAGAGTATTCTTTTCCTGTGAGTGTTAATAACTTTAATTTCTTCTACTGAAAACTTCTTGTTCATATCTCTTGGCCATTTATCAACTGAGGAATGATTCTTATTTTCATAAATTTTGCACAGTTGCCTATATACTTGAGAAATGAGACTTTTATTACGGAAACTTGCTATAATTTCCCCATTTTCCTGCTTTCCTTCCAGTTTTAGTTGTATTAGCTTTGCTTGTGCAAAAGTTTTTCAATTTCATGTAATCAAAATTATCATGCTCTCTACCTCTTGTTTGGTCATAAACTTCTCATAATCATAGATTTGACAGATATATTTTTCCATTCTCCCCCAATTTACTTATGATATCACCCTTTATGTCTAAATCATTTATCTATTTTGACCCTCCCTAACTACACAGTGTGAAATATTGGCCTATGCCTAGTTTCTGCCAAACTACTTTTCATTTTTCCCAGTATTTTTTGTCAAATATTGAGTTCTTACTCCGAAAGCTTGGATTTGGGGCACTATCAAACATTAGATTACCATGTGTATTTACTACTGTACCTAATCTATTCCATTGAGCCACTGCTCTGTTTCTTAGATTGAACCATATTATTCTGATTACATTGTAATATAGTTTGAAGTCTGGAACTGCTAGGTGGCCTAACTTGCCTTTTTTTATTGATTCCCTTGATATTTTTGACCTTTTGTTCCTCCAGATGAATTTTGTTATTATTTCTTCTAGCTCTATAAAATAATTCTTTGGTAGTTTGGTATGGCACTGAATAGATAAATTAATTTACATAGGAATGTCATTTTTATTATGTTGACTCAGCCAACCCATGATCAATTAATATTTCTCCAATCACCTATATATGTCTTTATTTATATGAAAAGTGTTTTGTAATCATGTTCATATTAAATAATAATACCTGGGTTGTTTTGGCAGGCAGATTTCCAAGTGTTTTATATTGTCCACAGTTATTTAATATTTTTTTATATTTTTTTTTCTTTTTTTTTTTAAATTTTTTTTTTAAATAAATTTATTTAACTTTTTACATTCATTTTCACAAGATTTTGGGTTCCAAAATTTTCTCCCCATT
>CM053770.1:137518211-137535694 GCA_028658325.1 Potorous gilbertii
CAGGGCTTTTGGCGGTAGGCTTATCTGCTGGTTCTCAGGTGGGGGCAGGGCCGCCTCTCAGGCTCAGTTCCCTCAGGGGGTTTATACAGAGCTCCTTTGTAGTGGAGCTGGGGTGGAGCTCCAGCCCACTCTGGGAGTCTCTGGCCAAGCTGCCTCAGCCTCTGCCGCAGCGGCCGCTTCCCAGGGGGTCCGAGTCCTGGAGATCCCCTGCTCCCCTCTCAGCCCGTCCCTCTCACTGACCTGTGTGTCTGTGGGTGGAGGGCCCTTCGCAGCTGCCGGAGATTCAGGTCCCTGACGCCTGCAGGGCTCTGCTCGCTCCTCTCAGTGCCACGTGGACCGGGGCGGGAGAGGGGAGTGCTCGGCAGGACAGGACTCAGCTCCCGTCTGAGGTTCCTTTGTGGTCGGTTCTTCAGGGCTCTCTGCAACGCAAATCTCCTTCACTGTGTTGCTGCGCGGCCTCCACTGCTCCAGAATTTGTCAGGAGTTCTTTTTACAGGAAATCTATGGGCTGTGGGTTCGGACCTAGCATAGGTGAGTCTTTCTACTCCGCCATCTTGGCTTCGCCCCCCACAGTTATTTAAAATAGTATAAAGTGCATAAGCAAGAGACAGAAATGATAAAAAATAATAGTTCAGTATTTGGTAAATCCCAAAGCATATTTTTGAACTTTTATTTCTTTCAATTATTTCTCTCCTACTTGCTTTCCCTCATCTATTAGAAAAAAAAAAAAGGAAAAACAAGTCCCTTGTAATTAATATGAGTATTCAAACAAAACAAATTCTCATGTTTGCCATATCCAAATACGTCTCACTTAGCATCTTGAGTCTATCATCTCCCTGTCAGCAAGAGGATAAATGCTTCACCCTTGACCCTCTAGAATCATGAATGATGACTGGATTCATCAAAGTTCCTAGGTCTTTCAAAGTCATTTATATTTGTTTTCCTTATTTCACTCTGAATCAATTCATACAATCTCAAATTTCTGTACATCCTCCCCTCTCATCCTTTTATTTGTAGCACAATAATATTCCATTTTATTCCTATATTATCATTTATTTGACCATTTCAAATTGGCAGGCCCAAGTATATACATTGTAGGATGTGTGCCTACCTTCTTTACTAGAGTATGTTTCCTGACCCCTAGAGTTCCCTATACTCATGAAATCACAAGTGAAGTCCCTGAACCTATCTTATATGCCAAGTACTTGCTCTGAGTTCTGAAAATACAAAGACAAAAATAACACCCTTATCATCAGGGAGCTGAGTTACAGAACTTAAGGAGTTCTACAATAGGAGAGACCATATGTGCCCATAATAGATGTTCCCAAAACAGTGCAGTTTTAAGCTATTAATAGCTATTAAAGTTATTTAAGCTTTAAAAGCTAAAAATTGACTAAGACTTTTGGTATAACCTATATCAGTTGATACACAATATATACAAAATAAATATAAGTTAATTTGTAGGGGGATCATTAACCCCTTAGGGTAGAAGTGAGATAAGGCAAAGCCTCAAGGAGGAGGAAGCATGAGGTCAACTTTGAAGGAGGCTAGGACTTTAAAGAGATGAAAATGTGGGAAGAATGTCCTCCTCCTTCCCCCTCCCCACTGCCCCCACCGTGCATTGGGAACAACTTTGTGAAGTCTTGCAAGGGTTAGAGGATGTAATACCACATGTGAGGGTCAGTCCAATTTGGCTGGACTGTAGGGAACATGAAGACTAATAATTTGTAATTAATCTGGAAACTGGTTCATCTCTTTCATTTATTTGGTATCCAGAAGTAGAACCTTATTTAATATTTTGGACAAATTGAAACTTTTGATATTTGCTGGCCAATTTTTCCAGTTTGCTAGGGAAGGGGAAGGGTGGAGAACTGGCCAATGGGGATGTAATCCTTGGAGCATTTGTGTATCTTCTGCTACTGTATACCCCACATGGAGCCTTGGTGAACCTGCTTTTAGGGATTCACAATGGAAGGCACCCATGGCAGTACTTTCTTTTCATTCTAAAGTCACCAGGGAAGAGAGAGAATGTGGGTTCTTCCATTGAAGTCTTTTATATGCCACTAAGTTCTTGACCCAAGAAAAGGACTCTTCTTTGCCATGCTGTGGGAGAATATGGGTTCCTCTATTATTGGATCCACAGAAGCAACCTCACTCAAGTTCTACATGGTTTTCAGTAGATCTACAGTGGATAACAACAAATGATAGTACATTAATTCTTTCAGCCCTGAGGTATCACCAAGTTTACTTACCAATATAGTTCTGCGGTCATTGTCTCCACCTGAGAAAACCTGGATCCACCTTTAGGATCACAGAAATTAGTGCTAAAGGTGACCCTAGAGATCATAGTCCAAAAAAATCTTGCTTTTCGCACGTGTGAACTGAGCCTCAGAGAGGGAACATAATTTGCTCATGGTCATATGGGTAGAGAGTAGCAGGGTCAGCATTTGAACCTGGGTCCTCTGATTCCCAATTCAGTGCTGATTTCATTATAATATACTTCATGACAGAGTAAAAAGACAGCAATAAAAGCTTCCATATGAAATATAAGATATTGGGCATGCTCATCTTTTGGCTATTTTATCCAATAAGAGGCAACTGAAAAAGTAAGTAAGTCCTTTATAGAAAGATAATAACCACTGAAGTCCAAAATTATGCAAGTTATTATTTGTCCTTCATTTCAAAGAGCACCAATGACAGAACAAGGGTAGTGTCTTGACTTGTGTGTGAATTGGATTTAAGTGAGGTAGAGTTGTGCAAAGTTACTAGCCTCATTCTCTCCTCCAGAGTCATCAAAACTCAGTGGCAAGATGAAAGTCTGAATGACTGATCATGGCTCAGGATGCAGTAGATGACCTGGTGTCTTTAATGCTAGACCAAGCTCTAAGTGTTCCACAGTTCCTGCTATCTTAATGATCATTGGAATAAACTGTTCTCATCCATCCACTTGTAAAACCAAGTATTTCAACATATGGAGGAGGTTCTGCTGTACAGGTTCTTAAATCTGCTTTTCTACTAGGAAAGCAACTTTTGAGGGGTCAAAAATCACTTAAAACAAGCACATGTTCACTTAGTTCATGGAAAAAGTCAGGACGTTGCACTTCAGAGAAAATATAGAGAAATAATGATGACTAGACAGGGCTTTCAGCTGCCTGACGTAAGCAGTACATACATCACAGATCAACAGACAGATCCAACTGTCTGACCGTACAGGCATAGTTACCAGAGACAGAAGCACCAACATCTCGGTTTTCAAAACCACGGGGCAGAGCCAAAAACTAAGTGCCAAAATAAAACGTCACCTCAGGGTCGTTATACATTTTTCAAATCCAGAGGGCATCACAACCCTTGAGAACCAGTACCTCATTAAAAAATTATCAAAAGGTATAGGACTTCCCACAAAACAAATCTCCCCTAATCAAGCTTCCCTTAATGGGCAGGCCCATTAATAGGTGAGGAAGATCTTTATTCTCATTAGCATTACACCATTCCACTGGGGGAAGTTTTCACATGTTTGGGGTAGACAGCCCCCTTACTCACTGATAGATTTGAGGTCTACCTTCACCCTGGTTTAGCCCCTCTGCCAAGAAAGTTTTACCAGGTGTGGCTGCTATGTAATTTCTTGGAGCCACAGGTTAGAGTTGGATGCAGGTGAGACCAAAGATCGATGAGAAGTCCTGAAAAGGGACTCACCTCAGAGGGGCTAGTCCTCCTGAATTCCCTATACACCCCAATTATGGAAGTAGGCATGTATAAGAGAATATGCTGGGGCTTCATAGGTTTGACCAAAGGATCTTTGTTCATGAAAACTAGATGGGATCTTAGAGACCATTTAGCCCAAATTCCTTCTTTAAGAGATGAAAAAACTGAGGCCCAGAAAAAGTCAAGTGACCTGCCCACAGCAAAGTGATATAGCAAGTAATTGGCAACATCATGGATAGAATTGTAGGTCTCCAGAATTTGAATTCAATTCCACAAACATTTAAGAGGTCTCCTAATTCTGAACTCATTCCTTTCCACTTCTGCAGTAAACTTACTCAATAAGATATCTAAATGTTTGGTGTAGTTTGCAGGTATTGAGATAAGTTATGAGAGAAGAAATGATAAGACAAATGATACAAGAAAGAGGCCAAAGAAGACACAGGTTATAGTCATTGTCCAGACTACATGAAAGAGGCAAAGATGTCCTTGTACTTTGCCTAAACTTAAACTTATTGCATTTTTCCTTCCCTTCTTAAAAGGGACTTTTGAGATTGTAGGGTCTTTGTAGCCCATCCTTCTCATTTGATTGGCAGAGAGTGATAACCAGAGGTAAAGTAGCTTACCTAAGTGAGTGAGCTAATGGCTAAGCTGGAGCTAGAACCCAATCATGTCTTTAAAATATTTCAAACAGTTGACTAACATTTCTGAGCAGTAGGTGTACTGTTCTTGAATGTGCAAGGATTTAGTAAGAATTTAGAAGAAAGAGGGGAAACATTACTTTCCTAATACCTGCAGATTTTATAGTGGATCCACCATAAACCTCATTGATTTCCACCCTTGCAGTGACCTGGACTTACTTGTTCCATCCTATGATGCATTTTGTTTAAAAAACACTGACAGGTTTCCTGTCTCCCCATCCCCACCCCCTCCTCTACAGAACTCCAGTGAGATTATTTATGCAGCTGAACCAAGATGCTGACTTCAGCACTATAAAACACAGAAGCCTGGAGGTCCAAATGTAAGAGGTTGATTCGCTGACAGTTTTATAAGCTTCTGTAAATGCCAATGGCGTTCCCCTTTCTGTGGTTTACGTTTCAGTCGGGTGAGGCAAGGAGAGGGGGGTGACTACATTTTGTTTGTTACATCTGACACACTGATGGAGCTGCTGAAATAAATCAAAACCCAGATGACTTCTGGAAAGCAACTGCCACCACTCATTAGATCATAGTAGGGCTCTTTCTACACTGGCATAGAAGAAGTGTACTGTTTGTAATAATTCTGGCGAAGAGAAGACATTTGAGGTCTCTTGTTTCTTGACATTTTTAGCTGCCTTAAATATTACTAACTCCAAGAAATTACATTCTGATTTTTATAAGATAAAAAGAATTCATAAAAATGCATGATTCTGTGTAATTATAATGGCCAGGCCCCCAGAGAAGAGTTGAGAAAGTACACTTTCCTCCTCTCATGGCAGAGGTGGGGGACAATGGGTGTGGGATATTGAATATTGAATATATTGTCAGAATATTGACTATCCTGTCAGACTCAGTGGGTACATTGGTTAGTTATGACCCTGAATAAGAATACTTTATTTCCTCCTTTATAAAAAAATTTTTGTGATAAGCAATGACTCATTGAGTGGGGTATTCAGAAATGAAGGGGTTGTAAAAAAAGGAAATCAATAAAATAATATTTTAAAAGATGCATCAAACTATATATTGGGAAATCACAGTTAATATTTCCATAATTCCTGATTCTGCTAGTGTATAAATAATATCAATAGTAATAGGTACTAACTTGCACTTATAGATTGCTTTAAGGTTTGCAGAGTACTTTACTTATGTTTACTCACTTGGTCCTCACAACAATCCTGTAGGATAGAAGCTACTATTATCTCCATGTTACAGATGAGGGAACTGAGTAAGAAAGAGGTTAAGTGAGTCACGGGGTCACACTTTATAAAAAGTGTCTGAGACAGGATTTGAACTTCCCTTTTCTGACTCTAAGTCCTTTATTTTGGTCTGTAGAATATGTTCTCACAGAGTACAATGTTCAGCATTTTATCCTTAGGAGAGTACATACCCATGAATGGTACAGCAGAATGAGTGATGAGCCAGGAGTCAGAATTCCAGAATTTGAATTCAATTCCACAAACATTTAAGAGGCAGAAAGGCATAGTAGACAGGAATGCTGGGCTCTAAGTCAGGAAGACCTGGGTTCATAGGTTACTTCTAACCCTAAATGTATGAACAAACATCTGAATAAATCATCGAAATTCTATGTGCCTCAAGTAACTCCATAGGCTTTCTTAACTAAATCATAGGCATATTCCTATTATACATTTGCTACACTGGGAGCTCCCTGTACTGCCAAAAGCATAGAACTTTTGAAGATTCAAGTATATACTTACGACCCTACTATTTTGAAGATATTGTCCTAGACACATGGAATATGAGTAAAGTGAAACTGTCCCTTATTTCAAGGAGTTGACATCTATTTTGGAGGGTAGGTATACCCACAAATAAGTGAATTCAAGGACAGTTGTGAGAAGGAGCCCTGAAAACGGGTGTGGGAGATGGCAGGAGGCATCCAGCAAGGTTTCATTGAGCAGGCAGCACCTGAGTAGAGCCTTCAGGAAAAATAAAGACCCTCCCATGAGATGAAGTTGTGGATGGGACACATTCCAATCATGGGAAATGACTTAGGTGGCTACAATGAGAAAAGAGATGGAATGCTAAATCTAAGTTGTCAGCATCCTAGAAATTGCACAGGGGAGTAATGTGATATAAGGCTAGAAAGGTGGGTCACAGTCAGTGAAGAGTCACTTAACGAATTTGTATTTAGAAGTCTTTAATGACAAATCAAGGAGTTTGCTTAGGAAAACAGAAAGCTTTTCTTTTATGATTTTTGAGCTGGGAAGTAAAAGAGCACAGTCCTCTACATCAAGAAGTTTATTTTGACAGTGGTATGGAGGATGGATAGGAGCGGAGAGAGACTGATAGATAATATGAAGACCATTTAGAAGGCTAATCATAACAGTGTTGGCACGAGATGATGATGGTCTGAACCAGGTGGTGGTTACGTGAATAGAGAGAAGGAGGAAATCACAAAATTTGAAAGTTGTGAGAGATACCGGTGGTCCTCAAGTCCAAATCTATAAATGAAAGGAATCACTCAAAAGGTCATCCAGCCTCTATTTGAAGACGTCTAAACAGGGAAAACTCACCACATTTGGGGGCAGCCTATTCATAGAACACCCTGATGGCTGGGAAGTTTTTCCTGTCATCAAGCCTAAATTCACCTCTTTACAGCTTCCACAGACTGCTGCTGGTTGTGCTCTTTGGTATCAAGCATAGCAAGACTAACCCCATCTCCACTTGATGGTCCTTCAAATATTGAAAGGTAGCTAAGTTTTCTCTTTTCAGGAATAAGCATCACAAGCTCCTTCATAGACCAAGGCTTTTTCATTCTGGTTGTACTTCTCTGTATACTCTCCAGATTACCCATTTCCTTATTGACCAGTGGCACTCAAAGTTGAACATAATATTCCAGAGGGCAGAGTATATTGGGATTATCAGTTTCCTATTTCTGCAAGTTATACCTCTTCATGCTCCTTATGTAGTCTGAGATTAAATTAGCTTTTCTGGGTAGTGTGAGGGCTGTCATATTACCCTACTGACTCATACCGGGTTTACAATCCCTAAAAATGCCCAGATTTTTTGCAGACAAGTCTAACAATCCCTTCTCATTTTGTAGTTATAAAGGGATTTTTTTGCACCAAAATTCATTTTTGCACCTTAAATGGAATTTTATTGAATTTCAGTTTATTAGATTTAGCTCAGTCCTTTATCCTCTCCATCTCTCAGTGCCAGGAATTTTCTCTGGCTGTTCTAGGAATGTGCTCTCTCTTCATTTTCACCTCCTGACTCCCCTGGCTTCCTTCAAGTCCCAAATAAAATCCTGTCTTCTAGAAGGAAACTTTTCAGAATTCTTCTTAATTCTAGTGCTGGACCTCTTTTCAATTTCCTATTTACCCTGTATATAGTTTGTTCATACACTTTTGTTTGTCATCTGCCCTATGGATTGAGCTACTTGAGGGCAGGGACTATCTTTTCCTCTTTTTGTATCCCAGTATTTAGCACAGTACCTGGCATATAGGAGGTGCTTAATAAGTATTTATTGACTGTCAAGTTCATTTTGGATCTTGACTCTATCTGTGTTACTTGAAAATTTGATGACATGCCATCTCTTCTTTTACCTGAGTCACTAATAAGACCTTTCCATGTTTTTTCATTTTCATCCTCTGTTCCCTGGCCTTGGGTACATCTCCTGTCCATTTCTATATATAAGCTAGGTTGGATAAAGAGTTTCCTGTGAATCCATATCAGCCTCTTTAAAAAATTCTCACTTTTCCTCCTCATTGGAATTTCTTCCTTTTCAGTACTCAGAATTACATTCTTGAGCATTTGGTCTAGGACTTTCCCTATAGCATTTTGATCAGTGAGGTCCTATCTAACCTCACTCTGAACTGAAAAATGCATTTCCAAAACCTAGATTATCCTCAGAATTCCCTTCCTTTATAGCAAAGCCTAGAAGAGGGTGGTCATTGCTTGTCAGAATTGCCATCATCCTCTCACCCTCACCCCAGTCCCACAACCAGGGAATTGGATCCAGAAAATTATCTCCTCCCTTTTTTGAAAGATGAAGTTACCACTAATTTAAGTCAAGAAGTTCTAAGTTTGTAAGTTTTTGGAAGGAAGCCAGAGTGTGCTCGTGATATCTGATCAATGATATTCCCAATCATTGTGTTATGATGCCTCTATGATAGTTTTTTTCTTTCTATTTTTCAGGTTCCATTAATCTTCACCAAATACTTTCCATCATGCTTCCTCACTCTGAATCCTGGATTTCCTTGAAGGGGAATATCTTAATATATAATGTTACACACACTACTTTTACCTATCCTATTTCTTTTGCATAAGATATAGCCATCTAGAGTCAACTTCGACCTTAAGAAAAACCATCTCTAGAGTTGACCAAGCTGCACCAGTTGGCAATGCAACTGTCTTCTCTTCCCATGATACGACAACACTGGATTCATGTGTTTGGGGGCATGTTTTAAATCCTATCATTTAGGAGTCCTCCTAACCTTGCCTATATGCATGGATGGTCCTTCTTCCCCTGCAACTCATTCCTGACCTGCCTTCTTTTCTCCCTAATCAGATGGTTCTTTTGTTACTCTTTCTTGTTTCCTCATTAATTGACTTCTTCCTTAGTGTCAGGGCGCCCCCCCCCCCCGATACATTTTTAGCCTCTTTTCTAGTGCTAGCCAATGACAATAATGCGAAACACTACAAGGAAAACTGAAAGGTTTTCAGAGTTGGATATGAGCACCTAGTTTAGGGGGAGTTGTAAATTCAGCCCTGGGAACCAGTTTGATGCCTTCTCATGCTGACAGAGCTGTGACAAATGCCACTACTCTATAAGACTCTGATACATATTTCTGGCAACAGTAGCCAACCTGTTCCTTGCAGAAATGTATCTGAGAAAAAATATCTGTCAGCTTGTTGCATTTTATAGAGATGTGAGACAGATTCTCATAGGTCGCCATGTACAATCTGTGTGGGTGTTTCATTAGCAATTTCTCTCTTGATGATAAAGTTCCCTGAAGAAGAAATTGCTGGTGTATTAATTAGCCTCGAATAGAAACTAGTAGTCTTTGGGGACTCAGGTTTAAATATATGGGTCAAATTATATAATGTATATAAAATGTTTTGCAAACCTAAAAGCACCATGAAAATGTCTGCTATAACTACCACCATAATTGTTGTTGTTTATATTATTATATAATAATAGGTTTTGCTGAAACCTACCCCAACCCCTCACCTCCACTCAAACATTTCTTCTTTCTTGGCATTAGGAATCACCTGTATTATTCTCAATGTTTTTCTTTTTTTTTTAATAACCACTTTCTGGTGTGACATCCACTTTGTGATTTCTTACAATTGAATTTGATTAATACATGCCTGCAATGTCCATTTGATACAGCAGCCTATCTGAAAGGGAATAGGGAGGATGGCAATTAAAACACCAAAATTAGAATAAGGAGTGTAACATGATTGGATAAAGGGACAATTAACTTTGAGAGCCAGTCCCTGAAGAGGTATGCCAAATAAAAATGACAATGTTACTCTCAGTAATATCTTTTCTTCTTCCCCTACCCCACCCCCTACCATATATCCTAAAATTGGCTTCAAGGTTGTTTTCTGTTTTATTTGTTTTGGGGGACTTTTCATGGATGAATTATATTCACGTCTATTTTTTCCTCCCATTCATTCCATAATGTCTTCTTAAAATTCTAAGGTACCATTTGCTGGATAAATATGTAAAACCTAAATACTTAGTCACATGCTCCATGATGATTACATTCATCTTATCAAAACCCTGAAGGAAAACATGGCCTATATAGCTATGAAACTGTAATAAGGAAGGGACCTGGATTTCCAACCAGCTGGGTTCCATCTAGGATATACTGGCTCATGGAAATATAACTGAAGAAAATTTTCTGACAGCATACTTAACAGAGTATTTTGTATACAGTAGATATTTTCATGTGTATAATATTGAACTGATTTGAAACTCTTTCTTGAGTAAATCTCTATGGAGAAATTGTCTATTAGTCAATTAATTGAATATTTATTTAGTACTTAGTACAAGTATGGCTCTATAGTGGACCATTCTACACAAATTATATACATTTAAGTGTATTAAACTTCTAACTTGAATATGCTCTCATTCCAAAATTAAGAATAAAAGTGAAAGTTGTGGCTCAAATTTGTATAGACTCTCTGGTAATAGTCGACTTCATGTAGCTTAAGATATACAGAAGGGGTTTCAAGGGAAATAAGAATAATACCCCATCTTATGTGATAGTATTGGATGCATTTTCCCCAGTGCACACTTACTTACTCATGTTTTAAAGTAATTTTATGTGTTGCTCATTCAGAGAAAGGATATTTGGTTTCGAATCATAAAGGACAAATTAACAGGTGGATGATTGTTTAAATGTTCATAGAAATGCTGCTCTATCCATGTCCTAACTTGTGGGGCCAATTCATCATATGTGCAGACTAGGAAGGGGACGTTGAGAGAATGGCAGTTGTGTTTAAACCCCTTCCCCAGAGTCGTCATGTAGCAAAGGGCAAAGTAGTGAAACGGAAATCTTGGGACCATAAATTCCATTCCTGGCTCCTCCATTGACTTTCTAAATGTCAAATCGAGTTGTCCTCTACACTCTGAACTTCAGACTTCTAACACAATTCAATTCAATTCAATTCACATTTATCAAGCAAAAACATAATGTAAGGTTAAACAATGTTATATAAGGTAGGTGGTTCGATAGGAATAATGTAATAAATGGGCCAACAGATAAAGGGCATGACAGAGGAGTTTCCTAATAGCCAGTGGGGTTTTGTTTATACTAAATTATATTGTTGTAAAAAAACCAAATCAAGATAGCCCTATATATGGCATTCTTGCACTCTGATTTTAGAAAATACAATATATAGAAATCCAAATTTATAAACAAGAGGAAACAGGATGAATCATTTATTTGCAGAGAGGATCTTTTCATGGAGTTCTCTCAAGGAAAAGACTTCCTCATGCATTTATATTTGATTTAAATAAATATTTATATATTTGATATACTATTTTGATAAGTCAAGATATGCTATTTAAACTATAATTTTACCATGTATTTTTTATATATCTGGGAATATATAAAGATGAATGAGTATATAATCAAAATCCTTTAAATATGGAAAGTGAAAATGTGCTCACCCATTATATTCAGTGGCAGATGAAATCTTTCCTACTCTTGAGATCCAGTTGTGAATTTCCTCCAATTTTAGTGGCCAAGGATTACGTTCTAGAGGCTGAATCACCTGATCATCAACTTCTACAGAGAGAGGGAGTGTTTTGTAGTTGAAAGGGTATAGGACTTGGTGTTAGGAGAGATGAATTCAAATCTTGCCTCCAACACTTACTTGTTGAATAGGAATAAATCACTTCTATGACTTTTCTGATCTTCCTCTGTAAAATAAAGGAGATAATATCCACTCATTGAATCAACAAACATTGATTAAGTACCTACTATGAACCAGGCATTGTGCTAAGCAGTGGACTAAATGAGATAATGTGTGTAAAGTACTTTGTAAGCCTACAACTCCATATAACCATTGATTCCCTTCCTCTACTTTCCCTTAATTTGCTGTTTTTGTTATATTTGTTAAAAATTTGTTATTTTTGTCAATGTGAGAATTCCCTTCAACAATGTAAGTTTCAACCCTCTGAGAGCTCAGAGAAGTCACTTGGTTTGTCCAGTGTGACACAGCTGGTAAGAGTTAGAGTCAGAATTTGAATCCAGGTCTTCTTGAGTGCAAATCCAGAACGTTATTAACTAAACCATAATCTCTCTCTAAATGTCACTCATTGGTTCTGGTTCTGTTTTGTTCATTTTGGGGTTTTTTTCTGAATTGGTGTGGCCCACACTCGAAGGAAGAAATTCTCTCCACTTAGGCAGATTTGTAACTCTTCTCCAAGTTACAGGCTTGAAGAACCGCCTGAGGCACTGAGCAGTAAATGACTCTGCCAGTGTGGGTGAGAGGTGAGATTTCATTGGATGTCTTTCTGCCTTGAAAACCAGTTCTCCCTTTCCTCCACCATGCTGCCTCTCAAATGTCAAATATCACCATATTGTCTTCTCCAATGTGGTACAGATTCAGAGGCAGAATATATTGTATATCATAATGGGAAGAGCACTGGATTCAGTCAGAACACCTGGGATAGAATTTTGGCTCTGTTTCTTACCCATGCGAACACAGGGCCAATAAATTTCTTCTCTTAGCCTCTCATTTTTCGTCCAAGTTTGGACTAGATAGACTCTAAGGCCCTTTCTCGATCTCAGTTTTGTTGTTTCCTTGTCATAAGATCAGGACGCCTTTGCCAGGGCTGATGCAATGTATTCCTCTCCCAGTATTTATAAATGACCTGTATTATACATCATGGTTGTACTCTTTCTTTTCATCTGATGAGAAGAAAGAGCACTAAGCCTGGAACCAGAATATAAGTTCAAATCAGACCTCAGACACTTACTAGCTGTCTTGTCCTTGGACTAGTCACTTGACCTCTGTTTTCCTCCCCTGGTTGGATTGTAGTGAGGATCAAATGAGATGAAAATTATAAATGGGTTAGCACAGTACTGGCACATAGTAGGTACTATATAAATGCTTTGGCAGCTAGGTGACACAATGGATAAAATGTTGGACCTGGAGTCAGGAAGACTCCTCTTCTTGAATTCAAATCTGGCTTCAGACACTTACTAGTTGAGTGACCTTGGGCATCTGCCTCCATTTCCTTATCTGTAAAATGAGTTCAGGAAGGAAACAGTAAACCATTCTAGTATCTCTGACAAGAAAACCTCAGATGGGGTCATGACGAGTTAGACATAATTGAAAATGACAACGTATAAATGCTTCTTCCCTTCCTTTCCCTTCCCCTGTAAAACTACTTCTACTCTGATGACTACTAACAATAAAAAACTGTAATAATAATATTGTATAAGATTGTTCATTTAATATTTGTTAGATAGAAGCCTTAAAAGACATGGACCTTGAAGGGTAACAGAATAAGAAGAAATAGGAAAATAATAAATTTCATGATACTGGATACACTACCTAACAGGAAAGTTCCAAGGAGTCCTTACTTAGAAACATTCAATGTCAGTTAGGAAGGACCTTAAGGATCATCCCTTCCAACTCCCTCATTTGACGGATGAGGAAACTGAGACCCAGAGAGATTTAAATGGTGAAATAGATTGAGTATTTGGACATTTTGGAAAAGGTAAATTTTCATGGACATGACAAATTATCTATCCTCTGGTACCTTTTTAGAATAATAAAATGAAGCTGTCCAATGGCTAAATGAACAAGGAAGAAGATATTAAGTGGGGAGATCCAGCAACCACAAATCTTAACTTGCATTCAAAAGAAAGGAGAAACTAGTTTGTTAAGCCAGAACTTGGCTTGGATATTCACTTCAAACTAACAAACTTCCAACTGAGATATAGTTTTAAAGAAAGTACCTTCCTAATTTTGTTCCTAGGCAGTTAGAAAAATGCTGTTGGAGTCAATTGAGTCAACTGAGATTTGGAGAAAAAAATGAGTTTTGAGAAGAGAGACTGCATGTATCGCTATTTCAGTGATTTGTTGCCAAGGATTCCTCCCACTTAAAAAAAACCTATGTTAATATAATAAAAATAGACAGCATTTATATAGTGCTTTAAAATTTGCAAAGCATTTTACACAAATCATCTCATTTGGCTCTCACAAGCCTGTGAGATAGGTATTCATGTTATCTTTATTTTACAAATGAGAACATAGAGTCTCAGAGATTTTAAGGCATTTACCTAGGATTGAAGAGCTGGGAAGTATTGGAAGGATGATTTGAACTCAGATTTTTCTGACTCCAAGTCCAGTGGATCCACTGTGCCATTCTCCCTCCCTCTCTTTCTCCCTCCCTCTCTTTCCCCTCTCTTCCTCCCTCCTCTCTCTCCTTTTCTCTCTCTCTCCCCTCTCTCCCCACTTCTCTCTGTCTCCCCTCTCTCCTTCTCTCTCTCTGTCTCTCTCCTCCTCCCTCCTATTCTCTCTGTCTCTCTCTCTCTCTGTCTCTCTGTCTCTCTCTCTCTGTCTCAGAGAGAAGGCTTTCATAGCAAGACTCAATCTGTCAGACTCAAGACTCAACCTGTTGAAACTGCGAAACTGCTGATTTCTCAGGAAGTTGTTAGTGTGGGGGTTTTTTGTTCTTAGTTCTTATGGCATGCTCAACTTTAAGGGGTTAACTTTTGAGAAGCTTCGGTTGTGTTGATCTTAAAGTTTAAGATTTGCATGAAAATAGATACTCCACATCAGAATTTCTAAAACACTCACATCCTAATGTCCTAAAATTTACAATTAGTACACACTTTCCTGGGTCCAATCCACAAAACATCATAATAAAGTTTTCATGTTGTTTCCACTGCTAAACACCCTCAGATGGTATTCAAGAACTATTATATGTTAATTTCTACAAGAACTAGAGGTAGGGAACCTGAGGCCTCTAGTCCATATGTGGTCTTCTAGGTCCTTGGGTACAGCCTTTTGCCTGAGTTCAAGCTTTAAAGAACAAATCCTTTTATTAAGGGTATTTGTTCTGTGAAGTACAGATTCAGTCAAAGGGCTGCACTTGAGGACCTAGAGGGCCACATGTGGTGTTGAGGCCACAGGCTCCCCACCCTTGAATTCCCTTTCTCCTTCTAAGTGACTGAAAGTAGAGAGGGAGGGAAGTGCTAAGAAAAACATTTTTAAGTTATCTATAAATGATTACATCAAGACCACAATATAATTACCATCACTATATTAGTTACACCTCATGTCCTCACCTAAATAAAACTTTCATTTTTGTTGTTTATTCAGTTTCAGAGTAGTACCAACATTACTAAAAAGGCTCTGCATATCATCCGTAACTATTTTCACAGTTTATTTTTCCATCTCAATGATAATTACAGATCTGGGGTTCAGGAAGACCAATACCTCTGGTATAAGAGCTGCTTTACCTTGGGTATCCACTTGATCCACCTAAACCTCACTTGTAATTCTAAGAAGCTGTAGCATGCTCAGCATGACATTTTACAGATTGGCTAAACCAGGTTGAGGGTAACCTAGGGGGTTTCAACCATTGGAGAGTTAGGGGGTTGTCTACCCCAAGCATGTAAAGACCACCCCTTGTGGAATAAGAGCATGAGAACAATTTGTTCCAACCGCCATGAAGGCAGCTGAAGCACTGTGGAAGATTGGTTGGTTGCACATGGAAGACACCAAGGTCATCCACTATATCATGAGCCATCACTAGATATCTTGATTCTGTCCTGCCATTGGACTGTGATGACTTTGGAAGGCAGAATGAGGCTAACTTCTTGCAACTCTGCCTCACTTAAATCCAATTTATGCACAAATCAAGACATCACTCCCCCTTTCAAAAAAAAAAAAGCCAAATTTAGAACTTTCTATTTCTCAGATTCTCTAGGACCTCTCAGAAGCTTGTGCATTATCATCTTCTTCCCTAATAGTCTTTGGCATACTAATATAAGCACAGGACTGGTGTAGGTGGTGTGAGAGATAATTGTTAACCAATAATTATTTGAGCACCCGCTAAAGTACCTTGGCATGAAATACAGGGTTTTCCAAAAGATTTAGGTAGTTTTTGAGTGTTAAGCATGATCTGAAGCTAGTCAACTTAATTTTTTTATTTTTAAAAATTTTATTTATTTAAAGTTTTCAACATTCATTTCCACAAAATTTTGAGTTCCAAATTTTCTCCCCATCTCACCCCTTCCCTCACTCAAAAACGCCAAGTATTCTAATTAACCCTACCACCAATATGCCCTCCTTTCTAACATCCCTCCCTTCCCTTGTCCCTATCTTCTCTTTTTGTCCTGTAGGGCAAGATAAATTTCTATGCCCCATTACCTGTATTTCTTATTTCCCAGTTGTATGCAAGAACAATACTCAACAGTTGTTCCTAAAACTTTGAGTTCCAACATCTCTTCCTTTCTCCCTCCCCACTCCCATTGGGAAAGCAAGCAATTCAATATAGGTTATATATGTGTAGTTTTGCAAATGATTTTCATAATGGTAATGTTGTGTAAGACTAATTATATTTCCCTCTATCCTATCCTGCCCCCCATTTCTTCTATTCTCTCTTTTAACCTTGTCCCTCCCCAAGAGTGCTGACTTCTAATTGCTCCCTCCTCCCATTGCCCTCCCTTCCATCATCCCCCCCACCCTGCTTATCCCCTTCTCCCCCAATTTCTTGTATTGTAAGATAGGTTTTAATACCAAAATGATTGTGCATTTTATTCCTTCCTTGTGTCAAATGTAATGAGAGTAAGCTTCACGTTTTCCCTCTCACCTCCCCCCTTTTACCCTCCATTGAAAAATCATTTTCTTGCCTCTTTTATGAGAGATAATTTACCCTATTCTGTTTCTCCCTTTCTCCTCTCTCACCCCTTACTTTAATATTTTTTAGATATGATCCCTTCCTATTCAACTCACCCTGTGCTCTCTGTCTGTGTGTGTGTGTGTGTGTGTGTGTGTGTGTGTGTGTATAATCCCACCAACTACCTAGATACTGAAAAAGTCTCAAGAGTTACAAATATTGTCTTTCCATGTAGGAATGTAAACAGTTCAACTTTGGTAAGTCCCTTATGATTTTTCTTTCCTGTTTACCTTTTCATGCTTCTCTTGATTCTTGTGTTTGAAAGTCAAATTTTATTTTCATCTCTGGCCTTTTCATGCTTGAAAGTCTTCTAGTTCATTGAATGACCATTTTTCTCCTGAAGTGTAATACTCAGTTTTGATGTGTAGGTGATTCTTGGTTTTAGTCCTAGTTTCTTTGACTTATGGAATATCATATTCTATGCCCTTCAGTCCCTTAATGTAGGAGCTGCTAGATCTTGTGTTATCCTGATTGTATTTCCACAATGCTCAAATTGTTTCTTTCTAGTTGCTTGCAATATTTTCTCCTTGACTTGGTAAGTCTGGAATTTGACTAAAATGTTGCTAGGAGTTTCTCTTTTTGGATCTCTTTCAGGAGGTGATCTGTGGATTCTTTCAACATTTATTTTGCCCTCTGGTTCTAGAATATCAGGGCAGTTTTCCTTGATAATTTCATGAAAGATGATGTCT
>CM053770.1:137535794-137578732 GCA_028658325.1 Potorous gilbertii
TTTGTGATTTCTTGGTTTCTCAGAAAGTCATTAGCCTCCATTCTAATTTTGAGAGAACTATTTTCTTCAGTGAGCTTTTGAACCTCCTTTTCCATTTGACTAATTCTGCTTTTTAAAGCATTCTTCTCTTCATTGACTTTTTGAACCTCTTTTGCCAATTGAATTAGCCTATTTTTAAGGTGTTTCTTTCTTCAGCATTTTGGGAGGATCTCCTTTAGTAAGGTGTTGACCCACTTTTCATGATTTTCTTGCATCGCTCTCATTTCTCTTCCCAATTTTTCCTCCACCTCTCTTACTTGATTTTCAAAATCCCTTTTGAGCTCTTCCATGACTTGAGACTATTAAATATTTATTTTAGATGTTTGGGATACAGAAGCCTTCACTTTCATGTGTTTTCCTGATGGTAAGCATTTTTCTTCCTCATCCAGAAGGATGGGAGAAGATGTCTGTTCTCTAAGAAAGTAACCTTCTATAGTATTATTTTTTTCCCTTTTTTGGGCATTTTCCCAACTAGTTACTTGACTTTTGGGTCCTTTGTCAAGAGTAGGATATACTCTGGAGATCTGTAAGATTTCAGTTCCTCCAAGGTAGCACAATTAAGCATGTACACTGGTCTGGGAGCAACCAGAAATTTTTGTGCCCAGAATCTGTGAATAGTATTTTCCTCTCCACAACCACCTGGCCTCCAGTTCCACCAAACCAGTACTGGAGGCTGAGATTCAGATAAACTCCTCAATTCCCCCAGGGGCTTTAGGTGGGGGCAGGGCTGAGGTCAGTGCCTCCAGGCCCCCAGGTTTAAGATGCAGCCATGGATGTGGGCTGCTGTGGGAGCTGCTGCTGCCCCATGCAGCTTCTGCCACCACCACCTGAGGTTGGAGCTATGGGAAGACCCCCTGCTCCTTTCTTGGTCATCTGAAAAAACCCTCTCACTGACCTTTTGTGCCTGTAGGTTGAGAGATCTGCAAACCACTGCTACTGCTGCTGGGGATTCTGCCCCTGAGGCCTGCTTGCGTTCTCCTCCTGGTGCCTCTTGGCTAAGGCTGGGCTGGGCTCTGCTTCAAGTCCAATGAGACAGATCTTTCCTGTTGGCCTTTCAGGTCACCCTAGGCTGAAAATTTCCTCTACTCCTTTGTTCTGTGACTTCTGCTGCTCTAGAACTTGTTGAGAATCTTTCTTTACACATATTTTATGGACTGTGGTAGAAGAGTTAGTGTATATGTGTCTTTCTACTCCACCATATTGTCTCCAAAGCTATTAAACTTTAAAACTACCTAAGACTTTTGAAATAGACCTTGTAGAGGAGACACACTCTCTAAACTTTTGAAGCCAAAAAAAAAGATTAGGAAGAAAGATATAATAATACTTTAACATAGATCTTAGGTTAGAGCTAGACAGGAGTTTAGAGACAATCCAATTCAACCTTTTAATTTTACAGATGAGTAAACTGAGGTTCAGAGAATAAATGACTTTCCAGGGTCACACAGCCAAAAGGTATTAAAGACAGTATGTGAACCCAAGTTTTCCTCACATCAAGTCCCCCCTGATGTCCACTATACTCATGCAGAGAAACTCACATTAGAAGAGTCTTTCTCTCTCTCTCTCTCTCTCTCTCTCTCTCTCTCTCTCTCTCTCTCTCTTTCTCTCTATACATATATTATATATAATTTATATAAAATATATATTTGTATACATATGTATATATACATATACGTGTGCATATATCTATATATCCTTGTCTGTTGATTTTTTGTTTGTTTTCAAATTATAGAATTGGCAGGAAGAGTGAGCAACATGGCAATCATTTATTAACATTTACTTGAACTTGAGGCTTCTCCTACAGCTTTAGAATACACTGGGATATTAAAAGGAAGTGACTTCCAGAATTTGCTAGACAGAAAATTCTTTCAAGCTGGCAAAAGGAGGGAAATTGATGCTAACCAAGGTAACTATAGCAACTCTACTACCCTAGTCCAGCCTCAGAGCATCTCAGAGCAAGCATACATAAGAAAGTATCAACATGTAAAAACATCTGGTGTCCATAGCTAGTATACTTGCACAGCTTGGAAAAAGAGAAAAATTAAGCCCCATAATAAAGACCTGGCACAGGATAAACAGGAGATTTGGGGTTTATCAGTCAGTTGTCGTTGATTGTCATTGATATAGGAAGAAAAGGGCCCTGTAAAAAAACCATTATCTATTACTGAAGCAAAAATTCAAGGAGGATAAACTGAAAAAGATGAAAGTTATGGTTATATTGCCATGAATATATTATTGGCAAGAATGATGTCTGTCCCCTTGCGTATGATGAGGAATCCAGAGAGCATAGAATTTTTCAAAATGTTGCAAAACAAAAACTTGTATTTTGATATTTCTAGCTCAGCGGAAAGCAAAGGACAATAATGCAAGATTCATAAGAAAAATCTCATTCTTATGTAATATCCAGATTGGTTATGCAGCCTTGGTGATAACAGTTCAAAACTGTTTCAAATTCAATTCCTCCTTTCACAGTTTTCCAGAAGAAACGTACTGAAATAGTGGTCAGAAGACCTGGGTTTTATTTCTAATTCTGCTGCTAACTTTTCTACATGACTTTAGATACCTATTTTGTTACTTTGGACCTTGAATTGAGTCTGCAATCTGTACAAAGAAGAAGATGTATTAAATGAGTTCTCAAAAGACTCCTGACTTTACCTGCAATTATGCTCATGGTGTGTGTCTGCTATTTTTGTGTGGTGTCTCCTATTTTAATAATAATTACAAACCCAGAACCTTCTAGTTCTCAGATTCCATGACACGATGAAATGTCATTTATCCCCCTTTCTTTATGCTTTGCTCTTTTTCTATATTCAGTGTTCAGTTCACAGTTTTGATCTTGATAAGCTCTGAATGTTTCTGGGCAAAGGAAACCAGTATCTACTCATGATGGGAGTGGGTTCTTTTAGGTGAAATAGATGTATCTAACCACTGAACCACTCAGAATGAAGATCAGGTTTATCTGAAATCTCAGCTAAAGTTCTGCTCAAATTTGACCAAGCTTTGGCTCACTCCTTTACCTTAACCAAAACATTTTTCGTACTATTTTCCTCAGTCTTTGTGCAACTAGCTTGCAAACCAGATCAGCAGCAGAAACCAGTAACTTGCACTTGGGTGACACTTTTAACTTGTTTTCAAAGTCTATCCATGCCTATTATCTCAGAATATATGAAAGAGAGGGATGCTCAGGGGCTTTATTGTCTTACTTGAAACAGGAAGTCCCTATGAACAAGGGAAGTATCTTTCTCTGACACAAGTTTCTAGGGCAGATTTTTAATGGATCCAAGGTACTTTGGTACCTAACCCCTTCCTCATCTGAGAAGGAAGGAAAGAAAGAAGGAAGGAAGGACAAAAGAGAAAGGAAGGAAGAAAGAGAAATTTCAAGAGAGATAAAGAAATATCAAGAGAAAATTTAAAAAAGGAATAGAAATTTTGAGAGAGAGAGAGGGAGAGAGAAGGAGAGAGAGAGAGGGGGAAAGAGGGAGAGAGGGAAAGAGGGAGAGAGAGAGAGAGAGAGAGAGAGAGAGAGAGAGGCCATATCTGAAAAAAAAGGCTACAAGACAAATAGATAATGCTAATAGCAAATAAGGACTAGACTGGGAGCTTTTTTCCAGGAAAATATATTTCAAATTGGAGCAACTCTTAAATCTTGCTGATCCTTTCTAGGATGGGTAGAAATGAGAAAGTGGTAAAAGGGAAAGAGGATGGAGGCATAGAGAAAATAAAAGAATCAGATTTGAGGGAAAAGAAATGGGAGGGAGAAAGAGAAAGAAAGGAAAACAGAAGAGGCAGAGGATTCTGGTAGCGGGGGCTAGTGTTCTTATCAGTTCTTCAATGGTTTGCTGATCACTATGAATCATAAATAAACAAATATAAGGAAAATATCTTTCTCTGTTAATGTGCAGAAGGATTTGGCAAGCACCACTTACTCCACTGAGGCAAATCACACACCATAACAGATGGTATTCATCCAACTGGAAAGACTCTGAGTTAGCATGACTGTTAAGCGAGATGAAAGTGCTGTCTCTTGGACAAATACTATGATACTTATTTTATGAAGTAGGACAATACCACAGTGCCTGAAAAAAAGGATATACTACAAATGCTAAATATACATAGGGTTCCAGCATCAGATGGCTCTGACTTTAGTCTGAGATTGTAGAGGAATTAATTTAGTCAAGTGCTAAAACATACTTCCTCCCTATCCAAGTGAAGTGTTCCTGATTACCAGGAGATTCCTGAAAAAGAAAGGATTTGCTCTATCCCCACGACTTGCTGGACAGAATGGTACTGGGTTCAACAAGGTGGACAGCTAAAGCAGAGCACAAATGGGGGATACTTTTTAAAACTTTGCATTAATGCACATCTCTTGAATTAATATTTATCAGAGGCAGTTAGGTGGAATTCAAATCTGTATTTAACATTAATACATGTCTTCAATTGACATTTATTTATCCAAGGTGACTACATGGAATTCAAATCCTGCCTCAGACATTGAGCGGTTGTGTGGCCCTGTATAAGTCACTTACCCTTTGATTGCCTCAATATCCTTATCTGTAAAATGGGGGTAGCAATAGCACCTCCCTCCCAGGATTATAGAGAGGATAAACAAGATAATATTTTTGAAGTTCTTCGCAAATTTTACAGCACTATGTATGTTAGCTATTATTAAGCTCTCATTATGTGTCAAGCACCATGCTAAGCCTGAGGAATTAAGAACACAAGAAAAAAATAGTCCCTGTCCTCAAGGAGCTTAGGTTAATTCTAATAAGGAGACAACGTGAACACATCTACAAGAATTATAAACATAATATGTACAAAATGAATACAAGGTGACTTGGCAAGAGAAATAGTAGCATGGGGGAGGGAGATCAGAAAAGGCATCCTGGGTGAAGCATTAAATGATTCTTAAATTGAGTCTTGAAGAAGGAAGTAGTACATCCATAGCACGGGGACAGTCAGCGAGAAGAGACAGAGCTAGGGAGTCTTGTGGGTGCAGAACAGACTAGGTTATTATGGTTAGATCACATCATTTGAGGAGGGGCAGTGAAAAGACAGGAAGGGGTGTAAAGAGATTGAAATGTCAGATAAGAGAATCCATATTTTACCCTTAATCTGGGGGCAGTGACTTAAAAAAAATATGTATTGTGATAACTGCACTTAGACATAATTGAACTTCATATATTTTATTTCATGCATTTAAAATGTGCCCATAGGCTTTACCAGATTGCCCCAAAGGTTAAGAACTTCTGTTCTTAAGAGCCAATGGAGTTTAGGAGGCTGGATTCAAATGGAAGAAATCTGAAGCAAAGAGAGTCAGCAGATGACCTTTCCAAAAAACAAAAAGAAAGTCTATGAGGAGATGAGCTGGAGTGGTGGCAGTAGAAGCGGAAAAGATGGACTGTGTGGAAAAGATGTGGGAATAGCTGATTTCTGAGGCATGAGGTATTTAGTTTGTGATATGCTGTGGTGAAGGATCAAACATGAATGTAGGCACAATTTTCACACTTTGATTAGGGTATAAAAATAGCTTGTTTCACCAGAGTTTTCCTGAATCAAAGTGAATGACAATTTCAAGAGGTTTCTCAACACAGGGATGAACAGCCTGGAAGCATCTCATTGGACCATCTTAAGTACTCTTATACATGCTCCCTGACTTTGGCAATAGGTAAATTAAAGACACAGTCTCTCTGATATGAATGCATTTTCTTGAAACATTTACATTGTGGGGAAAAAGAACACAATAAACTCATGTGCTTTGTTTAACTAATTTTTTCCCCTGTAATATGTATTGTGGTGTTTCTTTTCTCTCTTTTCCTAAGTAAGGGAAGTTTTCTTATCAGAGAATTTCCTATAACAATGAAATCATAGTTCCAAATCCTGTCTTTTTTAAGTAGTTTAATTTATGAAAGGTCAATCTTAGGATGATAGGTATAGACCTAGATAAAAGCTTAAAAATCATCTAGTCTAGCCCTCTCATTTCACAGATGAGGAAACTGAACTCTAGACCTCTGGTGAATTGTCCAAGGTTACACAGGTGGCAAGAGACAGAAGTAGGATTCAATTCCAGGTCTTCTTATTTCCCAATCAAGAATTCTTTCCATTATACCACACTTATTCTTTTGTCATCTGGGCACAGTCCTCCCCCCTACCTCCAAATCATTTGGCGACCCCACCATCTACATTTGGAACACATTTCCCCCACCATTCTGAAACTCTCCAGACTTTAGATTTCATCTTGCCAACCATCTGTTCTTGTAAACATTACCAAATTACCATTTACCACCCAAAACCATGCTCCTGCATGCAACACACCTTGCTTGTGTGGATATGTATACACATTTGTGATTATTTTCAGTGTGTTCTATGTCACCTGTGAATTGTCTGTATTTAGCTATGAATCTTATTTACTCTAATATATTATATCTCTGCCATCTATTCTGCCTTCTCGTTCAACTCTAAATTCCTTGAAGGAAAAGGAAAGCATTTAACTAAAACTATATAAATATGTAGAACTATCCAATTCCATTGATGTCCAATAAATGTTTTGGATGTTTATAGAATGCTAATACTAGCTAGAATTTGAACAGCACCTTTGTTCCAGGCAGTGTGCTAAGCACCTTGCCCATCTGTCTCATTTAATCTTTGCAATAACCATGAAAGGAAGGTGTCATTCTTACCTAAAAAAAAATGTATATCATGCTATTTTCATTCTGAGACACATAACACCTAGAGTCAGGGAAAGTATGGGATCAGTGCAAAAGGTAGTATAGTATAGTAGACAGAGAGAAGTCAAAAGTCAAAGAGAGTCAAAAAGACCTAGAATCAAACCCCTCCCTTTACACATTACAGTAGTGACTGTGTGACCTTTGGCAAGTCACTTAAACTATTAGTGCTCCCAGGCAACTTGCTCAAACTTAGTTCCTGAGAAAATGCTGGAAGAAGTGTAGAAGTCTTTATATTGAGACCCATATAACCACAAAATCGCAAAGTCAGCCTTATCTTTTTTAATATTTGTAAGTTTTAAAGTTTGTAAGGCATTGTTCATGCTCCTAAGGAGATGACACAGAATAAGGTAACATTATGGGGAGTCAGTCTAGGGTTGACCTCTCTAAAATTTCTAGATCTTGCCTCACTGCTGGGCCTCCCACTCCTCCCCTTCTCCCAACTTCCTAACTAAACCACAAAGTGGGAGGATTTCATTAATATTATCTGTCCAGAATACAATGTCCTTTTGCAAGAAATTCAACTGACTTCTTAACCACTTATTAGCATTGTAAAGTAATGCCTTAATTTGTTGCTTCCTCTCACTCCTAAGTCCCTCTGTGAATTCCTACTTCCAAAACTTCTCTCCCACACTGAACATTTGAATTCCACCTAGCTTTTCACAGATGTATTGATTTACATTTTCCCAGGTGAATCCTATGTTTTTTCTTCCTTCCTTTCACCTTCCTAAACATATCCCAGTCCTCTTTTTACATGCTTTTACATTATAATTTTGTACTCTGTATTGTCTATCATGCTCCCTAATTTAATATTCCTGGCAGGCTTCATTTGTGCTCTGTTGACTCCTTCTTCTAATTCATTGATAAAGATTTTTTAATAAACTCAGACCCTCAGCAACCCCTAGGGCTTCCTGTGAAACACCTCCCCGTAGCTGGATCAAATGGTATTTATTCATCAGTTCCATTACCTTTGGTTTACAGTTTGGGAGTCAGTTTTCAGTCTGCATCACCATTTTCCTCTCCTAGCCAATTTGAACTTGTTTTGCAAGTAAAATTTCATGGGACATTTTTATCAAGTGCTTTACTAACATCCAAATAGATAACATCTGCTGTGTTCCCTTTAGCCATTCATTTTGGATTTTCTAGTTTTTTTATTAAAGCATGCTATTAAGTTTGTCTGGCATGATTGTTCTTAACAAACCCACACGGCTATTTGTCCTGGATTTCATTATCCTATGATTTGACAGTAGTTAGTTTCAATGAGTAGACATTTTTCCCCCATTACTATTTGTCCATATAAACATAAAAAAAAATACTGCTAAACACTGAAATTGAGCTTGTAACACTGTATTTCACAAGATCAGCTCTTCCTTTATGTGAAGACCCCAGGGGCTCACTCTCTGCTCCCAGCTGCTTCTCATCACAGCTAATTCTTTAGTACAACGGTTGCCCCCATTTCAAGGGCTTAAACCAATTTCCCTATTGGACTGGATTCCTTGGGTGTATTTTAATTAGTCTTCATTGGCTTCCCTTTATCATAGCTTAGAGCTTGCCTCACAGTTAAGTCTACCTCTTTTTCATGGAAATTAACTGCTCCATTGCCTGTCTTTCAAGACTTATTCTTTCACTTTATATCCTATATTCCCATGATCTGCTCCACTCACCAACATTGAGTGGCATGAGGATGTGCTCCTTGGTAATTCATGCAGCACTTTCTGTGGAAGCTTGTTCAAGTCACTTAATTTCAGTTTGCCTTTGGAGAAGGAAATGGGAAATCATTCCAGTATCCTTGCCAAGGAAACCCCACCAGCGTGCTATGGTCCCCAGGGTCATTAAGAGTCTGACATGGCTAAACAACAAATTTATGTGGTAATTTTAAGTGAGATGTAGTGGGAAAATGCTGGGTCTAGAGTTAGATGAACTGAGTTCAAATTCGGACTCAAAGTCTTTGCCTCAGCTTCATCATCTGTAAAATGAGAGGATTGGATTAGATGCCACTTAAAGTTCTTTCCAATTCTCTATGATCATAACCCCTGTAAAAGATGCCTCCCTCATGGCATTCCCCTACAACAACAAAGAAGAACAGGGAGGATGATAGAACTGAAGAAGAAGGACATAGAAACTAAAAAAAATAGTTGGAAAAGAAACACATTAAAGACTAACAGTGATTCATGGAAGATAGAAGGAGAAACAATGGGTAACTGGATGGAACTAGAAGGTCAGGAATAGCTAATGGGTCAAGGGAAGTGGCCAAAGAGGAGGGAAGTATTTGGAATGAGCATCAAAGGATGGGTACACACAATTTCTGGCAATGTAAATTTGGAGATAGGAAATAAGAAAGTTTGTGATATTTATTCTGCAAGTCAGAAACCCCCTGAACAGAGAACAGTTGTTGAACCACTTCTTTTCTGATCCTGAATTCTAAATGGAATCTCAATGGGGAATTCTTTGTACGCATTGACAGAGGCTAGGGAGCACTTAGAAAAGGTGCTGAAACCTCATTCCTGGATTTACTTCCCAGAAAGCAACTTTATTCTCTAGTTGTCTCTTGTTAAATTTTGATAGGCATGTGGAGCCCCTGAGATAATGAAGGTTATTGAGAGCTCTGCCTCTTAACAGTCTCTGTCTGGTGCTTCTAATTCTACTTTCTGGGCTGAGTGCAACCAGTCTAATCACTCTTCCGTGTGATTGCTTGTCAAATACTCAGTATGTCCTCCCTGAAATCTTCTGGTTTGGGAAGATGGAGTGCATGAATAGGGAGACTCCACATATCCTTTAGTCCAGGCTTCCCCTAAATGCTTGGACATCACATTATCTGAATCCTGTCCAATGGGGAACCAGAGGAAAAACAGAGAAACTAAACTTAATGAACAAACTGCTCTCCATTCCCTGAAGCATTGATGTCCCAACTGCCCTAGTAACTGAACAAGTTATATTTGTTTTTATATAGAGTCTGTATTAGGACCAATTGCCACATCAGTTTATCACGGCTACTAGTAGGGATGACACAGAATTCTCTTCCAGCAAATATGGGGACGAAGAGAATGTTGCAGTAATCTTGCATAGAATATATGATTCCTGCCTGCATTCTGGGCCATGCAATCATTTTCTATGCTGAGGGTGCAGGTTGGTATCCTTGCTAGAAAAAAAAAAGGGATAAAGGAGTTCAAGGGACATTTCTCCATTGTCCAAATTACAGAGGGAAATGAAGTATCTCTAGAAAAGGATAGTGTGAGGAGTGTGATGTTTAAAAAATTCAAAAGATATAATTTCTGGCTAATTAGTCAATTTATTAATAGTGCTAGCATTTTATTCATGGAAGAGGTCAGTGGCACTCTCTAATGCCAAAGACCCTCATGGCGGCAAACTCACAATTTATATGCCCTTGGAAAAGTGTGTATTCCTGAGAATGGTAATCAACTCTAATTGGTTAACAATTAATGAAAAAAGTGAATATTATAATGAAATGTGGGTTCATTCTAATGAAGGTCTTAGGGTAGGGACTTAAATCACCCAAGTTTTGGTTAAAGAGACGTCAATTTCCATATCATCCATCTGACCAAAGTAAGAATCTGTGTTTTCCCAGACCTATCTGAATAAACACAATGAGAAGGAATCCACCAATGCACCTAAACTTAGAATTTCTTTTACTGTCTTTGATTAGATCTTAGCCTGGGTAAGTCTTTGAGAGAGATTTCCCACACTGTTTGATTTCTGAATGAGGAAGCAGAAAAGAGGGAAAAACTTGGTCCTAATTCAATAATTACTTATTAAATACAACAGAGAAATAATCAATTCTCTCAGGAATTTCACCTGTGATTTTATTGATAAAGTACTCCAGCATGAGGAAAACTCCCTCTACTAAAACTCCCTCTACCAATGTAGGTCAGTACAATCCCTGCAACTTTTAATTTGAGAGAACTGCCCAGGGCAAACACTAGTCTACATGCTGTTCCTTGGGCACAACCTTCCATCTCCTAGCTCTGTGTCTTTGTACTGGTTGTTCCCCATGCCTGGAATGAACCCCCTCCTTATCTCTGCCTCTTAGCTTCCCTGACTTCCTTCAAGATTCACCTCCAATCCTGCCATTCTCAAGACTCTCAGCTGTTAGCAATTCCCTTCTGAGGTTTCCTTCCATTGACTCTTGGTATATTTTTTATGTATATATGTAAATGACCTGTGCCCCACTTAAATGAGCACTCTTTTTGACTTAATACTAATAGAAGATGACCAAATGTCCATATCATCCATCACAAGTTACCAGGTGGTGCCCTGAGGTTGAGCCACTCTGGTTCACATCAGCAGTGCATGTAGGAGAAGTTCTTAGGTTTCTGATGAACAATTTACTCCCATTGATTGAACACTCAAATCATAATCACTTGGATGCCCCATCTGTATTTTTATCTAAGGCTATTTTTGATTTAGTCTATAGATATATAGATAGATAAAGATATATGTAGATATAGATATATCTATATGTGTATATGTATATGTGCATGTGTCTGTGTCTGCTTGTGTGCTGCTGTAAAGATATATTTATGGATGGGCTATTTCCCATCATAGCCTAAGTTCCTTGAAAACAGACATTGCTTGCTCTGTAATTCCAGTACTTAGTACAATGTCTAATGCAAAACAAGTGCTTAATAGCAAATGCTTGTTAATTAATTGACCAACATTTATAACTTGATTGGCTAATGGTCACCCCCATACCACAAGATATTCATCTTCTTCCCAACTTCATGTAATGTGATTGTTCATTTACAGGCAGTTTGGAATACAGTTATATGCCTCCAAAAGGCTTTTTGCCAAGCAATACTTGGTTTCATCATTTTTAAAGTTTGTGCGTATTAGGAGAAAGGGGCCAGCTCACCACTATCTTGATTATTGTGGTTTACTACAGCCCTGGCTGATGACTAGCTATGCTAGTCCCTCTAGGTCTGCCATTTGCTTTCTGCCAATTAGCAGGTGAACACTGGTACAATTCTTCAACAGACTGGTTACTGAAGATTATTAAGTGGGATGCCACCATGTAATTCCCAGAGCCACTATCCCAATGCATGGTCAAATATCACCTCTGCCTTCTTGTTCACCTTGGGAGTCCTTGAATCAGCATTTCTAATAGAAGCAATTGCTAACTGCCTCAAACTGAAAGACCAACCATTCTCTGGTCAGATGCTATAAGTTGGAATTTCCAGAAGAGTCCACCAATGGAAAGAACATTGCCACTGAGAGAGACACAAAGCACTGTGTCATCCTTTTAAAAGTTTCTCTGTCAAACTACTTCTGTTATACCATGTAGCATAGCCTCCTATTCAGACCCACATTTCTCATCTCTTTTGTCATCTCAAGATGGGAACAGAGCAGAGACTAAGCAATGACTGCTTATCTCTTTGGAGGGTCTGGCATCAGGAGCTATGAAGAAATAAATGAAAGAAAAGTCTTAAGAAAGGAAGAGGAGAGTTTGTGAGAAGACTGGAGGATGGAAGAACGTGGCCCTGAGGAAAAAGGAAAGAAGGACTATGGAATACTTGGAGGTAAGAAATAAATGTGAGGCTTACCCCACTGAGTGGAAAATTGGAAACTCCTTGAAAGAAGGAAGCATCTGCTTATTTTGCAAAGGATGAGTATGTGTACCCATAGGTGAGAATCAGGTAAGATTTATCCAGTTAGAGTCAGAAAAAAAGATGAGTAGCAGTAATGGGAGACTCCTGAAATATCATAGCAACATAGATCTAGAAGAGATATCCGAGAACCTCTAGTCAAATCTTTTCATTTCCCTTAAGAGACCCACAGAGATAGAGGTCACTGATGTTGATTTTCAATCATTTTCAATTGTGTCTGAATCTTTGTGACTCCATTAGGGTTTTATTAGCAAAGATACTGGAGTAGTTTGCCATTTTCTTCTCTAGCCCACTAAGCAGATGAGGAAACTGAGGCAGACAGATTTAAATGACTTGGTCAGGGTCACACAGCTAGTAAGTGTCAGAGGCTGGATTTGAACTTGGGAAGATGAGTGAGTCTCCTGACTACAGGCCTGGCGCTCCATCCGTTGTGCTACCTAGCTGCCCCAAAGTAAAGGTCACACAGATAGTAAATATCCAACATGGCTTGAACCAGGCTTTTCTTATTCTAGTACTTGTTCCATTGTACCATGATGGCTCAAGCTATGAAGTCAACTCTGCCAATTTAATGTTAAGCATAGAGAGATCTGCTGCCTCTTGGATGCATATAACCAGAATATGACAATGAACCTCTCGAGACTAATCAAGCCAAATGACTACAATAAATTTTTGCTGATTCATGTGGGAACAAATGCAATGGAAGGATAGAATCTAGAACTCTACTAAGAATTATGAAGTTGTGGGCAAGAAATTGAAGATCTCAGGGACACTAGTGATTTTATCCCTACTGCCAAAGGCAAAGGCTTACAAATAATAAAATATAGAAAGTGAACAGCTGGTTAAGAATGTGACATCTGAGACAAGGATTTGAATTTCTGGATACCAGCCCAAATTATAGAATAATTGAGATCTTGGGGGTAGATATGTATGCAAAAAGGACATAGAAAAGTCCTTTTTTATATTCTCAAAAATCGAATCAAGAGGACTTTAAACTGAAAAGGAGCAGACAGTTCTACCTGCATAGATCTACCCAGCCACATACATGAACAAGGGAGCCATAGCATGATGGAAGAATAACAGTGAAGATGTCTAATAATTTCATGGAGGTAACAGTCAAGAAAGGAGAGAGGAATATATCTCATGTCTTTACACAAACACATAATTCAGAGATAACAAATAAGGCAAACCTTGAGATTCTAACTAAAGGTGAAAAATTCAACCTTGCAAATATTACTAAAATTTGTTAGCGTGAGAACAGATTGTGGTTCCTATCTTATTCAAAAGTTACAGTACAGGGGCAGCATTGCCTAATAAGATTAATTCATATGAGGAAATTCAGGAACTGGAGGTAGAAAACATTTGACTGAAGATTCATGAAGGCATAAACAGGAGTAATATTACATATGAATTATTTGGACAAAAAGAGTAAATAAATGAACAGTTTGGAAAACAGTCTGGGGTAGACGCATTATCTGGACATACGATGATGCTGTTTCTGCCCAGAATATTTCCTTTGTTAATTATGTAGGCATAGGTAATTTTCCTCTATGTGCAAGCACCTGCCCATAAGTACATCTGGAAGATGAAAAGTCAGAGATGTGGGCAAGTAATGCCCACTTGCCTCCCAAAGGCATGACTGAAATAGCTTTTCAGAGTGGAATCTGCATAAGCCACCAGGTGGCACTCTGGGCTCAAGCTACATGTGTAAATAGTGACTCCATACCTGGATGTCTTTCAAGCACAGGTGTGCGTCAACGTGTTCCTAGTTTCCTAATATGTCC
The DNA here is from genome assembly GCA_028658325.1 of Potorous gilbertii. Lineage (NCBI taxonomy): Eukaryota > Metazoa > Chordata > Mammalia > Diprotodontia > Potoroidae > Potorous > Potorous gilbertii. The sequence continues at coordinate 137,549,955 of CM053770.1, forward strand.
TCCTGGTTTCTATTTTGGCTCAATCTATAGTTTAGAGTGTAAAGATCACTATACTATAATATTTCATACATTTCTTAAAATTGGCTCAGTTTGTCCTACCCCATTAAGAGGGTTATCTCCTTCCTAATTTGTATGACCCTAAAGCATACGCACTCACATTACGTATTAGATTAAGTTTATACAATGTAATCAGAAACAAACACAACAATAAAATACCAAATGGTGTCATCAACTTTGGTAAAGGTCTGAATCTCTACTTTCCCCCTCTAAGTCTTTGGAAGATTATTTACAGGTATATCAGATTGACCTTTTAGGAAATCTCTTTCCAACCTTCCTTTCCCCATCCCACCCCCAACATTTCTTTCCACAACATTGAGGAAAAGAAAAAAAATAATCTATTCACCTATATTCAGTCCTGCTACTGGTTCCTGAGTGAACAGGCCATTAGAGGACTCCATGTTAAAGTCACCTGGACTTCTCCCAGCATGGCTTGTTACCTTTCCCAAAATCTATCACCATGCAGATGCTGTCTTTAACTTTTCCTGGGCCCAACTGATGTCCTTCCTATCCAGAACACCTCTCCAACAATTTGAAAGCTGGTCAGCCCAATGGCCAACATATTTCACAGACAGAGAGACTCCACTCAGCACCATGTGGCAGGTTTGTGTCCATGTTGCATCTCTCTCCAGCATATCTGACACTGTTACTGTAAAAAGACTTCAGCTGCCTTTGTTCTAAAAGTTCTCACTGTAACATTGTCCTTGCCAAACATCCTTTGTGTTAACTGTGTGAAGGAATCCAACTCCTGTGCCCCTGGGTATTTCCTTCTCTTGTCTGGCACCTGCCTAATAGATCCAAGAAATTACACAGGTGAGAGCCCAAACTTTTACCTGTGGAAGAAGCATGGAGGAGACCTAGGAACTTATTGTTCACCTTGAAGAAGAACTGGTTTTTGAAAAAAAAAATGAGGTCTTTGAGGGAAGTGGTCATACTGTCTTCGAAACAGTGACAGATTTTTTTTTAAAAAGCAGAAAGAATATAGTCTGATAAAATCCCTAGATTTTAGAACAGTACATTTCAAAGGTTCAGAGAAAAGCTACATAGTAGAATTACATGACTTAAAATTCTGTCATGAAAATTGCCAAAAAGGGAGGGAAAGATGTAAGGAATGAAATTCTGAAGACATAAAGTGAATCAGTTTTTGATGAGCAAAAGGAGAAGTGACTAAAGAGAATGATATGGGTGTACAAGGTGGACAATGAGTAAAAGAATTTTTAAAAGGCAAGTAAAGATCATAATGAACAAACTTGGAAAATATACTTTCATCATAGAGGAGGGTGCCTATAGATATGGAATACTGGATACTTTGTCAGATAGGGTTGTTGTGTTGTGTGTTTTTATTAAATAATTTTTCTCTTTTTCACTAAAGAAGGCATACTGGTAAGGGTGGGGGAGGTAAATACAGGAATGATTATGATGGGAAAATGAAAGTTACCATAAACCTTTGAAAAAAACATTCAGGAGACAGAAGCAAAGGCAAGTAACTCAGAATGAAAACATAATTCTATAAGAATAGTGTGAGGAGATAGAAGCAAACTATTTTCACTTTTTTTTTTGTTTTTTTCCTACTTGTGGTTTTTCCCTTGTATTCCAATTCTTCTTTCACAACATGACAAATATAGAAATATGCTTAACATGATTGTACATGTATAACCTATATCAGATTGTTTGCCATCTTGGGAAGGAAGGAGGAAAGGGAGGGAAGGAGAAAAATTTAGAACTCAAAATTTTACAAAAATGAGTGATGAAAACTATCTTTACATGTAATTGGGGAAAATTAAATACTATGAGGGGGAAAAGAGAATAATGTAAGAAATGTTAACAGTTAGAATCAACTTCACCTGGTGAGGTGTTTATAGATTTTTTTTTAAAGTAGTATCAGGGAAAGAGGAGGTTTTAAAGAGAATTAGGGCCACTGCTTATAGAGAGGATTCTCTGGTCAGTCAGTCAGCGTTCCAGTCACTGTGCTAAGCACTAGGGATACAAAGTAAGGCAAAAATAGCCTGGTTTTCAAGGAGTTTATAATCTAATGGGAGAGATAATGTACAAACAACTATGTGCAAACAGGCTATAATCATGAGAAATTGGAGATAATTAACAGAGGGAAGGAATTAGACTTAAGAAAGATGGAGAAAATCTTTCGTTCGTAGGAGATGGCATTTTAACTGAGACTTGAAGGAAGCCAGGGAGTTCAGGAAGTGGAAACAGGGAGGGAGAAAATTCCAGGCATAGGTAATATCTGGTGAATATGCCCAGAGTAAGGAGACGGAGTGTCTAGGTCAAGGAATAGTCATGAGGCCAGTATCACTAAATCACAGGGAATGTAGAAATTGGAAGGAGTGAGGGAGGTCTAAGAATTCTGGAAAGTTGTAGGGGTAAGGCAGATCCTTAAGGACTTTGAATGACAGAGAATTTTAGATTTGATACTAGAGGTGATAATAAGCCGCTGGAATCTATTTTATGCATATGGGAATGAAAATGGTTAGATCTACACTTTAGGAATATATTTTTGGCAGCTGAGTGAGTAGGGAGCAATTCATGGTAGGAATGTCAGTGATCAGCCTATTGCCATAGTTCAGGCATGAAGTGACCAGGGCTTGTACCAAGATGGTGGCAATGTCAGAAAAAAGAAGAGGGCATCTACAAGAGATGTTACTAAGGTAAAAATCAACAGGCCTTGGAAAGAGATTGGATATTGAGGGCAGGAAGTGGAGGCTATGGTGGGAGAGCGAGGCATTGAGGATGAAAACTACATTGTGAACCTTGGTGACCAGGAGCCTAATGGTACCCTCTATAGTCATACGGAAGGTAGGAAGAGTTCAATGTTGGACATGTTGAGTTTAAGTTGTCTATAGGACAAGATGTCTGAAAGGCATTTGGAGATGCAGGAGTGGACGTCAGCAGAGAAGTGGCAATAATAGATGACAGCAAAGAGACAGACCTGTTCAGTTATTGCTTTAATTTTGTTTTCTCTTCCAAGGAGAACGATCTTTGAACTGAAGAGACAACACAGTGACAGGGGGAGTTGGTTGATAACCAAGATAATGAAAGAGCACAGTGGTGCTTTCAAGTAACCAGACCCAGATGATTTATATTCCCGGGTACTGAAGTAATTCATGGATGAGTTTGCTGAAGCAGTCTCTGAAATGCTGTGGAAAATGAGAAAGTGCTTCAGGAGTAGAGGAAAGCACATGTTCTATTTTTCAAAAAAGAGAAGATAATGGGGCCTGGAAACTGTAGACCACAGAATCTGACTCTGATTTCTGGTAAAATTTGAAAACATATTATTAAAAGAATTGTTTGTGATCATCTGGATGAAGAAAAGATTATTAATAAACAGTGTGGCCTTCATTAAAAAGAAGTCATGTCATTCTCATTAGATTTTTTCTTAGACTAGTAGATTTATAAATACTGCAGATAAAGTTACCTAGTTTCTAGCAAGTCTTTGACAAAATCATACTTTCATGAGTATAACACAAAGAGATAGGGATTAAAGTCCAAGGGCTGACAAACTATGACCAAAGGACCAAATCTGGTCCACCATCTGTTTTGGTATGGCCCGTGCACTAAGAATGGCTTTTATACTTTTAAATACAATAAAACTTTATTAGACAACGTAAAAACCATTCTTGGCTTATAAAGCATACAAAAATAGGCAGCTTGCCAGATTTGACCCATGGGCTGATCCCTGGGTTAGACAATAGTATATTTAGATTGTTTTAGAGATGTTTGAGTGACTGCACCCACAGAAGGCTTGTTAATAGGTCTATGTCAATATGGAAGCAGGTCTCTAATGGAGTACCCCAGAGATTTTTCCTTGACCCTTTGCTTTCCAACATTTCTAGCAATGACTCGGACAAGGGCAAAGAGAACATGATTATCAAATTTCCAAATGACACAGACCTAGGAGGAATAATAGCTAACACACTGAATGACAGAAATAAGATCCAAAATGCATCATCTGGCTGGATCATGGAACTGAAACACACAAGATTACATGTAATAGAAAAAAATATTAGCTTAATATTTTTTAAAAATAAATTTCACAAATGCAAGATTGAGGAAATTTGACTAAATGGTTCAAAGTAGAAATAATTTCAGGGAATTGTGATGGATCACAAATTCAATGAGTCAACAGTGTAATACGGCAACATAAAAAATGAATGTGACCTCAGGCTATCTAAATTCTGTTTATTGTTCAGTCATTAAGTCACGTCTGTCTCTTGATGATTGTGTGGACCAGGGCACACAAATGCTCTTCATGGAGTTTTCTGGGCAAAGTACTAGAGTGGTTTGCCATTTTCTTTTTCAGTGATTTGAAGCAAAAAAGGGTTAAGTGACTTGCTCAGGGACACACAGTTCCTAAGTGTCTGAGCCCAGATTTGAACTCATTCCTTGCTAACTCCAGACCCAGAGCTCTCTCCACTGAGCCACTTAGCTGCCTCCAAGACATATGTGGATAATATTTTCACTGTACTTGCCTTGGTCAACGTATGAAGGATTATGTAACATTACATTTTAGGAAAGACATCTTGTTAAATTTTATATCTGTGTATATTTTATTTAAAAAACAAAACTACATATAACAGAAATCCAGTTTCTTATTCAGTTCTCTCTCTCTTGCTCTTCTACAACAAGGTCTTACTAGAAAGTTGTTTATTGTTCTTTCTAGAAATTTTGAGTTTGTGGGTCATTGTTAAATTCACAAAAAACATCTTTTTCATAAACTGGAAAACAGTTTGGGAAGGACTTCCAGGACTCTAAAGATGCTCATGATCATGCCTTAGGAGAATCTGTTAAAAGAATGAAAAATGATTGAGGTGGAAAAGAGGTTTAGAGTCACAGGACCTATTTCAAATCGAAGCTCTGCCTCTTAGTACTAATTTGACCTTGGTGAAATTAACCTCTCCAAGCCACAGTTTCCACATCTGCGAACTGAGGATATTAGACTAGATGGCCTCTATGGTCCTGGATGATATTGGATACGTGACCTGTATGATCCTTTCTAAATCTAAATCCATGACCTTGGGCCCTAATTCCAATTTGAAGGTTTGAGATAAGGAACAGGAACTAGATTTTTTGGTTTTAGCCCCAGAAGTAGGAACATTGGGTGAAAAAAGGGCAGATTTGGGCTTCATTTAAAGAAACAATTCTAACCAAAGAGTCATCTAAAACTGAGTTTCTCACCTAAGGTCCATAAACTTGATTTTTAAAAAATATTTTGATAGCTGTATTATACATATAATTAGTTTCTTATAATCCTGTGCATTTTAAAATATTATTCAGAGAAGGAGTCCATAGGCTTAACCAGGCTGCCAAAGGAGGTTATGACATATTAAAAAAAAAAGATTATGAACCCTTGAAATATAAGAAAGGACTCCTGTAAAAGTAGCAATTTCCCCTTCATGATATAGGTTAATATCATCGGTCCTTTCCAACTCTGAGGCTGTGGTCTTGTAAATTCAGAATGTAGGCTAAAGGATGCCTCTAGGGAAGAACAATTAGCAATTTAAAAGAACATCTATCCTAACAGCGATATCAGTAAGTGAATGTGTCTTTGCTTTTCACTAGTGTAGAGAGAGGGAGAAAGGATGCTGAAAGAAAGTCAACCAAAACTTTCATATGTTGACACCTAAGGAAGTGACTTAATTATTTCACTTGGCTAAAACCATTAAATGAATGGATAATTTTCATTTGCTAATTGTTCTAAAGTTTTGGACACAATACTACTAGCATGTTATTTCTTCACAGCATCCTTGTGAGGTAAAGAGCACCAATATATCTGTATACTCCTTTTATAGGTGAGGAATCTTAAACTCCGAGCAGGAGAGGTCCATGAAGGAGAGGGCAAGTGACAACTCAAAGGAAAGAATAAGTTTTAATCCAAACTCTTTATTTCATACAATCTTAAGTTATTTAAATCCTTTGTGATGCCATAGGTCCCTTGTCTGGATGGTGGTTAACAGCAAGTCTGCCTTTTAGAGATGTTGTAAGAAATAACTGCTAAAATTGCCAGGATGAGTTTTTGCTGACACAAAATGCTCTCTGAGTGCTTATTCTAGAGCGTTATTCTCTTAACACTGATCTCCCTCTCTCAATCACTCAAACATCACTGCAACCTGGTTATTTATTATTGTGCTATAACATTTGTTTTCAAGGTTTTGTGACACCAAGATATTCAATCTTATTTCTGCCCTCTCTTCTCCACCCACAAGAATGGCCCATGTCATGGCATTGAGATGTAAAATGAGAGGATGGTAATTGCTACTGCCTCCCATTACAGCCAGTACATCAAGTATCTTATAAAATGGGCACTTAAGTCATCAGAAAAAGATAGTTAATTGTTCAGTCACCAGTAAAGTTAAGACCAGTGCATGTTGTTCAGGTGAAATGACAGGGGCATATGGAGAGAGAAATGGAGAGGGAAAGAGGCAGGAGAGAAAGAAAAAAAGGAAGGAAGGAGAGGGGAAAAGGGAGAGATGGGGACAGAGAGAGAGAGAGAGAGAGAGAGAGAGAGAGAGAGAGAGAGAGAGACATTCACTGTCTGATAGAAAATAAAATTTACCAGAAAACTTGTGGAATATATGTAGTAGGGGAAGAGTACTTTGAGAGCTTCCCTTTCTGTCAAAAGACCTTATTCTATATGATTGAAAAGTTGAGGAGGGAAAAGGGAACTGTAGACTTATGTTTTCATAGATGTTGTACTTTTCTTTAAAATAACCATTTTTAAGAAACTTGACCATTAGCAAGAAATATTTCTTTTTCCCTGAGGGTCCTTCAAGGCATTAGACTCCATACCTTTCTCAGCCTTACAACATGCTGTTTGATCTGCACACACTGATTCACATTTAACCTCTACTGAGTAGCTGTGACTCTATTTTCTATTGGAGGCCTAGGTTTCTTGTGAAGAGTTTTCAATTGACTTTCTGTAGTTGTTTTTTTAACATCTTTCAATTTTTTCCCTTGGCTTTTGGCAAGATTTCTTGTCACTCCTCACTCTTTCCTCTAAGAAGACAATATATGAAGACAGTGTAGTTTCAAAGGGAGTAGCAAGAGAATGGATTGTTATTATAAATCTTCTTTTGGCTGAAGGTAGTCACCATAGACTCCAAATCAAATGATCCCAATAGAGAAGAACGTTCCCATTCTCTGTCTTTTGTTAAAGAATGATGTGAAAAAGGATGGGGAAAATACACACACACAATTTGTTCCACTTCAAAGGGATTAATGAATAAGTCATTTTCAATGAGTTCCTGAACCCTTGAGCTATCATTCCACATTCTGTGACCTTACATATCCAAGTAAGATTAGAAAATGTTAGCATGAAACAGTGGAGTCAGTCATCAATCAATAAATATTTATCCAATGACTACTATGTGAAGACCACTGAAATATAGAGACAAGGAGTGAGGTTTCATTGGTATATGCCATGATGTACTAGAGCTTATTCATACTTCTGGAGAGAGATTGAGGTTAAATTTTTAATATGAGCATTTATACCTCAGAAATCAGCAAACACTAAAAATCAAGGTTTGAGTTATTATTTTATTGATTTGTAGACTTAGTGCGGCGAGTGAGAGAAAATGTTAGTAATGCAGTTTGAACTTAAAATTATATTCTCCATACCTTTTTTTATCTGTGATCCAATTGTTAAACATTTAACTCGTAACCATGGACAGAACTCCAAGGGGGGAAATTACATCTCCTAACATAGGTTGGCACCCTCTTTGAGGTCTTTAACCTTTTTCGTTTCACAGACCTCACTGGCAGTCTAGCAGAGTCTAGAACCCCTTTCTCAGAATAACTTTTTTTAAATAATTAAAGGAAATGCAAAATTTCAGTTAGAAGTTATTAAAAATAAAGATGTGATGTTTTTCCCTTGTAAGTTCACAGACTTTTCTGACCAGATGAAGAGTCTCTGTTTTAAGACTTGTCTAGAGCAGAGGGGCCAAAATGCCTTTGGCCCAGGGGCCAGTTTCTGAGTATCCCAGAACCAAATTAAAATGTAGTTGAAAATCTTTAGCAAAATTAAATAAAAATACAATATTACAGGGATTAATATTACTTTGCAGTTTTTGAAGTCAATATGCAGCCTGTAGGAATCTGTTTCTAGTTGAGTTTGACATCATTGGTTTGAGGGTAAGTGATTTGCTTGGGGTCACATAGCCAGTATAAATCAGAGACAGGACTTAAGCCTAGATCTTCCTGGCTTCAAGGCTATCTATGACATCAAACTGACTGTCTTCCCAGTGAGGAAGAAATGCAATTTATATAACACATAGTTAAGGAGCTTATAGCCTAGTAGGGGCATAATATACCAAAATAGATCTAATACACATTATTATGTCATAAGTACACTAGGAATGCACAAAACAAAGTACTAAATTACATCTAATAGGGAAAGCTGTTACCCACCAGATGATCAGGAAAAGGGTCCTGGTGGGGATAACATTGGAATTGGACCTTAAAAGATAAACAATCCAACATGTGAAAGGGGTAAAAGAAGGCATTTCAGGGACAGGAAAAAGCCTGGGAAAAGCAAGGAGGGATGAATTTACAATTCAGACTCTAAGAAGCAGAGAAGTATCCAGTTTGACTAAAACAAAAAGTCAGAAAGGAGGCATATGACAAAAGGATAAAAAGGTAGGGTAATGTCATGTCTGGTAGTTCTTAAAAGTCAGGCACATAAGTTGAACTTTACTTATGAGGCAAATAGGAACCAATGGAGATTTTAAGTAAAGGAGTTATGTTGAACAGATCAATGCATTAAAATTATTATTTTATTTCAGCAAAAATATAGTAGATGGATTGAAATAGGAGAGAGAATGACAGTTGAAAAATGCACAGAGAGACTTTTTGTCACTGTTGTTGTTTGTAGCTTATTTGTTATTTGGTTTATTATGATATTTGAATAATTAATATCCTTGTCATACATGTAGATCAAAGAACAAATTACAGAAAAATAGAAAAATCTCATCAAAGAAAATAATCACAACGATACAACATAAAACTTATGGAATACAACTAAAGAAGCTCTTGAGGAAGAAATTCACAGCTTCAAATACTTTCATCAAAAAAAGGGAGATAAGGAGGGAAAGAGGGAGGGGAAGGGGGAGAGAGAGAGAAAGAGCAAATCAATGAATTAGGCAAGCAATAAAAATAGCTACAAATAAAAAATCCTTAAGTAATTAGTAAACTAGAAAATTTGAAAATTAAAGAAGATATTAATAAAATCAAAGAAAAAAGATCATTGAGTTAATAAGTAAAACTAAGAACTATTTTTAAAAGAAATTAATAAAATAAGGTTGTGACCTGATAAAAAATAAGAAGCAAATTGTTCATAAAAAAATGAAAAAAAGGAAAGTATTAGAAACAATTTTGCCTAATTATGTGGTAACAAAACTTATAATATCAAACAAAAACATAAATATCTATAAAAGTATAAAATAATCAGATTGCCAAAAGAAGAAACAGCTTATTTAAATAATTTAATATCAGGAAAAGAATTTGAACAACTCATAAATGGGCTCAAAAAAATTCCAGGACCATATGGATTTAAAAGTGAATTGTATCAAACATTCAAAGAATAATTAATTCCAGTACTACCTAAATTATTTGCAATAAATAAAAAAGAAGGAAATTTTCAATCTCTTCTCAAATCCAAACATAATATTGATAACTAAACCAGGGAGATATAAAACAAAGGAAAAATAAATGTATAGACTAATATCTCTACTGAATATTGATTCAAAATTAAACTATTAAAAATTATATGAAAAACATGCTCATCAAGGAGGGCAACTACAGCTTCCAGGCCAAATTAGGTCCTCTGCCAATTTTTCTATGGTCCTATGGGCCAAGAATGGTTTTCTCTTACATTTTTAAATAAAGTTTCATTGTATTTTTAAAAGTTTTGCTAGAAATTCTTCAATTTAATTTAAATTAAAAAACATTCTTACAAAAATAGACAGTTTTGCTCAGTTATAGTTGCCAAGCCCTGCTCAAAATCACTAATAATTAGAAAATGTCAATGAAGCTATGTTTGAGGTTCTCTCACATCTATCACAGTAGCAGACAATAAAAGGGAAAAGTGACAAATGTTGGAGCAAATTTGGGGAAATAGTTTTATTAGTGGACTGTTGGGGGAGCTAAGAATTGGTTCAACTATTCCAGAAAGCAGTTTCGAAGTATTTCCATAAAACTGCTAAACTATGCACATCCTTTGACCCAGCTATGCCATTACTAGAACTATATCCTGAAGAAATTAAAGAAAAATTACAAATATATAGAAGAATGTCACAAAGACATTATACATTTGATTCCAGACCACGACAATAAAGCAAGTCATGCATTTTTTTGGTTTCCCAGTACACATAAAAATTATATTTATACTATACTCTAGTTTATTAAGAGTACAATACATTGTGTCCCAAAAAAGCCCCAGTGTATATACCTTAATTTAAAAAATACTTTATTGCTAAAAAAAAATGCTATCTATCATCTGAGCTTTTAGCAACTCATACTCCTCTTTGCTGATAGCGGGTCTTGCTTTGATGTTCATGGCTGCTGACTGATCAGAGTAATGGTTGTCAAAGATTAGGATATCTGTAGCAATTTCTTAAAATAAGACAACAATAAAGTTTGTTGCATCAGTTGAGTCTTCCTTTCACAAAAATTTTCTCTGTATTGTTTGATAGCATTTTACTCACAGTAGACCTCCTTTCAAAGTTGACATCTATCCTCTCAAACCCTGCTGTTGTTTCATGAACTAAATTTACGTAATATTCTTCAGTATTGCTGTGTATCAGGGAATAGGAAGGCCTGAGGAAAGGAAGAGGGATGGGGGACAGACAGTGGGTGGAGCAGTCAGAAGATGTACAACATTTAGTGATTAAATTCACTGTCTTATATAGTGTGTTTCATGGTGCCCCCCAAAATTACAATAGTAACTCCAAAGGTCACTGATCAGATATCACCATAACAGATACAATCATTTTAGAAGTTTGAAACATTGGAAGAACTACTAAAACATGACACAGAGACACAATGTGAGTACATGCTGTTGGGAAAATGGTGCCGATAGATTTAGTCAACACAAGGTTACCATAAATCTTCAATCTGTTTTTTTTAAAAGTAATATTTTGGAAGCAGCACGTTAAAACAAAGTATACCTGTATGTATATACCCACAAACACACACACAAACAGCTCTTTTTATGACAGCTAAAACAGGACACTAAGTGACTATCATCCTATTGTGTAATGACTAAATAAATGGTAGTATATAAATGGAATAGAAAATTATTGTGCTATAAGAAATGATCCAATGAATAATTTCAGAGGAAACTGGCCTCTATGATCTGATGAAGAGCATGAACAGAGCTAGGAAAACATTTACTACAATAATCAATAGCATAATTATAGAGAAAAAAGCAACTTTAACATTCTGATCAGTGCAAAGAAACCATGAGTCCAGAAGAACAAAGATGAAACCTCCCATCCACCTCCTGATAGAGATGATCAACTTAAATGCAGAAAGAAACATTTTTTTCTACCTATGACTTATGTGAGAATTTGTTTTGATGGACCATAAAGTTATAATTTGAGGGTTTTTTCAGGATTTCTATTTTTTAATTGCTAAGGGAAATGGGAGAGATAGATTAATTTTTGTAAATGCTTGTTAATTAAAAAAAAGTCCACACATATCCTCAAGATGAAGGCAGTTCAAATTTCACCATGGGTTCTTCTAGTCTCTCCCTCTCAGAATTCTCTTCAAACCAATCCCAGCCACCTTCACAGTCTTCCTAGAGTCTCTGTTCCAAAATATTTGTTGCTGTGTTCTCTGAAAAAGGTATGACTCACAAGGCAGGACTACATTTCAGTGTAAGGTGAAGAAGGAAAGAGTTTCCATTGGGACGGTGCAATCAGTAGTGACAAAAGCTGCAGAGAAGTCTAGGGGGATGGAGACTGAATAAAAGGCTATCGACTTTGATAATTCCTAGACCATTTGTGAACTTTGAGCAATTTCAGTCGAGTGATGGGGAACAATTGCAAAAGATTGAGAAGAGAATGACTACTTTAGTAAAGATGGAAGGACACTAGGTACAGACAAGTTTTTCACAAAGTTTCTCAGTGAAGGAGAGAGGCAAATTACATTGGAAGCTGGATAAAATAGAAAAGGTCTTTTAGAACTAGAAAAACATGGGTATGGAAAGAGGGAGAGGCTGATGATGCATAAGAAATGACTGCTAACTACTGGTTCAGGTCCTGGAGAAGGTGTTAGTGAGTAATAGATGTTGTCCATATAAATAGTAGGGATATCTCTTCTTCTGTGACTGAAGGGGAAGGGAACAGAGAAGGTGGTGCTGCTGGAAATATTTGAGGAATGGAGGAAGGCACTGAAGGGAGGAAAGAAAGAAGAAAAAAACATGAAAAGTATCTACCAAGCATCTTACTATGTTCCAAGAATTGTGCAAATCACTGCACATACAAACATAAACATAAGGATAGTTTTACCCTCAAGGAGTTTATATTTGATAGGGGGAGATGATGCACATCATAGTTATGACCAGGGAGGAGAACTTTGATGCTGAAGGTTATAGGAGCGGTGAGTGGGGACATTGGGGAGTAGGCTGAGACATTTCGAATTGATTTGATCATGGTTTCTGGTGTACACACAGAGTGGCAGCAGGGAGTAAAGACCGGAGTCACTATGAAATCACCGTAGGTTGTGACAAATTCTTGACCAGTTGCTTCCACATCATCCTCTGGGCTCACGCAAGGAGCCTTGATCCTCAAAGGACTGGCCCAGGCATACTCCATTGTTCTTCCCACTATATAGGATTGCTTTAGCTTTAGTTTACATTGCATCAGGAGTCTTGATTTTAAGGAATCCTAAAATGTGGGGGCAGGGCCTTGCAAAGGTGCTTCTCCATCAGGAAATGGGGCCCAGATGGACTTAGAGAATGTACAATGGTTCTTTCTCCTCCAAGTCCCATGGTTCTTGTGGAAAGGCATGACAAGCATGCCTGAGGAGCCTGTGACACACAAAGGCAGAAGGTCCTACAGCCTGTGGGTGTCTTGGATGGCTTCCAGCACCAGCCTGTGTCAGGCTGAGGGCCTGGGGTAGAGACAGGGGTGACTTTGGCAGGGGGGCCTTCTTCCTGCTTCAATGGAAATAGGAAACTTTGCTGAGGTGACTGTCAGACCTTGGACTGTGATTCTGTTGTTTGGATCCAGTGTCTGCATTTTTTTCTCTCATTGTACTGCATATATTTTGGTCTTCTTATTTAATAAATGATTTTTTACATTTTACATTTTTACACGGATTTTTTTTTAAAAAATAGAACAGGTGAGGTGTATACCATTAAGGACAGCAGGGCCACAGGGTTATGTTCCTTTGAAGAAAGACTTAAAACCTTCTAAGACTGATCACTAGTGAGATGTGGTAGGGGGTAGAGTGAAAAGGTAGCTGGAGAAGATACCTGACTAATCATGAGTAACATGAAACATGGCTGAGACCTGCAAACTTCCAGTTGGATATTTTGACCAAATATCTAGCTAAATGAGATGACTCATCTTATCCATGAAGTAGTATGCTAAATTATCTCTTCTAAGTATGGTAGCTATGGATGACCTTGAAGTGGGAAGGGAAGGAAAGAAGAAATAGTTTGAAATCATCACTGTGAGGAATGAAATAAGGAGGTCAATAAGAGTAGAATAGAATGATTGATGAGCAATATTGAGGTCCCTGCTGGGTTATGTGACATAAATTTGTAGTGAGTGAAATTGATTGTTTGTCACAATGTTCTCTAGAGATGATGCCTTGGAGCAAGTCTAGGGAAATCCAGTAAGTATTACTAAGGGATGAGAGCTGGTAGGTTTAGCATGCAGAAAAGAAAGAGAAGTAAAGGACTCTGGAGTGATAGCAAGTGAAACATTAAAACACCAGACGTTTGGCGTCAAGGCTGAGTATGGAGGCAAGCAAAACAAGAATGAGAAATAGAGACTCAAAGAAAAATGGCTGTCCAAGAGACCAAGAGTCACAGCAAAGGCAAAAAAGTTTTGGAGGAGAAGAAAAGGAAATTGTGAATGTGAAATAGAATTTCAAAATTCTCCATTTTTGAGAGATAAGATCTAAGTTGTGGCTGCAATGGAGAAGAAGGTTACTATTGAGGAGTTAGTGGAATTGAGAGATCAAGTTATTAAGGAGGTCATTCACACGAATATTGATGTCCCTAAACACTGTGGTAATAGTATGCATTTATGTAGCACTTTAAGGCTTACAATACACTATACACATATATATGTGTATGTGTATGTGTATATATATATATATATAAAATCTCATTTTATCCTTAGAACAGTACTGTGAGATATATACTAAAGTTATCCCCAAAACACAAGTGAAAAAATGAAACTGAAATGTTGTGACATATTCAAGGTCACACAACTAGTGTCTAAAGTGGAATTTGAAATCAGGAAATCCTTCATTTTGCTAGAACGTCAAGAGGAGTTAGCAAATCTTTTGGGAAAATTGAGAGAATGATTAAAGCAGGGACTTTGCAGATTATGTAGTTTAACCTCAGTTTGAAGATGGGGAAATCAAGTCCTAGAGAAATGAAGAGAACCTAAGAAAATAAAGGCAGATTTTAATTTGAACTCAGGTCTCCTGATGTCAGATCTATGCCCGGAACATTGGCAGCAAAAAAGGATAATTGATGGATGAATGGTCTGGAAGCCACAGTAAGGACATGTTCCCATCTGGACCTGCAGTCTACAGAGCGGATTTTCAGTACTAGACTCTACAAATTACTTGCTAAGAAATTTGAACAATAACACAGACTGTTGTAGTATAACGGTTATGGCTAAGATGTTAATTTAATGAGAACTCAGGTGGGCAATTTTTGACTGTCTTCTACTGTAAATTCTAGTTTGGCCATAAAGATGAAAACTCTCCTGTGGAATTTAAGAGTAAGTTAATCAATCAGCCAATCAAGCAGTCAAGCATTTTAAAGCACTGACTATATGCCAGACACTGTGCCAGGCACTGGAGAAACAAAGTCAAGAAAAAAACAGTTGCTGTCCTGGAAGTTTACATTCTATTAATGAATTTGTTTCTGCCATGCTTGGTAATATAGAAGTACTCTTAGAAAAGAACTTTACAACAAAGCACAAAGTGAAAGATCTGGTGAACGTGACCGTGTAGAGAGTGAATTCACACACTCCTTAAAGTGGCAGAAAATGGAGTTTTTCCATTGTGGCTTTGTTGTACACAAGCCAAATTCTCAGATTAATCTCTAACCCTGGATTCCATTTTTCTTTTCCAGTTAACCTGCCCTTAAAATTCCCTATGAATAGTATATATTTATTCTCCACTAAGCTCTTTAAAGATGAGTTCAAGAAGAATAACTGGAGACAAGATCCAAAAGTAATTGGAAAGAGTGTCAAAAGCTCACTTACTCAATCTCCTGTCCTTAGGTAGAGCCATCCCCAGGCCATTGCAGAGTAGTGAGGGGAAAGACCAATTAACAGAACTCAGCATTCTTGGCTCCCAGCCCTTTGCTTTAACTACCTGAGTGCATTTTCTCTTCAACTATAGAATAAATATAATTGCGTTCTCTTAGTGTTATTTAAGCATTGCTTACAGTTCAGCCCTCTGCATGCATAACTTTGTCATCTTACCCAGAGGGATAAACACACACAAACACACACACACACACACACACACACACACACACACAGGAACTCAATTCTGATCTTTGGGCAATGCAGTACCCCCACGCACCACCACCACCCGTCCCCCATTTCCTGCCTAGTAAATTGCACTTCTGCAGATAAAGGAAAGAGAAACTGCTGCGGTGCCCAGCTAAATGCAAACCAAATTCCTCCTCCTCATTCTCTCCTTCCTCTTCTTTTTTTCTTCTCCCTCCTCCTATCCTCCCTTTCCTTCTCCTCCTCTCCCCATATCAATCTTTCCTGCTTTTTGAAGAAACCAGACTCTGTTTTATTTAGTATTTGTCTGGAATTTGAGGTTTTAATTTGTTATTAGTGGGCTGTCATTGTCTCTGTTTTAGAAAGGAAAGAAATAAAAATCTGTGGCACATGGCCCCTACGTGTGAGGGCAGCTGAGTGCCGATTTCCTCATGTCACATGTAAAATTCATGTAGTTTCTCTCTCTCTCTCTCTCTCTCTCTCTCTCTCTCTCTCTCTCAACGTGAGCACCATCCCTCTACCAGCAGAATTCAGAGCAAGCAATGCAAACCATTTTAAAACTGAAGTCCAAATATTTTCCACTTATTATTAACTAAGGCTATTCTCTAATCAGGCTATTATTCAGACTAGCAATGAGAAGTATGATAAGCTAGCCAAACCTCCTGTAAATGTAGATGTTCCATTTATTCACCCAAAGGAACGGGTTTCCATGGAAACCATAACATTAAGCTTGGCAGTTACTTACTTCCACATTACATAATATATCTAATGCTTAGTTACTCCTGAACAAATGTGTTTATTCAGTAGCTTTTTTGTCCATGTAATCAACTGTATCTGCTTTGATTTGATTAAACGAGGAACAGCCGCTTAAAATCAGCCATTGCGATGTTCTTTTTGCCTGATACTCATCCAGAAAATGACCCGCTCTTGTTGTTTGCCAACCAAAGCAGTCATACATCTGAGGTTGTGGGGTAAAGATTTTAGCATTGCTGATAATATGTGATCATATATTTATGTAATTAAGATTAAAATACTGGACGAGAGGTAGAGTGGGGGGGAGAACATTTAGGATGAATCTGGAACCTTTCTGAACCTTCTTAATAAATGAAGAAGGAAGCTGAGATTACCAGCTGGCCTCTAAGGAATATGAAGTAATTTGAAAAAAGGAGAGAGATCATTTCACTTCTTGTCCCTGTTGATATTTTTGCTATTTCTGATAACAGTAGGCTCTATGCTGTGGTTGTTGATGATTTTCATGTCATTTGCAAGAATATATATAAAGTTGACATTCAGGCATACTGAGCCTTCTTTCCACTTTGTGAATTTTCCAGGGCCTTATCTTTAGTTACCCACCTTTTAGTTATCTCCTCACTTAAATAGCATCTCTATCAAAGAGTGACTAGAGACAAAAAGAGAAGAATTCAAAGAGCCCCACCAGCGGGCAATTGTCCTGGTACGCCCTGAATTAGCCTACACACTGGTTATTTTTAGAGGAATGAGGAAGAAAGCAGCAGTCAGTCTGAACCACAGGAGGGGAACAGTAGTGAATCTGTTAGGTGACTTGTTAGTGACTCCATGGGTCCCTGTTCCATATGCTATCAGGTGGACAAGCCACAGTGACATCCGTTCTAGTTCACCTAGGGATGAGGATTTGGAGCTGTCTCAGCTGTTACTGGCTCCTGCTGGCTGCCTCAAGGGAGTCATGATGTGCTGGAGGGCTCAGCCACCGAGCTTGTAAATGACTTCCTTGATTGGGGGTTGGGGGGGGGGTTGGGAAGTGGAGAAGAGTAAGCATTGTACCATTATTTAAATTCTCACTGGAATGCATGGATTTTCTCAATGCTCTTTAAACATTTCATGTTATCCCAACACTTAAATATCTCTCTATTGCACATTGATAAAAGTTTCCATCCTCCTGCCCTTTTTGTAAGACCAACAAATTCATGTAGGCATCATTGGGTATCAGTCTCTCCTTGGCAAAGGTCAGCAGTGCAGCGCTGTGTAAGGTAGGGTGCATCCTCTAGGTCATACCACCCTTTTCCTATTTAAGCAACATTTTTGGGGCCTGAAAATATGAACTGCTGGTGGTTATCCTTCACTTGCACTCCCATGAGCACCCTTAATCAGATCAGGGGCAGCATTCCAGGTGAGGTACTCTTTTAAACTCATCACCCTAAGAAGAGAGGTGGTGTCTCTGACAGTCATAATCTGACAAGTTTCTAGGGCATTGCCAAACACTGCAAATGTTGAAAAAGATGGTGGTACCAGTATGTTTATAATATATGGCACAAGAATTTATGGATTAATGCTCTTCAAGATTCATCATTTAAGACGAGGAAGAAAGGCAGTTCCCATCTGTGCATGTGCAGAAGGACCAAAAATTTAAAATTTAAAACTGCAAGGTGTTACCCCTACCTGAGCTGTACAAATGACCTGGAGCAGCTTGAGCTTGGAGCACCACCTGGTGCCTCATAGAGTTACAGTACTATAGGTGGCTAGCTACTGAACCATCCTTCCTTGGTAGCAATGTAAAGCAACTCTTCAGCTCTATTACATGTGGGACCTTCTCTGTCAGGATTTTATTCCTGGAATTTTATGAGTTTATTTGAGTTTAAAAATATTCATTTCTTTCAACTGAAATTTTTTTTCTAATTGCATAACTACCTTGCATATAAATATATTGCGATAAAAATTTATTTTATATTTCATTTATAAATTTGTTTTATATTTTATTTATCAATTCATTTTATTTTTTATATTTTCATAACGATAAAGATTGTTAAACAGTCTTTTTCATTACTGAAAGTATTTTCTTTAAATTTTGGGATTTGATGCTCCCCTTTCCCTACCCCCAACTAGGATTCTAATTCTTCTGACCAACTCAGCACAGAACACTGACTTCTAAGTGTGTTGTAGTTGCCAATAAATTATTGCCTACGGTGGTATTGAGTTCTATTGGTCAGTACAGTTTGGAATTCTGTCTTATTGATTGTACTATTGTTTACCTGTTTGTGGAATTGATTCCATTGCTATAGCTTTTCATGTTGTATGCCAATTACCTTATGAATGCTTTACAATTATTAGTAATATGGCACAGTTTTTTGCATTAACACTATTGTGTTTAAGTACAGTTTGGACTAAATTTTGTTCAAAATGAAGGTCATAGGTTAGAAATACGATGTGTAGCAATGAGCATAGCAATAGATCATTTCATTGTGGGAACAGAATCTTAGCATTAAAAATAAGATTATTATAAGCCATTTCAGGGCACACTAAAGGATTTGAGGAAATGTGAAATAATCACAGATATGTTCATGGAGGCAAACCAAACCTAGTCTGCTTTCTGTAAATTGCTGAAAATAGTTTATCACTCAAAAATTCCTCCTGAGGTAAGAATTGGGTGGGATAATTGGACACTGATCACTAAGATTCTCTCTGAAGATGGATCTAGGGTAGCCAATTTGGAGCCTTAATGGGCGGGGGTGGGGGGGTGGGGGAGGGGAGCTATGTCAGGGGATAGACTAAAGGAGCTGATTAATAAGAACTTTGTTTGGAAAAGATGTGCTCACAGATGGTTGGGGGGGGGGGGGGATCTGGATTTCCCTTACAGTGGAAATAGGACCAGATTAAGCTTGAAACCTGCTTAGGAAAAACAGACCCCCATACTCTTGAGGAATGAAGTTAGGTCTTGGATCAGTCATATATCTAAAACCATAAAACTAACAAGAAACAGATGGAGAAAAAAAGGGAAACGTTACTGGAAAGTATTGAAATGTTAGCCTTTGGACTTTCGAAGAATTCATGGGCTGCCAATCCAGAAGTCACATGACAGGAATGCTTATAAAGACAAGAGGGAAAATTTGGTGGTGGTAAGACAGCATAGCAGATTTATCCTGCATCTCATGACAACTTTGTGTGCTCCATCTACTGCAGAGACCAATATAGACAAGGGAAATGAAGCCCAAAAAAGTATTTGAGGTTATACTGGCATAACTAAGGTGTACCACACAGGAATCAGGCCATATTTGGTATGTGGCAGAATAGAAACAACTAGATTTTGAACAGAGCACAATGGTTTAAGCAGAAGTCCTAGTCTTCAAAGAGAAATCAAATGTAGGAAAATCCAAATCTGACTACCTCCACACCATCTTTTCAAATGGGAGCCACTGAAGTAAGGCTGATAGACCTGAAAACAGGAGTTTACAGAAAGGAGGAATTAAGTAACAAAGGACTAAGGGGTTAGCAGTCATAATAGCCTGATGCAGAGGTACCATCAACAAAGGGTAACCAAAGGAGCAGAGCTATTTTATGCTGCAAATGTAAACTGGATAGCCATGCAACAAAAATATGAGATGCACTCAATAGGAGAATACGAACTTGGTAGAGCAGAACCAGATTCCACCAAACTAGCATCAGGAAACAAAGATGGGACCAGAAAGAGAGGTAACCCTGGGTTATGAAAGTGTTAATCCTGATCTCGTTGTCAGTCATTTATGTGTCTATTTCACCTAGACACACCCTAATGCAAAAGTTATTGGAAATCAATCAATTAACAATAATTTATTAAATACCTACTAAGGGAATATAGCAGTCATCATGCTTGACACTGGAGATGCAAAGAAGGTGAAACAAGCCCTGCTTTCAGGGATCTTATATCCCAATAAGGGGATATAAGACAACATGAACATAAATATAGTAAGTCTATACAATACATGTATAAAATGAATGCAAAGTAGCTTTGAGAGGTAGGGTGCCAGCAGCTGGGTGAATCAGGAAAGGTTTTATGCAGAAGGTGGCATTTGAGTTTTGAAGGTAAGCAGGGATTCCATGAGGCAGAGGAGAGAAAGGAATAAATACATTCCATGCATAACATGGGAGTGCCTCTAAATATATAGTCTCATCTTATCTGCATAATAATGCTGTTAGGTTGGCACCTACAGGTATCATGCTCATTATATAGTTGAGTAAATTGAGTCTTAGAGAGGTTAATTAACTTGCTTATACCCATATTGATAGTATCAAAAGTACGGTACCAACTCAGATGTTTCCTAATTTCAAATCCATTTTTTCTACTACAGCACACTCTCTCAGGTGTGTGTGTGTGTGTGTGTGTGTGTGTGTGTGTTTTCAAGCTAGTACTATGGGCACCTCATTAGGGAAAAAATGTTTTATTTTCCACAACTCTAAAAGAAGGTGACTTCCTAGTGGAAGCCCCCTGGTCTGAGTATATCTGTTTGCAAGCCTGAGTAATTTAGGACGAAATCCAAATCAATCATTTAATCAATAAGTATTAAGTACCTACTATGAGGGTGAGGTAAATAATAAATGTCAGGATACAAATACAATGACTATAACAATTTCTACTTGCAAGGAATTTAAATTCCAATGATGGAGGCAAAAGTATATGTAAAATGTAGTAGGAATATAAAGTGAATAAATAGAAATATATAGAGTAATTAAATGCAAAGTAGCTTAAGAGGGAGGGCACAAACCATTAGGAAAATGAGGAAAGACAGAATTCTTGGATTCCATTTTAGAAGAAGAAAGGGACTCTCTGAGGTAGAGAGTCATGTGAGAGGGTCAGTTCAAAGGCTTAGAAATGACTGTTGGATTGTTGTATATGAGGAACAGAGAGAAGACCAGTCTAGCTGGATCACAGAACGTGGGAGGAGTAATGATATCCTCTTATCTGGAAAGATAGGTTGGGGCCAGGCTGTGTAGGGTCTTAATTTGATTTCTTGTTCATATCTTTTTCTAAAGCAACAAGGATCCACTGGAATTAACTAAATTGTTCAAATTTCCAGTAATAGGAACACTGATGAGAATTAGTATCTGACTAATCTGGTTAGATGTACACGAAATTCTGAAATCCCTCCCCCCAGTCTATGCCTAACTGTAGAGGAAATTACCAGTGAATATATAATGTCTTATCAGAAGGAACACCTAGGAAATTTATTCGCTCAAGTTATTTAACTAACTTTTAGGCTTCCAACCCATCAGTGAATTAGGGAGGTGTCTACCCAAATAATGTGAAGACTTCCCGTAGCAGAATGGGTGGATAAGAATAGTTGTTCCAACACCTATTAAGGCAGCTGAAGCAGGTATTGTGGAGCACTTAGAGCTTGTTCAAACATCAAAGTCAACAAGATCGGTTCATCCACTGCATCCCGGACCATCACCAATTGTTCTGACTTTTGTCTCATCACTAGACTTTGATGACTGTAAGAGAGAGTGATGCTGACAATTTTGGGCAATTCTGCCTCACTTAAATCCAATTCATGGTCAAGATATCACTCCATGAGGTTGATGGATGAACAACTCACCTAAGAGGTTGAGATTAGTTAATAAAGTTTTTACATGGTGTGTGAATGATGGAGTACATGTGAAACAGTACAAATATTTATTTTGAGAATCTATTGGCACAGACAGCTTACTATAGAAGAAAAAGTCTTATACTTGTTGTCATAAGACCTGGTACAAGCCCCAGCACTATCACTTACTAGCTGAATGACCTTGAGCTAATTATTTCAACTCTCTGACCTTCATTTTCCTTATCTATAAAATGAGTAGTAGTATTCCTAGTATCTCAGATCTTTGACTTTCTTCTAAGTACTTACTGGGAAACAAAGATAAATAATAAATAACCCTTGACCTTAAGAAAATTTATGATTGACTAAGGAAAAAATAAGACACATGCACAAAAATATGTTAGAAAGTAAAGATTGGAAATGAATGAACGAGATATAATGCTACAAGAGCTCAAATCATTTAATAAGTCAGTCACTAAACATTTATTAAATATCTACTGTTTACCAGGAATACTGATAGGCAATGAGTTTACAAAGAAATAAAAAGAATTCCTTCCTTAAAAGAGCTTACATTTAAAAGAGAGAGAAATGATTCACCAAATAAGGGAAAGGAGCATGGCAAATGTAGAATTTGAATGGTCCTTGAAAGATTGATGGAATTCCACTTGTCAGAGAGGTGATCACATTTCAAATGAACACTTTAAAAGTTAGCCTTTTTAAGTTCCTTCTCATCTCCTAATGTTTTCCTTCAATATAAGGCTGCCACTCAATCAGATAGTAGGTCAAAAATATTTCCACATTTTTACCCCCAGTTACCATTAGGATCTCATCTATGAGGTAGGTTTATTTTAAAATGGCCCCAAACTGTAGTATTTCTGCTCTTGGAAATGTAGTTATAAAATGACTAGTTCTTGGGTGTCCTAGTTTTAGAAAGCAAAAACTCTCAGCAATGAGCTAGGAGATTGAGATCTCAGATCTGTACTAAGAAAGGTTACTCTTTTCTCTATGGGTCCCAGACCTGTCCTGCACCTATGTGACACGAAATAAAGGACATTTGACAACAAAAGGATAGGATCAACCACAGATAATTACAAGAAGTTATATTAAAACCATCACATATTATTTAACAGAATGAATACTGTTAGTAAGCAAGGTAGGAGTGGGACAACTGCCCGTTCTTTGTGTCTGTATTTTCTCTTAATGTTTAAACTATTAAAATGAGCAACTACTGTAAAGATAGCCACACACTTCCCTACTGTTCCACTTAGAGGTCATCTCTCATGGTCGTAGAGAAGGAAACTGCAGATGTCACAACCACTTTGCTAGCATCACACTGCAACAGTGAGACTCTGACATCTCTCTTTCTTCCCCTCTACTCGAAACTTCCCATTAGCTTCCTCTCTTAAGCTTCAGTTGATCAACAAACATTTCACTAAGCACCTAGTATGTGCCAGGCATTGTGCTAAGTGCTAGGGTTACAAAAAGAGGCAAGAGATAACCCCTGCCTCAAGGAGCTTACAATTTAAGGGGGATGTAACGATAAGCAAAGTAGGATCTTGGCTGTTTTTCTGGACTGAGTTTTAACCAATCAGATATGTGAACTTGGGCTCTAGTCAACCAGATACATACATGCCAATCAGATATGAGTAAAACCATATATAAAGTGAGAGCTGGTGTTGAGAAAGCAGACATGAAGAGGGCCAGCATTGAAGGGGTGAGCCAGTGTTGAAAAGAAGAGAGCTGAGAGGACCTGGGAACCCACAGGAGACCTCTGACAGTGGAGAGAAAAACCCTTTGATGGCAGAGACTTACTAAAGGAACCTTCAACTTTGAAAGTGAATGGAGCTGTAGGGCAGAAACCCGCCCATGAGAAGGAGGCTTAACCCTTTTTCAGAGCTGTTAAAGTGAATTGAGCTGTTACCACAAAGTCTCTGGACTTTGTAGGTGAATTGAGATGAAGGTGGGGCTGGTGGTGGGCGTTAACATTGTTGGCCTGTCGAGTTTTGTTTTCCCAGAGGTAGAAGCAGCTGAGTGAAGCAGTCCTCCTGAGTTGAGACACAGAGCAGGAGCAGAAAGTTGCCTATGTGTGAATTCCAGTGAGAGTCAGGAGTGGTCAGCCCACAAAGAAAGAGCCATGGGACTTTTGAAGTCAATCTCAAGTTAAGATGAAAGAGAACTTTACTTGGACGCTTGGTGTTGATTAAGGAGATTGTTCTTACTGTGACCTAGGGGTAGATAGCATGATATTTTGAAAAAAAAGACTTTACTTGGATACTTGGTTTTGATTAAGGATGTTGCTATTCTTATAATATGTTGTGTCTGTCCTTCGTTCTCCAAGAGGAACATGACATTAAGATGATGACATGACTTGCAGTTGACTTTGATTTGAGTGAGGGAGGGCTGTGCAATGTCACCAACCTCACCCTCTTCTCCTGAGCCTTATGGGTCCAGTGACCTGATATTCTTCAAACTATCATCAAGCATTATATTATATGATACCCCGTATCTTTTTATTTTTTCCAGCATCAACAACATATTTAAGCAGATGAGATAATTGCCTCAATTGTACCCTGTACCTTCTCGTTTTTTTATTTTTTCTGATTTGCTGTTGATTTTTACTCAGACAAGTTAATGTTACTGTACACAGAGAACTGATTTGGAAATTACTCCCCCTCAGGTAATTAGTATCCTCCAACTCCAAGTCTCTTTTCTTTACTGTTTATTAGAGAAGCAATATTACCCTGAAGGTTAAGACCTGATTTCTGGATTCTCAGTCACTGTATTTGACCCAAAGCCATGCCAATGATTTGTCATGTGCCCTTAAAAGTTGTTTTTCTAAGTTAAGGAACTTTAGGAGACTCATGAGTAAGCATCAATGTGACCTCTCGTTTAAAGTTTATTAGGGAAACTTTAATGTTCTGCAAATAGTGATTTGGTTTATTATTTCAATAGGGTGGCTAGGTGGTACAATGGATAGAGCACAGGGCCTAAAGTCAGGAAAATCTGAGTTAGAATCAGGCCTCAAACACTTACTACTGTGTGACCCTGGGCAAGTCACTTAATCCTGTTTGCCTTGGTTTCCTTAACTGTAAATGAGCTGGAGAAGGAAATGAGGAGCCACCACTCTAGTATCTCTGCCAAGAAAACCCCAAATAAGGTCATGAAGAGTCAGACGCAGCCAAACAACAGCATACTATCCTTAAGACAGTTTAGCCAGATTATCTTTATTGCCTTCTTTAGAATCTGTTTTACCTGTGTGTGTGTGCATGTGTGTGTGTGTGTGTGTGTGTTTTTAATAGTGAATATGTCTAGCAGGATCAGTTAAAAATAAAGCTTATTTAATTACCTAAATTTGACTTTTTCCATTTAAAGTTAGTGACTAGTTTGAGCTGACATTAGCTATGCTCAGCTCAATGCAATATTGGGTTTGTCACTCTGAACTACACTTAGGAATACTACTTTTTCTTTCCTTGGTAAAAACATAGATAGATAGATAGATAGATAGATAGAGATATGTGTGTATTATGTATATATGTATGTATGTGTATATATGTATATGTGTATTTATGTATGTAAGTATACATATATACATATGATTTATTAGATTATAGTCCCTAACTCAGAAAGAAGAAAAATAGTCACTTGACAAAATAGTTCTTGGGGTTGGGACACAGAACACAGGAGTATACCAGATCCTTTTTCAAGAACATTAAGCTTTCCTTAATGAACTAAAATATGTCAAACGATTAATAAGGAAGGTGGCATGTGAGTAAGTGCATTAGACTTCATAGAGCTTTTGCATAGTTGCTGTTTTTATTTGGGGGGTTGGGTGTGAGGGTAAATGGTCTAGGTCATTCTAGAGTCTTAAATTTCAAAGCCAGAAAGTATCTTAAGAGACCATCTATTTCAACACATTTGTTTTCTAGAAGAAACTGACCTAGAATAGTAAAGTGATTTGACTAAGGTTACAGATGATTAACAACATTCTAGATAATTACTCATATGTTTTTCTACTATATCAAGATACTTACTCACTCACTCATTCATTCATTCATTCATTCAACAAACTTTTGTTAAATACCTATTATGTATAAGGCATTTTATCCAAGATAAAAACAAAACATAGGTCTTTCCCTCAAAAAGCTTATATTTTATCAGAGGATATAATGTGTAAATAGATAAAAACAAAATAATTTGAGGAAAGAGAATAAATATGCCAACAATGAAATGGATGAGGGAAAGTTTCCCAGAGGTAGTGATGCTGAAACTGAGCCTTAAAGAAAAATGAGATAGATTGGAAGAGAGTAACATCCCAAGCATGGAGAGCAGCATGTACCACAGAGGTGAAAGACAAAACGAGAGGTCCGGGAAGTAGTAAATAGACCAGAACTGGTTTGTATTCTGAATATTGAAATGTAGAGTACATGAAAAAAAAATTATATGAGTAATTGCAAGTAATTCTGGAAAGGAAAGCTAAGGCCATATTGTTATGGGCTTTGGGTGCCAGATTGAAGAATTAGTATTTTATTCTGTTGGCACTATAAAGATTATTTTGGTGGCTGTTCAAACTTTGAGTTGGAAAGGGGAAAGACTAATTAGGAGAGGAATGGGTGTCAGAGATATTGGAACCATACAATTGTTGAGACAGCATTTGATTGACTATATGGGGTGAAGGTGAGGGAAAGTCAAAGTGATACCTAGTTTGGCAACTAGGAAGACTGGAAGGTTGGCAGTGCCCTCAACAGAAAAAGGAAGTGAGGAAGATGGGGCATATTTAGGGGGGATATGATGAGTTTAGTTCACCACATGTTGAACTCAAGATGCCTTTGGGAGCATGCAGGTGGACGTGCTCATCAGAATTGATGTGTTGCTGGAGTTTAGGAGAG
Organism: Potorous gilbertii; assembly: GCA_028658325.1. Lineage (NCBI taxonomy): Eukaryota > Metazoa > Chordata > Mammalia > Diprotodontia > Potoroidae > Potorous > Potorous gilbertii. The sequence continues at coordinate 137,576,922 of CM053770.1, forward strand.
AGATTTGGGGTTTTGTTTGTTATTCAGTTGTTTCAGTCATGGCCAACTCTTCATGACCCCATTTTGGGGTTTTCTTGGCAAAGATACTGGAATGGTTTGCCATTTCCTTCTCCAGCTCATTCTACTGATGAGGCAACTGAGGCAAAGAGGGTTAAGTGACTTGCCCAGGATCAAGTAGTTATTTAGTGTCTTAGGCCAGATTTGAACTCAGGAAGATGAGTCTTCCTGACTCCAAGCATGGAACTCTATTGTACCATCTAGCTGCCCCTTTTTATTAGGGGTGGCTATATACGCTTGGGAGTCATCTCATTAGAGATTACAGATGAACACATAGAATCACTGAAGAGGATACATATAGAGAAGAGAGAGGTTAGGGCATCGTCTTAGGGAAAAGCAATGCTGAATGTATGTAAAAAAGATGATGAGCCAAGTATATTATATGTATATTATATATACATACATATATAGTATAATGCAAAGTATAGTAAGAATAATAGTATAGTAAGAAAGAAAAATGTCACTGAAATCACAGAAGGTAAGAGTATCCAGGAAGACAGGTTCATTAAAAAAAAGTGTAAGCATCTTCAATGACATCAAGAAGAAGAAGGACAGAGAAAAGACAATTTGATCAATTAATCAACCAATCAGCAAGGATTTATTAAACACTTTTTCCTAGATGATGGAGATTAAAAGACAAAAGCAAAACTATTCCTGCCCTCAATGAGCTTATGTTCTAATAGGGGATTTAAATTTTAACCATCATATTTAGTTATTGACAGTTTCATTGCTATGCTATTATAATCTAAAAAAGCTTATGAGAAACAATTATATTAAATTTTTAAAAAATTTAAAATCTGGGGGGGGGAGCCTGGATGGCGAAGTAGAAAGACTCACATATGCTAGCTCTGAACCCACAGCCCATGGATCTCCTATAAAAAGAACTCCCAACAAATTCTGGAGAAGGGGAAGTCTCGCAGAAACAGAGTGAAGGAGATTTCTGTTCCAGAGAGCCCTGAAAAACCGATCCCAAAGGTCTGTCATGCACTGGACAGAAGCAGAGCTTAGCCCTGCCCTGCCCTGGCCACACTGCACTGAGAGGAGCGAGCAGATCCGAACAGGCTCAGGGATGGAATTTCCAGCAGCCACAAAAGTCCCTGCACCCACAGACACACAGGTCAGTGAGAGAAACGTCTGGATGGGCTGAGAGGGGAACGGGGTGTCTCCATGACTCAAGCCCCCTCGGAAGGCAGCGGCAGAGGCAGTGGGCGACCAGAGGCTCCCAGAGCAGGCAGGAGCTCAGCAGGAGTTCCATTATAGAAGGTCTCTGCATAAAGCCCCTGAGGGAACTGAGCCTGGGAGGCGGCCCTGCCCATACCTGAGAACCTGATTTAATCTTACCCTGAATAGCAGCCAGGCCTGCCGCCTAAAGCCCTGAGGCTGGGGAGCAGCATTTGAATCTCAGACCCCAAGTACTAGCTGGGCAGACCTAGGCCAGGGGTGAAGAGGACCCTCAGAAGTCAAATAACTGGCTGGGAAAATGCCCAGAAATGGGAAAAAAAATAAGACCATAGAAGGTTACTTTCTTGGGGACCAAATGATTCCAACCTTCCGGTCTGACGAGGAAGAAAACTGCTTACCATCAGGTAAAGACATAAGAGTCAAGGCCTCTGTATCCCAAACATCTGAAATAGATATCCAATGGGCTCAGGCCATGGAAGAGCTCAAAAAGGATTTTGAAAATCAAGTTAGATAGGTGGAGGAAAAACTGGGAAGAGAAATGAGAGAGCTGCAAGAAAAGCATGAAAAACAGG
>CM053770.1:137579232-137601671 GCA_028658325.1 Potorous gilbertii
GAAGAGAGGGCAGATTGGTGATAGGGGAAATTAGAATGCTCAGTGTACTGGGATGAGGGTAGGGGACAAAAGGGGAGAAAATTTTGGAACCCAAAATCTTGTGAAAATGAATGTAAAAAGTTAAATAAATAAATTTATATTAAAAAAATTTTAAATCTCACCATTTAGTTGTGACTGATATAATATAGTGTGAGCACAATTCTGAATGGTTATATCTTGGAGGATCACATGGTTCAAGAGAGGATCCCAAATAGAAGCTTATATACCAATCCATCTTATTTCTTTGAAGTAAAAGTTGAGTGATCAGAATCCCTGTAAACAATGTTAGATGAAGTATAACATTTTACAGAATCATTTTACCCAGTAGATATTGGAAACAATAAATATAAAAAGAAATGAAATAATTAACTACCAAGGACTCATGAAGTAAAACATTCCCTGCATCCAGAGAAAGAACTGATAAATAGAAGCGTGTATAGAATGATTTTATATACATACACATATATACACATATTTGTATATATGTATGTGTGTATATATGTATATACACACATATATGTATATACACACATATTTTTGTTTGATGGTTGCCATCTCTAAAGTGGAGATGGAGGAAAAGGGGAAAAAAGTTAGACAACTTTAAGGAATAGCAAGTTGTGCATAACAGATTTGCAGTTTCATGTGTAATCATCTTATTATTCTATAATATAATAGAAATATCTGTGTTATTTCATAAATTAAAAATAAAATAAATCAATTTATTTTTAATACAGATGAAATAGAACTGTTACCATGCCTGGTATAGTTTAGCCTGCCTCCTGCTCCTGATGGCAACATCTCCTAAGTCGTATTCTTTTCCCAATGGAAAATTCAAATTCTGCCTTCTGCAGTCTGGGATCTGTCGATTGCTGGGAAGCTTCCCTGGGTTGTGCGGTTTGCTCACATGGAACAAAACCCAGGGCTCTATTACACAATGTGGATTCAGCTTTGCTTTATTGGAATTTGTGGCTGATGGCTTCGACAGAAGAGTGTATTTGATGGATGGTATAAAAACACATGGGGTATCAACTGCCTGTTTTCAGTCTGGTTTGCTTATGTTGACTTGAATTCACCAAGGAAAAAGATACTGTCTCCTCTGAATATGTTCATAAACATGATGGATGCTTTGCCAGGGCAAGTGAGCTCTAATGCACTAACCAATCTCCCAGGAATACATGTTCCTCTTGTGAAATATTTGTTTCCTGACCTAACTGTTGGAGATTGTCCTCTGACACTGTCATACAGCAGAGCTTGAAAGGCTTCCACAGAAAGAATCAACCTTGATTTTTTGCAAGTTCATCTGAACAGATGTGTCTATTTTCCCAGTGGATTGTACTGTCACATTATAGAGTCAACAGCATCACTTAGGACCAGTCTTTGTGCTTAGCGTTACCATATATGTGGCTGTGCCTCTACTTTCAAATGGTTGCTTTATTTTTCAGGCCTTCCAGCAGAAATAATCAAAGAACTAGTGATTATTAACACCTATTCTGTGCCAAGTGCTAGGGTAGATGTGGGTCACATAAATACAAAAATGAGAGGCCCTGGTCTCAAGGAGTTTACACACTCTTCTTAAGAGAATACAGCTTGTTCACAAATAAATGCATACTTATTTAAAATAAATATACAAAATAATTTGGAAGTTGGGGCCAAAGGGAAGAACCAAGAAAGTCTCCCTAAAGTGTCACTTGAATTGAGCCTTGAAGGCAGCTAGTGGTTTGAAGACATGGGAGTAGGATGGGAGATCATTCCAGGTATGGGGAACAGCCCTTGCAAAGAGAGAGAGACAGCACATAACAGCATAAAGGATGTAGCAAGTAGGGCATTATGGCTAGAGATAAGATTTTATGAGATGGAGCAATATTTAGAGATGTATCAGGATTGTGAAGGGCTTTGATATCAGAGGAGTTTGCAGCTTCTTGGGCAAAGGAGGTGTATAGTCAGACTTAAGCAATAAGCATGTTAGTCTGGCAGCTATATGGAGAATGTATCCAAAAGGGTAGAAATAGGAAACAAGGAGAACAACTAGGAAGTCAATTACAATAGAGTTCAAGAGAGAACTGATGGAAGCCTGAATGAGCATAGCAACTGCTTTAAAAAGAGAATGGGATGGATTCAGGAGATGTCGACAAGGCAGAATAGAAAACGTGGCAATTACTTGGATATGGTTGAATAAGAGAGGAAGAAGGCTGAGTATAATTCCAAAATTGTGAACTGGTGTTATTGGAATGTGTTTATGTGGGGACATGGTGAGCATCCTCATTTTCAAATTCATCATCGTTCTCATGCATTAATATCAATTAAATATGCAAAATGGTTAAGAATTATAAGTACTTAAGATATAGAAAAGATTATAACCTCAGAAGGATGTTTAAGGTATAGGTCAGCCACTTCCTTTTATAGGAGAGAAAACTGTTAGTTTCCTATCTGCTTAGCCCTCCTTGGCAGTATAACTACCACCGACATCTCTTGTCTATCTCAAACAGAAGAGAAATAACTTGCCCCGCCCCCACTAGGATCAAGCCAAGAAGACTGGTCTTAGGCAAATGGGGTCCATTTAGTCCTAGGACTGGATCGACGAGGTGACTTCTGTTGTCAACAAAATTGGGCTTGATTTTTTCAAAACTAACTTCCTCCTTGAAAGATCCATTTCCTGGCTTTCAGATCTGGCCTGTTTAGGATGCCTTTAGGGTCGCTAAGGTCAAGGCATAGATTCTAGGAAACAGGAACCTGGCCCTTTCATCTGACTACAAGGCAAATTAGCCTTAAAGACCTAAGTCTTCTGAGAAGGGACTCTTTTTCCATTTCCTCTCAACTCTCAACTCACAACCCCATACCTACTCCACAAAAACATCTACTCACCCTCTTTCTGGCATATATGTGTGTGTGTGTATATGTGTGTGTATATACATATATTTACACACACATATATAGGCATGTATACATATGTATGTATGTTTGTATTGTGTGCATGTATGTGTATTTCATGCATATGTATATGTGTGCATGTATATGTATATTGTGTGTGCAAACACATACATATGGGTATGTGTATATATGTATGATTTACATTAATGTATGTGTATACATAAATATGTATTTACGTATGTGCACACACATATATACATGCATGTATGTGTGTATATAACTATCAGAGATACTTTTCTGGTGGGCAGAGGAGAAGCAAAACACAGAATTCCATTGTCTCCCTCTGTCTATATCTGTAACTTTCAAATTACTGTTAGGAATTATAATTCGAGTTTACAGAAGACATTTTTGTGGGATTTATAGTATTCCAAACTTATTCCTCTGATTTGTTCTATTTTCTACCCAAAAAGAGCTACTTACTGTTCCCTGTATGCAGCATTCCTTTTCCTTCTTTCACGACTTTGCACAGACTTTCCTTCATGCCTGGAAGGCTTTTTCTCATCAACTCCATCTTTTGGAATCTCTAACTCCATTCAATTTCTAATTCAAGGGCCACCTCCTAAAAGAAGTCTTTACTGAGTCAACCTAATTGTTAAAGTCTGCCCCCCCTCCCAAATTGTTGTCATTCAGGCATTTCAGTTGTGTATGAGTCTTTGTGACCCAATATAGGGTCCCATTTTCTTGGCAAAGAAAGTAGAATGATTTTCCATTTACTTCTCCAACTCATTTTACAGAGGAGGAAACTGAGACAAACAAGGTTAAGTGACTTACCCTTGATCATATAGCCAATTAATTAAGTGTCTGAGGCCAGATTTGAACTCATGAAGATAGGTCTTCCTGACTCTAGCTCAGTGCTCTATCCATTTCACCACCTAGCTAACCTCCCTCTGGACTACTTTATATTAATTTTATATACATTTTTTGTTTATCCAAATGTAAATTTTTCCTAGTAGAATTGTAGGTCTCTTGAGGTCAATTACTATTTTTACTTTTGTCTTTGTAACCCAGTGCATACGACAGCACAATATATATGAAACTGAATTTAATCAAATTTGTAAGACTTAGCAATTTTCCCCAAATTCCAAGTGCTTTCTTAGTTCTTGTGAAATCTCCTCCTTCCTGCCTTCACCTCCTTTCCCTATCCTGCCCTCTCATCTTATTCTCTGTCCCTCTCTATTTCTTTTTCCCTCTCAAAAAATGTCTATTCAGTTGGCTTCACTTAAATGTATTACTGTCCATTGCATTAAAGAGTACTAGCCTTTAGTAGAGTCTGTGGAGGAATGCGGTCATGGAGGTCATTTAAAATAATTAAATTTTAAAGTATTATCAGTGTCTTTTGTTTTCACAGCATAGTCATTTCCTGATATTACTACCCCCTTGTCTCATTGAACTTTCCCTGCTAACAAAGCGAAATGGTTAAGCAAACTAATTGACAGAGTGAGCACCTCCAATAGAATATACGAGATTTTGAATTTTTAGTCTTCCTTGTCTCTTTTTTAGAGGAGAGAAATGCGATTTATCATGTATTCTCTGGGACAAGGTTGGTCCATGCAATTAATCATAGTTAGTTGTCTTTTAGAATTGTCATTATTGTCATAATTGTATCATTTTGCATATTTTTCAGCCGATTCTGTTTACTAATCTATTTTTCATATATCTTTCCATGTTTCTTTGAATATCTTATATTCCACATTTCTTACAGCATAAAATGAATATTTTTCCTTTACATTCACATACCATCATTTGTTCAGCAACTTTAATATTGAAGGACACCTACTTTGCTTCCATTTTCTTTTACTGCCATGAAAAACGTTGCTATGGGGGTAGCTAGGTGGTGCGGTAGATAGTGCACTGACCCTGGAGTCAGGAGGACCTCAGTTCAAATTTGACCTCAGATACTTGACACTGTGTGATCCCGGGCAAGTCACTTAATCCCAACTACCTCGCCCTCTGCCCCCATAAAAGGGTTCTACAAGTATTAAAGGGCCTGTCTTTTTATATTTTGGGTCTTTGACTTTTACTATGTGCTTCATACTGAAACAAGCGAATCAAAGGGAATTAATAGTCTTGTAACTTTTCTTCAAATAATTCAAAATTGTTTTCCATATTTATTTCATACCACTTTTCCTCATGTACTCTACATTTCAACCAAAATGACCTACTTGTCTCTTGTACACAACATTCCATCTTCCAACTCTATGACTTTGTACATCTATTCTCTATGCCTTGAAGGTTCTCATCAATTCTATCTCTGGGAACGCAGAGCTCCATTTAAGACTCTTTTTAACTTCTATCTCATACAAGGAGCTTGAACATTATCTTGCACTATATACTACAATAAGATCCAAATGTATACGTCACCTAGATATAAAGGATCATATCTTAAACAAGTTAAAAGAAAAGGAAAGGATTTACTTTTCATAACTTGATATAAGAAAAAAATTCTTGACCAAATGTGGTAGCAAGGATCAAAAGATCTTGGATAAATAATTCATCGATATTAACTTGAAAAGATTTTGTACAAATCAGACCAAAAGAGTCCAAATTAAAAGGGAAAGAACTGAGAACAAATTCTCTGCAGAAATTTTTTTGTGATAGAAGTATGATATTTAGGATGTAGAGGGAAATAATGTAAATGTATAAGAACAAGAGCCATTCCCCAAAAGAGAGCTAGTGAAAGGCTATTTATACCTAGTTTTCAAAAGTTGAAAGGCTAGCTATCAATAGTGGCATGAAAAAAATGCAAATTGCTAATAATATAAATTATTATATATATAATATATATATAAATGCAAATTAAAATAACTTTGGAGTGTCCACCTCAAATCTATCAGATTGACAAGATAACAAAAAAGAAAGTTATCGTTGTTCAATTGTTAGATGAACTTTGAGAAGATAGGCACACTAATGCTATGTTGATATAGCTATAAAGTAAGTTAGCCATTCTAGAAAACAATTTGGCTCTGTACTTAAAAATTCCTAAATTCTATCTATTCATTTATGTGTATACGTACACACACACACACACACACACACACACCTTTTGACTCATCAATGCCACAATTAAACTTATACCTGAGAGAAAAACAGAAGGAAAAGGCCCATATGTGCAAAAATATTTGTAGCAGCACTTTTTGCTCTAACAAAGAATTGGAAGCCTAGTGGGTGCCCATCAGTTAAGGAATGGTTTAACAAGTTATAATTCATAAATATAATAGAATATTTTTCTGCCATAAGAAATGGATAGATTCAAAGAAAACTAGAAAGTCTTGCATGAAGTGAAATAGAACAAAAAAGTAGCACAAGAAGATTAATTTACACAATAGCTGCAACTTCGTAAGTGAAAGTCAATTTGAAAGACTTCACAGCTGTGATCGATGCATTGACCAATCACACTTCCAGAAGCTTGATGGAGAAGGGTGTTGTCTGTTTTTTGGCTGGTAGAAATAGACTATTATGTACAGAAGAAATACACAATTTTTAGATATGGCCAATACAGCATATTTTTTACTTGACTGTACTTATTTGCTACAGGGAAGTAACTTCTTTTGGTGATGGGGGATATTGTGGGAGGAATAACAAAAAAAAGAAATAAAATGATGTGAATGAATGAAATGTATTATAGATACAAGATTAAAACATAAGGGAGCTCAGAAGATAGATAAAGGCAACAGTACATGTGAAAAGGGACATATTCAAGGTTACATTAGATAGGTGCATGATCCAGTTGGGATTCTGCCTTCAAATTCACTATTATTTCCACTGCATCATGATGCCTTCACATAAGATACCTGACATTTCATAACTGATATTCTTGCATTTCTCTGTCATTTTCCACACAGAACATATAGCAAAACCTAACCCTCCCTGAGTAAAATATTAAAGTTGAAGCCAAAAAAAGCCATATTCTCTGGTTCCATCCCCTATATTGATAGTTTTTTATACAACTATGCAAGTTCCTCCATTATTTTGGCTGCCAGTTTCTTATCTTCCAGGACTGATCAAAGAAAAACAGATTATTTTTCCTTTCTGTCTGGACTTGAATTGTATATATACCTATTCTCACAGAAGGAGAGAATCTCAGAGTTAAAGGAATATGAGAGGTCATCTAATCCAGAGGTGGCAAACTCCTGGCAAAACACCCTAGTATAATTGAAACAGATTTAAATGTAATTGAGAAATGTTTAACAAAATAAATAAAAAATACAATACCACATAGATAACATTAATTTGTGGTTTGTAAATCAATATGTGGCCTCAGGGATCAGTTTCTATTTGAGTTTGATGTCATGATAACTGGAGCAGAAATCCATTCTGTGCCTTGAACAACAACAAATGAGTCATCTAGCAATTTTGTTTGAAGACCGCCAGGGAAGGGGGAAGCCCATTTCACTTTTGAACTACTCTAATTGTTTGGAAACATTTGCTTACATTCATACCTTTACAAACTTTTTTTAGGATCATGTATCCAGAGAGATCTTAACTCCCTCTCATTTTGCAAGTGAAGGAAATGAAATGTTAGATGAATGCAACTAGTAACTGTCCAAGGTAGAATTGAAATTTAGGCCCCTCTGACTCCAGGTCTAGCATTCTATCTATTCCACCATGTTGCCTCGGTTTATATGCCATGTTCCTCGCTCTACCTTGTGGGATCAAGTTGAACAAGCCTAATCCTTCTTCCTTCAGATACTTGAGATGGCAACTATCATGCATCCTCTTTACTGATAGCCATTTGTCTTCACGGAAAAGCATGGAAACAAATGAAATGAACCCTCAAAGATCCCAGTTCCTTCTACTGATCATTTATGGCTTGATCTCCAGTGCCTTACCTATCTTATTTGTTCTCTCTAATTTTCACAGTCATTCTAAATTTATGTTTGGTCTTCATCTGCCATATTTAAGATATACTTATTCCAGATTTGTATGTTGTAAAAATATATCTGCAGCGATGATTGTTTGGGTCAGTCCTATTAAGGTTGGATTGTAAACTTACAGAGTATAGGGAAAAGTGTCAGTTAGAAAAGGTATGGGATGATGCAGATAATGAGAATGATAACAGTTGTTTTTAGTAGTATTTTTCTCAATAATATGTAAAGACAATTTTTACTATTCTTTTTACAAAATTTTGATTTCCAAATTTTGTTCCCTCCCTCCCTCCCTCCCTTCCTCCCCTCTCCCCTCTGTAAGACAAGCAATTTGATGTATATGTGCAATTATGTAAAACATATTTCCATAATAGTCATAGCTGTGAAAGAAGAAACAGACCAAAAGGGGGGAAAAATAAAGTAATTGAAAACAGTATGCTTTGATCTGCATTCAGAGTCCACCAATTCTTTATCTGGATGTGGGACCTTTGTAATTATCTTGGATCATTTTATTTCTGAGAAGAGCTAAGTCATTCTTAGTTGGTGGATGACAACAGTTACAATGATGATGAGGAAGAAATGCAGTGTATTTGCTAAATAATTATTTAAACGAAAAGGAAAACTGCATACATTACTGTTTTTGAATCATCTCAGTTGTGTCTGACTCTTCATGATTTCTTTTGGAGTGTTCTTGGCAAAGATATTGGAGTGGTTTGCCATTTCCTTCTCCAGTTCATTTTACAGATGAAGAACTGAGGGGTTAAGTGATTTGCCCAGGGTTACACAACTAGTAATCAAGGCCAGGTGTGAACTCATGATGATGAGTCTTCCCAATTTTCAGCCCAGTGCTCTGCCCACTGTGCTACCTAGCTGCAAGACTATATATAGTGAGGATATTTTTATTACAGTAAATCTGCCTAATCTTTAAATAGCACTGATAATATGATATATATGTTATGTATATATTTGTTTTCCTAATTACCATAAATGACCATGCTACCATTGCCAATCCAGAATTGTAAGTCACTATTTAAATAATCATTCAGGTCTTTTGCCTCACTTCCTTAAAAAGAAGGAACTATCTGTTTAAATCTCCCTACATTTCTGTTACATTTTTTTTAAAAGAATGAAACTGAACAGAGAAAGCAGAAGGCACCCTCTGGCAAGAAGAGCCCCACATAAACATCTGAGGGCTCATTCCATTTTCTTCCACACTTCTGTGAGGAGATAAATGACTTTCAGGTTCCAAGGAGGAACATCAAGGCAATGGGCCAGAGGGTTACTAAGCAAAGGAAGTGCCAGGCATTTATGTCAGTGTTTACTTAAAGAGAAACTAAGCTGGCTGTGTTGTGTGTACTCTGTCAAGATACATGTGAGTCATTTGATTTTTTAGAAGTTCCTCCCAGCTGTTAGACAGCTGTTTACACTACATTTAGGGAAAGGAAAAGCATAGAGGAAGTAATTCAGTTTCATAGGTAGGAATTTACTACTTGGAATTGAATTTGAACTCAGCATGAGGTGCAGATCCTTACTGGAGGTTAATGATGGTTAAGCCTAGAGTCTAGACAGTGAAAGACAGCTGTAAGCCAGCTAAGTAACAGTTTAAAAGCCTGGGGAAAGTCTATGTTCTCTGATAGAGTGAAAGCATAATACAGTAGTTTTGAAAAGGAAATAGACAAATGGAATTTCACCAGATTGAGTTGTTTCATTAAAACTCCCTGGGTTCTATCGAACAGCCCCTTGCACAGAGTAAAGACAACCACCAGGTGGTGTAGAGAGCCACTCACTTGACTGTTAAAGAAAGAAAGAAAAAATCTGGTGTTGAATTTGCCTCTTCTAGAAGTTAAGTATATGTGTCCTACTAAGCAGAGTGATTTGTTTCCTATGGTTTTGAGGGTTAGTGATCTTTCCCTCAGTTCTACCTTTTTCGTGAGCAAAGAATGTAGGGATTTTGTATATAAACAATCAGAAATCAGCTCTGAACTCTCATCTACTGACCTTGAACTTACTATATTTTAATCAGTCCTAGTCATGTAGCTATGGTATAATAGAGTTGATAACGCATATAATATGGCAGTTAGATGGCACAGTAGATAGAGTATCATGCTTGGAGTCAGAAAAACCTGACCTCGAATCAGACCTCAGACACTTATTAGCTATGTGAGCCTGGGCAAGTCACCTAACCCTGTTTGCCTCAGTTTCCTCATCTCTCAAATGAGCTAGAGAAGGAAATGACAAATCACTCCAGAAGCTTTGCCTGGAAAACTCAAAATGGGGTCACAAAGAGTTAGACGTGACCAAAAAGACCGAAAAAAACCAGATCATACAAGGCAGACATATATGCTCAGATCTCTATGCAGCATTTATTCTTAGCATCCAAACTGCTAAAAAAAAAAAAAGACAATGAACCTTCTTTGGTGCCTTGTGTTCAGATTCATAGCTGCACTTAATGGGTAAGACTCTCTTCAGCCCTCATTGGGAAAAAAAAAATGCTGATCTCCAACTCTATTGATTTTTGCCTGTACTGAAAAGCACTTACCCCCTAGTCTGGTGGCATTTTGGACAGGCTCCTGTCTCTCCAGCTTGATCCTGGATTTGATGTTGGAACTGAAATTTTCTTTTAAATGACAGTAGAGAAGGAGAAATTTCCAAGGGAAAGGATATCAGTTATGCATAATCACTGTCCTCGTAACAGAATCAAAGTACAATCATCCTGGGCCCTCATTCTTTCAGGTTCCAAGTTAAATGAATTTCTTTCCTGTGTAGTACATCACATGCCAAGACCAAGGAAACCAAATATTTTAAAGGTGCCTACTCTATGCTGCTCTGACTCAAACATAGCTGGCATCCAAATACGAGGTGATAATCACACAACTTGGGACCCAGCTAGACACTATGAAAGGCTGTTGGGCTCCCTGTCCCCCTTTATCCTATATGCCTGGTTCTTTAACTCCTCCCATGAAGAACCTGCTGAGCTCAGTAGCCCAAAGCTTTATTGCTTTCTGCTTTTCAGCCTGACTGGATCTGAAATATTGGCTACTGTTCTCATATCATTTCTTTGATGAAGGGATTTGAGGTTTCAGCCCTCTTGGTAGGCTGATCCTTTCAAGTAAGGCAATCATGTTCTTGGTCCCATGGGTTCCCTTGTAAGCCGTGGCCCTGTCCCTTGGTAGGATAGAACATTTGGATCTAATATGTACCACATCCACAAAGTAGCTTCTTGACCTTTGCCTAGAATTTGGAATATCATGGAAAGAAAGAGGTCCAATAGGATCTTGTCACTAGCCCTGACTTCAGCTCATCTTCTATCATTCAGGACCACAAATCCCTATCCCTGTCTTTTCAGACTGCAAAGAAACCCAAGTGTCTTCTCTCTTCACAGGACCCTCCTTCTCCCTTCCACATGCCTTTGCATTGGTCATCCACCATGACTGAAATGAATTTCTTCTTTTCTTCCACCTCATAGCATCCTTGTCTTCCTTCAAGATGCAATTAAAGTATATCTCTCCTCTCTCTCCCTCCTCCCCCACCTCTCTCTCTCCCTCTCTCTCTCAGAGTCTTATAATATAAACAATATGTTCGTTTATATTTATTTTGTTTATACTTACATATGTTCTTGTTTTCTTTCCCATTAGAATGTAAGCTCTTTGTGAGTAGAGGTTGTTTCACTTCTTGAATTTGTAAGCCAGCACGTAGGAGGTGCTTAATAAATGCTTTTTGATTGATTGACCTTAACTCATGTCTTTGGCTAGCCCCTGCTACAATCATAGGAGAGGCATGGAAGGGTAGCTCCCTCATCTTAAATTCAGAAGGCACAAGGCCCCATGGCTCCATTTACAAAAACTGAGGCACCTAGTCAGGTAACTCAGACAAGACCAAAAAGATTATGGAAAAAGAAGCCTGAAATGATCAGACTGACCCTCTCACAGAAACATCAAGTTCAACAGATTCAATGTTGTTTATTCCTTTCCTTTGCCCACATGTTCTGCCACAGTGTCTTGGGCAAAGTTGGTACTTCTTATTTGCTAAATGGAGTTAAATTAACCTTGAAGTTCAAGCTCCTCTCTCTCTTCAGGGCCATTCCTCCACCCTCTCATTCCAACATTGGGTCTTCCCAGAACAATAACCCATTCACTTCTGGGTCCCTTTCATTCAGTTCTATAATATCCCTCATTAATTTTAGACTTCACTAATTCCAGATTTGTGATCATGTAGACAGGGGCTTTCTGAAGTTCCCTTTTGGAAAAAAAAAGTCAAACAAAGTTGAAGTTATTAAGTACATTAATAGGGTTAGGGCTGGAAGGTTAGAGTGAGAGGGTTAGAGTTGGAAGGTTAGAGCTAGGTGGCCCAGTGGATAGAGTACTTGGTTGTGAATCAGGAAGACTCATCTTCCTGAGTTCAAATCCGGCCTCAGATCTAACTCTGGGCAAGTCATTTATCTGTTTGCTTCATTTTCCTGTAAAATAAACTGGAGAAGGAAATGGGAAACCACTCCAACACCTTTGCCAAGAAAACCCTAAATGGGATCACACAACTTAAAAATGACTGAACAACAACAAAAATCAATAATAAGTAAATCAATAATAAGTAGTCAATCATAAATTTCAGTGGAGGAATTTATGCCCATTTAAGAAAAGACTATTTTCAAGATCTTTAGACACATATGGAAAGAGGCTGGCACTGCTTCCATAGGCACTATCATAAGTTAATGACATCTATTTAAGAAGAGACACAGTGCATTATTATAATGGCTACCATGTTGGAATTGGAGCCAAGAAGCCCTGGGTTCCAATCCTGTCTCTGATACTTACAAGCTCAGTAATCGTGAGTATAATGTTTTTGAAGCTCAGGCATCTCTCTAGCAATGTAACTTCTCCATGAGTTGAGAGTTACAAACTAGTTAGAATCCCTACTGCAAGAAAGATTTCTCCCACATGTGAAATGATGTATTCAGGAACAGAACCTCTACTATCAACTTCTTACGAATTCTAGTTAAAGTGATCGCATATAATAAAATCTGATTTCTTTTTAAAGTTCCTGTCTTTAGGGTTGCCTTTAATTCTGATCTGATCTGAATTAGACAGGGGTTTCTGTGTTCACTTTGATTTGTTCCTCTGTTTGAGAATCAAGGTGCCACAATGGTAAGTTAGGACAGCCTAGCTTCAAATCCTGAACTATGACTGTGTTACCTTGGGTGAGTTATTTAACCTCTTGTTACTCCCAAACAACTTTCTAAGAGAATAAGTTGCAAAACAGTCGCCAATCTCTGGTGACAGAGGGAGTTTCCTCAAGGGTTATTCTCTATGAAATCACAGGCCCAAAGTATCACACACAAAAAAGAGAGGAGAGAGAGAAAGAGAGAGAGAGAGGAGAGAGAGGGAGCAAAAAGAAAGAAAAGAAAAGAAAGAAGGAAGGAAAGAAAGAAGCAAAGAAAGAAAGGAAGAAAGAAAGGAAGGAAGGAAGAAAAAAAGAGGAAGGAAGAAATGAAAGATTCCTTAATAATAAACAAGTCTGTCTACTCCTCTAGAAAGAGTTGCATTAGCATTTCTGTGAAATGATTTAAATAAAAACACACAAAGTAAGGTTTTCACATTAATGTACATGAGAGGTTAATTAAGATTATTGGGAGGGGCTTAGCTTGCTACCAAGTATTTTCCACTAAACTAGACTACCAGGATAAGAAATGCTAATGAGGTTAAGGTCAAAAGTTACATTCATAGATATGTCAGTTATATTCATTTCATTTTCATGGCTTCAGTCATCTACCCTTGGCCAACTGTTATATTTATGTCTTTGGTCACAAGAGATTCTGGGAAGCGCATAGATAGCTAAGATGTCTATCACCAATACTAGAAAAATAGTTCAAAATGGCAGAAAGAATATTGAATTTGCCAGTTCCATTTCTAACATTTCCTAACTGTGGGACCCTGGACTATTCACTTAATATCACTTTTCCTCAGTTTCTTCTTTTGAGAAATAAAGATCATAATGTTTGTATCATAGGATCATAAATGTCGATTTGAAGAGACTTTGGAGGTCATCGTATCCAACCTCCAAACTTTACAGATGGCAGGCAGGCAACAAGAATTTATTAAGTACTTACTATGTACCAGGCATTGCACTAAGCACTGGAGATACAAATCTAAGCCAGAAAAAAGACTATTTCTGCTCTCAAGGGGCTTACATGATAATGGGGGAAGCAACATACAAAATAAAGTTGAAAGGGAAAGGAAGGAGATACCCTCTCAGAGACATGGTGGCAAAAGTCTGGGAGAACCAGAAGCAAAACTAGGAGGAGAATGAAGCTTGGTTAGTGTAGGCCCATCCCTAAAATAGAGGATCCTTGGAAGGGACTTCCCAGTAGGAGAAGAGGGCTTATATGGCAGAGGGAAGATCCAGGGTTAGAAGGCAGTTGAGTCATAGTAGAAAAGTCCAGGAGAATCAGAAGTATAGCCAGGAGGAGATGAGAAAACTAAGGTCCAGAAGATTTTAGGTTGTAGGTCCTAAATTCAGCTAAATTCAGCCCTCTCTGTAAACTACATATACACATCTATATATTCTCACAGATACAGTATATCTATATCATATGTAGATATATATGCCATGTAGATATGGGATAATATGATTACTATTGGTATATAAATAGTAC
Source organism: Potorous gilbertii (assembly GCA_028658325.1). Taxonomy (NCBI): domain Eukaryota; kingdom Metazoa; phylum Chordata; class Mammalia; order Diprotodontia; family Potoroidae; genus Potorous; species Potorous gilbertii. Next base: position 137,593,714 of record CM053770.1, read on the forward strand.
CATTTTCATTTATATTATACAGTACATTCATTAATCTAACCCAATAGAAACTACACTAAAAGGGCCATCACATAAAAGCCAAGAAGTGTGTGACTCCATATAACTATTTACTGGATTGTAAAGAATGGAGCTAACCAAACCCCAGGGACATGCCTAAAACAGCACATTCATGATCTTTACACATACCAATTCATTAGTCGTTTAATTAAGTTAAATCAAGAATTGCATTGTTTAACCATTAATTAAGGAGCGAAGAATGTTATGTTCCAACTTAATATCTCTGACAGAAACAAGAAAGCAAGAAAGGAGAAGACAAAAATTTTACCTTTTCTGTTTTGCTTAACTACATTCACTGCTCTCTCCTCTGTCATGTTCCCAGTTCTCCCCACCACCCCATGCCCAATTCCCCATACATACATGTATAGGCTGAAAGAAAAAAAAAATTTCCTTTTACCTCCATATTTTCTACTTGACCTTGGATGCCATATAAAAGAAGAAATCATTTTGTTTCCAGACCAAATTTCTTTTTTTAAGACCAAAAGTAACATGTTCCTTTACAAAAACATGAAAGAGTAACGACTTTACAAGTCAAAAGATATCTATATTTATACATCTACTTTTTTCATGCTGAGGTTTCTTCCTTTTTTTATATTTTAAATGAATCCCTGGGAGAAATGTTCAGTTGTCAGTAACAGACTAATTTCACCCCTGAAAGGTTCCTTGAGAAACTCCACAGATAGTTCATAGTCCCCTAATCATTTTATGAATTTAGGTCACAGCACAATTAGCATCAACCAACACAGGGATATTTCTAGTCACCTGGCTCATCAGAACCTTGAGATACAAATGAAGAGGTGGAAAGATAATCTCTCATGGGGGTCAGAATGTAGTAAATGACTGAAATTAAACTCCCACTCAGTAACTGTAGTAAAATGAAGGCAAGATACCGGTGGGCATATTTTGGAATACACTCCAATGCCTGCTTCAAGCTTGTCCTTGTGTTTCTATGAATATATATTTTAAAAGCAAGGTACAAGAAGCCCCTGTTAAGATTCTCTGGAATGATCCCAAACTGGTCTCTTGCAGTAGCATAATTTTTAATGAGGTCAAAATTTTGACATTTATTCTTTTTTCAAATTGAAATTTGAAATTCAATTTTATTTCAATTTCAACAATTTATCAAATTATTTTTTGCTCTCAGCCTATCAAACAAGAAGACTACCATTTTCACAATAATTCTGGTGCCTTTTTTAATTTTTGCCCTGACAAAAGTGATAAACATGTCCCTTATAACTTTATAGATATTTAAGAGTACAGCAGTAGGATCCCCATGATGTCAAATTAACTACTCAGAAAAGATTATGCTAAGGTGTTTTCTAGTACTTGATCTTGTTTCCTACTAAATCTACTCATGGTGATGGCTTCTTGCAATAGGAAGGCAAACCTAGCATAAATTCTTGATTCTCTGTTTCTACTATTTCCTTATATAGCTATAGGTAAAATGATTCATGGACATTCAGTTTGGGACAATAATTGAAAACAAGAGTTTTTAAATCCCTATTTTTCTGCACAAGGATACATGGAACATGTGTTTATAATAAAAAAAGAATAAATTATGTTTACCTTCATAATGGGTATTACGCAAATATTAAATAAAAACAAGGGGGTATAGTGAAAAAATTTAAAATCAAAAGACTTGGTTGAATTTACTAGACATGCAATCTTGGATAAACCATTTAACCTGTCTCTGCCTCGGTTTTCTCATTTGTAAAATGTTATAACAATACTTGCACTATCTTCAGCATGCTGTTGTGAAGATATGGTCCAATGAAAATGAAAGAACGATTCAATGAAATTATGCGTATATTATACCAATGTAAGGTTAATTATGACTACTTCGGACTTCAAGGATATGTGTTTTAATTGGTGTGGACGTGCATTTTACCGATTAAGCAGTGAGTCAATCTTCAACAAGCCAATCTTCACCTACTATATATCAGACACTGTGTGAGGGGCTGAGGAAATAAAGATTAAAAAACAAGAACTTCATATTCTATATGCAGAAGTCAATACCAAATACATACAAAGACAATACCAAGGTAATGGAGCAGTGGTGAGGTTAAGGAAGGAGATTTGGAGGGCATGTTCAGCTTGAGATGCCCCTAAATCAGTAGAAAATGTCCAAAAGGCAAGACTAGAGTTCAGAAGAGTGACTAGAGCCAGAGATATATGGATTTGGGAGTCATCTACACGAGGATGCATTCACTAAGAGAGAATGTAGAAAGAAAAGAAAGCGAAGAGGACTCAAGACAGTGCTTAGATGTTAAGGGGATATGGATGGTGATCCATCAATGGAGGCTGAAGAGGATTGGCCAGACAGAAAGGAAGAAAAGACAAAGCTATCCAGGAAAAAAGAATGGTCAGTAGTATCAGATACTGTGGAAAAATACATGAAGTTAATGACTGAGAAAAGGCCATAAGATCTGGCAATCAATGGGAACTTTGGAGAGGGCACTTTCAGTTAAATGGTCCAGTATATTATTTTCCCCATTTTACAAAAATGGAAGCTAAGATTCATGAGTAACTTGTCTAAAGGAAAATTGGTAAGTATCAGAATTGGTACTGAAACTCAGTTTTCTTGACTCAAAATCCAATATTGCTTCACAGGTAACATTGTACTTTCATTTGAATGACTCACTTGGCCTAATATTCTCACTAAATTTTGGTGAGTCTAAGTTATGGTTAGTCTTGATGATGGACAATTAATCATTTGGAGTTGATTTTTAAAATATCTCAAGATTTACTTTCACAATGAATATGGCTTTGAAGAATTCCATCTACCTCCCTCTACCATCCATGCAGATCCCTAACCTGAAACCAACCAAGTTGTGTGACCCTGGACAAGTCCTTTTAATCTCTGAGCACCTGTTTCCATATCTAAAAAATGGGGAGGATAACAGCACCTACTTTCCAGAGGAGTTCTTGTGAAGAAAAAAAATCAATACTATTATAAAGTACTTTGCCTTAGCCTAAAAGGGACAAGGTGTCCAGGGTCTCCCACTGCATCTGGGTCATCTCAATCATCTTGATGAGTATCTGGCCACTGGACCCAGATGACTCAGGAGGAGAAAGTGAGGCTGGTGACCTTGCACAGCCCTTCTTCACTCAAATAAAAGTCAACTGCAAGTCATGTCATCATTTCCCTGATGTCACGGCCCTCTTTGAAGAAAATGAAGGGTAAACACAATCTCCTAGGTATTATTTTTTTAAATGCTCAAGATAGAGAAAATACACCAGGTTTCTCCCTTTGTCCTCCAAATGCTACCAAATTCAGTGTACCACTTCACTCAATTTGGTTTTGAAATGGTGATGTTGGGTACAAAAATGAAATGCTGTCTGCCAATTACTGGAATGGTTATAATACTATATATGGGGTTTATCTTGTACCTTACATCCAAGAAGTTCCAAGTCCTTTATAAACAAAATCTTATGTGTCCTCAGAGGCATGTCATGACAAAATATAGATAAAAGTAAGGATAGAGAGAGGGTAAGAATTTTAGGATCCTGACACAAAATTTCTGAGTGTAGGCAAATCACCTGATGTCCTTATAGATCAGAAGTTCCCAAACTTATTTCAAATTAAATTACTTAACACCCCTTGGAAATCTACTTTCTTTAACTCAATGTTTTTTTTAATTTGTATCATTTCAAAAAAATACATTTTTTAAACAATGCATCTTAAATTTAATAATTTATTTTAAATTTGGGATTTTTCTTGCATTGAAATTTTGATGATGCAATATTGTATCATTGCATATGGTATTGTATTGTAAACAAATTGTTACACATTCAGATTGCTACCTACGTACACCGAACTTCCTGACAAAGTGTAACATGCTTACCAAATACCAACACTTGCTTGCTAAGACCTGTCAGTGAACTTGACCACTGACCAGCTATAACTTCCATTTTATGGGTTTATTTGGAAAACAATCTAATCGTTATGACTTTAACTCTGTTACACAACAAGTGAAGAATATACAAAAGGTTTTTCAAAATTTTTTATTTTTCTCTATGCTTCCACCACTCTTTTATTTTTATTCAATGCCCCCCAATTGCATCCAAGGCTACTACTGTCCCCCTGGATTGTTCCAGCAGCCCCCTTGGGGGTGGTATCACTACTTTGGGAAACTGTGTGTGCAAATTAATACTAATACTAAGAGTACTTTAACCTTTTGCAAAGTACTTTACAAATAGTATTTCTTTTTTTCTTCACAAGAACACTTATGGGAAGTAGGTGCTGTTATTACCTCTGCTTTTTAGATATAGAAACTGAGGCACACGGAGATTAAAATGTCTTGCCTAGGGTCAAACAACCATAACTATCTTGGCTAAATCTGAATTTGGATCTTCCTGTCTACAGGTCCTGAGCTCAGCCCACTGTACCATCTCAAGATTACTTGTACCATCACTAACAATGGTCAGAGTGTGAGAACTGGAAAGGGCTTGAAATCCTTTGTAAGGTCCAATGGAGTCCAATTTCTACTTGTTACAGATGAGAAAATTCAGGGCAGGACCATAGAAATTACTCACACAAAGCTCTCCCACTTAGTAGTCAATGGCAGAGATGAACCTGGGACCCAGATCTTCTAACCCTATTTTTATTGCAATTCCTACCATCCCCATGATATTTAACATATTTTTGCAGGTAGGCAGAGACAAGAAGTATTGTCTGAATTTTCATACGAAAGGTAATAGTGATCTGAACATAAATTTTTGAGGCACTGTGGTCATTAGCCCAATATAAAGACATAGCACCTATAGAGATAATAACTACTGTATTAAAATGTAGCATAAAGATAGGGATAAACCTATCCATAGATCCCAGTTGAGGAAAGTCCCTCTACCAGTGTAGGTCAGTCCCTTTTCTATAATAGAGATTCTTAAAGAATTATCTAGAGCAAAGAGATTATAGCAGTAATATGTGACAAAGGCAACACTTGAAGGTACATAGACTTTCCTGGCTTCCAGTCTAGCTTTCTGTCTACTACTGCAGGCTACTTTTCATGTGGAATTCCTGATTGTTTGAGATATTCAGGAAAAGAAGCACCAAATATGCTATTTTAAATGCACAATAAAAATCAAGGAGATTTCCTATAATTTTAAAAATCTTTACAGATTTTTTTACTGCCCACTGAATATATTCAAATCCCACCATATACCTGGTGTTGAAAGCCCTCATATGAATTTTTGCACCACTCCATCTTCTTTTTGTCTTTTTTCTTCCTTTCCCTCCCTGCCTAGAGATGGTTAGCATTACATACAAATAGGTACATATACACACATATATTTTACATATGTATATTCTACACATATATGTTCATACATATATACATATACACACATATATACATACATATATATACACATGAAATATGTGTATGTAAAATTATTCTATACATACCCCATCTTTTCAACTTTTCTCGTTACCCACGTCTATGTACCATCTTCCAAACAAACTACTCTTGACCCCTTAAACAAGTGGAACATTTTTCATTAGCTGTTCTCTTTACCTGGAATGCCTCTATATCTGTTGAATTCCTAACCTTCCCTTAAAAAATAAATGCCACCTCCCCCACTAAACCTTGCTTCACATACCCAGTATAGCATATGTCCTGAGATAAATATCTCAACTCATGCTAATAATGATGATTCAAATCCCCAGTGTGTGACTGCTGGGTCTATTTGGGCTCAAGGATTGGCCCTACAGGATTGGGAATAGGGTGAGGTATCCATTTTTAGTAATGTATTCTATAAGCCCCAACTAGTGAATTTCCCTCCATAATTATGGATCCTCCATCAAGAAGTCAAGCTATTCTGGTAATGCTGCTAGGACACTGATGAGAAGAAAAGTCCTCTAAACTTCCAAAGTTCTCAAGGTCCCCTACCAGCCAAGATAATTGGGAGGTAGGGGTAGGGAGTAGGTCAAGGCTAAAACACAGGCATTCTTTCTCCTCCCCTAAATGATTCCTTCATAAAAGTGGCTCTCTCTCCTCCTTGACACTGTGGTTGTTTGTGTAAATCATGTCCTTCATTCTTGAAGAGAACTATGACATCAGGGAGATGATGACATGACTTACAATTGACTTTGACTAGAGGGAGGGAGGGCTCTGAAAAGTCACCAGCTTCACTTTCTTCTCCAGAGTCATCTGATTCCAGTGGCAAGACATAGATCAGGGTGACTGGAGATGGCCCTGGATGCAGTGGAAGGGGGTGAAGATTCTTGATCCTTTTAAGCTAAGGTCTTTTCAAAGTCTCACTTTGAGTGACTCAACACCCATTCAATGATTAGTGCTCTTAGAAAAGTGACTGAAGGGTGTAGCATCTTATGTTTTACATGGGGTGTGATAATCTACTTGCTCAGTGACCCCCACTCTTATACCAGTCATTAATGACCTTTATCCCACAACATGAGAGCATCTGGTTATGAAGCTGTCCAATGCACTTATCTTTTAATGTTAGGTTTTATAGTTGTCTCTATTAGTCTTATTGTAGCACCTCATCATCCTATAGCCAAAATTATTTGGATACCACATTGACTAAAATTATTGAAGGGGAAAACAACAGATGTTGGAAGGGATATGGAAAAATTGGGACACTAATTCATTGTTGGTGGACTTGTGAACAGATCTAACAATTTTAGAGAACAATCTGGAATTATACCCAAAGAGTCACTAAACTGCATATATATCCTTTGATCTAGCAATACTGCTACTATATCTATTTCCATAGACGATTAGGAAAAAAAGGAAGAGAACCTAAAATGTTTATCGAAGCTCTCTTTGTGGTGGCAAAGAATTAGAAATTGCAGGGATGCCCACTAATTGGGGACTGGAGATTGCTGAACAAGTTGTAGAATATGATTGTGATGGAATATTACTGTGCTAAAAGAAATAATGAGGTCGGGGAGCTGAGCCAAGATGGTGGAGTAGAAAGATGCATATATTCTAGCACTTACCCCACAGCCCACAAAATACCTGTAAAAAATGACTCTCAACAAATTCTAGAGCAGCAGAAGCCATAGAACAACTGAATGAAAGAGGCTTCCAGCCAAAAGTAATCTGGAAGGCTGACAGGAAAGGTCTATCTCATGGGACACTGAGCAAAGCAGAGCCCAGCCCTGGCCACACAGGACTGGGAGGAACAGGACCTGAAGAGACCTCCAAGACAGAGTTTCCAGCTGGGAGGGTCCCAGATCCCTCAACCCACAAGTGCCAAAAAAGCCCCAAAGGTTGGTATGAGAGGGATTTTCCAGCTGGGTGAGAGGAGAATGAGGTTCCCCCAGCACTGTCCTCAAGGGGTGGCAGCAGCAGGCAGTGGGCAGGTACTTGGAAGCAGCCTGGGTCCATTGTCCAGGCAGCTCAGCTTAAAGCTGGTGGAAGTGAGCAGCTGACCTGAATCTCACCCCTGAGTGGTGGCCCTACCCCTACCCAAAGCCCCTGGGGGAATACAGTAGCTGATCTAAACCTCAACCCCCAGAGGTGACCCAGGCCCCACCCAAAGCCCCTGGGGGAGTTGACCAGCTGATCTGAAGGTCAGCCTTGAGCACCATACTGGGGAGAGGAGGAGCACTAGGACCCTCCTCTTGACAAAGGATTCAGAAGTCAAGTAACTGGCTGGGAAAATGCCCAAAAAAGGAAAAAAATCTAAGACCATAAGAGGTTACTTTCTTGGTGAACAGATGTCTCCTTTCATCCTTTCAGATGTGGAATAATAATGCATACTGTCACAGGAAGTCAAGTTCTGTACCTCTGGTACCTCCAAAGTGAACATGAAATGGGCTGAGACCATAGAAGAGCTTCAAAAGTGTGTCAGCAGCCTGCTAAAGGAGAACCAAAAAATGCTGAGGAAAATAACGCCTTTAAAAAGATGCTAACTCAATTGGAAAAAGAGGTCAA
>CM053770.1:137601771-137684176 GCA_028658325.1 Potorous gilbertii
GTTCAAAAGCTCACTGAACAAAATAGTTCTTTAAAAGAGAGAATCAAGTTCAGGGAAGCCAATGACCATGAGATAAACCAAGAAGTTAGAAAACAAAAACAAAAGTTTGAAAAAATAGAAGATAATGTGAAACATCTCTTTGGAAAAACAACTGACCTGGAAAATAGATCCAGGAGAGAAAATTTAAAAATTATGGGACCACCTGAAAGCCATGATAAAAAAAAGAGCCTATATATTATCTTCCATGAAATTATCAAGGAAAACTGCCCTGATATTCTAGAACAAGAGGGCAAAATAAATATTGAAAGAATCCACCGATCACCTCCTGAAAGAGACCTGAAAAGAGAAACTTCTAGGAATATTGTGGCCAAATTTAAGAGTTCCCAGGTCAAGGAGAAAATATTGCAAGCAGCTAGAAAGAAACAATTCAAGTATTGTGGAAATACAATCAGGATAACACAGGATCAACATTAAGGGTTCAAAGGGGTTGGAATAGAATATTCCAGAAGTCAAAGAAACTGGGATTAAAACCAAGAATCACCTACCCAGCAAAACTGAGTGTAATACTTCAGGGGGAAAAATGGTCATTCGATGATATAGGGGACTTTCAAGCATTCATGACAGAAAGACCAGAACTGTATAGAAAATTTGACTTTCAAACACAAGAGTCAAGAGAAGCATGAAAAGGTAAACAAGAAAGAAAAATCATAAAAGACTTTCTAAAGCTCAACTGTTTACGTTCCTATGTGGAAAGATAATATTTGTAACTCTTGAGACTTTTCTCAGTATTTGGGTAGGTGGAGGAATTACACACACACACACACACACACACACACACACACACACACACACACATATAGACAGAGAATACAGATTGAACTGAATCAGAAGAAATGATATCCATAAAAAAATAAAATAAAAATTAAGGGGTGAGGGAGGAAAATACTGGGAGGAGAAAGGGAAAAATGGAATGGGTCAGGCTATTACTCATATAAGAGACAAGAAAAATCTTGTTCAATGGAGGAGAAAAGGGAGAAGAGCAGAGGGGAAAAGAGAAACTGACTCTCTTCACACATGGCTTAAGAAGGGAACAACATGCTCACTAAATTTGGTATGAAAATCTATCTTAAACTACAGGAAAGTAGTGGAGGAAGGGACAAGTGGGTTGAGGGGCAGGGTAGAAGGGAGGGCAAATGGGAGAAGGGAGTAACTAGAAGTAAATACTTTTGGGAAGGGACAAGGTGAAATGAGAGAATAAAAATAAAGGGGGGATAGGGTAGGATAGAGGGCAATATAGTCAGTATTATACAACATGATTATTGTGGAAGTCTTTTGGAAAATGACACATATATATCCTGTATTGAATTGCTTGCCTTCTCAGTGGGGATGGGTAGGTAGGGAGAGAAGTTGGAATTCAAAGTATTAGAAACAAATGTTGAAAATTATTATTGCATATAACTGGGAAATAAGAAACACAGGTAATGGGGTATAGAAATTTATCTTGCCCTATAAGAAAAGAGAGAAGATGGATAAGGGAAGGGTGGGGTGGGATAGAAGAGAGAGTACATTGAGAGAAGATACAATCAGAATACAAGGCATTATGGATTGGGGGGAGGAGAGAGATAGGGAGAAAAATCGGAACTCAATTTTGTGGAAATGAATGTCAAAATCTAAAAACAAATAAATAAATACAATTTTAAAAAAAGAAATAATGAGGTCTTTTGACAAAATACAACACCCATTCCTATTGAAAACACTGAAGAACAAAGGAAGAAATGAAACTTTCCATAAAACTATAATCAGTATCTACCTAAAACCCTCAGTAAGCATTATATGCAATAGGTATAAGCTATATGCATTTCCAATAAGATCAGGGTGTCCATCATCACCATTATTATTCAATATTGTACTAGGAATGTTAGCTGTAGCAATAAGAGAAGAAAAAGATATTGAACAAATTAGAATAGGAAAAGAAGAAACTAAGTTATCACTCTTTGTAGATGATATGATAACATACTTAGAGAATCCCAGAGAATCAAGTAAAAAACTACTTGAAATAATAAACAACTCTGGCAAAGTTGCAGGTTACAAAATATTGTGCATTTCTATATATTACTAACAAAATCCAATAGCAAGAGACAGAAAGAGAAATCCCATTTAGAGGTAGGGTAGACACTTTAAAATATTGAGGATTCTACCTGCCAAAACAAACCCAGGAACCATATGAACACAATTACAAAATACTTTTCACACAAATAAAATCAGATCCAAATAAGTGGAAAAGTATCAGTTGCTTGTGGGTAGGTTGAGCCAATATAATAAAAATGACAATTCAATCTAAATTAATTTACTTATTCAATTCTATGTCAATCAAACTGGCAGATAATTAATTTGTAGAGCTGGAAAAATAATATCATAATTCACCTGGAAGAATAAAATGTTCAGAATATCAAGGGAACCAATGAAAAGAAATACTAGGGAAATTAACCTAGCTCTACAAGACCTCGAATTTTATTATAAAGCAGAAATTTTCAAAACCACTTGGTACTGGCCAAGAAACATAAGGGTAGACCAATGTAATATGTTAGTTACTCAAGACATAAGTAGTCAATGAATATAACAATCCACTACTTGATAAAGCCAAGGACAACAGCTTCTGGGATAAGAACTCACTGTTCAAAAAAAATTGCTGGAAAAACTGGATAATAGTGTGGTGGAAACTAGGCATAGAACAATGCCTGACACCATACATACAAATAAAGTCCAAATGGGTACATGATCTAGGTATAAAGATTGATACTGTAAACAAATTAGTGGAGCAAGGAATAGTGTATTAGATTTATGGAGAAGGGAAGAATTTTTGACTAAACAAGAGATAGAAAACATTCCAAAGAACGAAATGAATCATTTTGATTACATTAAATTGAAAAGTTTTTACACAACCAAACCCAATGCAATCAAGATTAGGAGGAAAGCAGAAAACTGAGAAACAATTTTTGCAACTAGCATCTGTGATAAATGTCTCATTTCTAAAATATATACAGAACTGAGTCAAATGTACAAGTCACTTCCCAATTGATAGTCAAAAGATATGAATAGGTAGTTTTCAGAGGAAGAAATTAAAGACATCTATAGTCATATGAAAAAATGCTCTAAATCACTATTAATTAGAGAGATGCACATCGAAACAACTCTGAGGTACTACATCAAACCTATCAGATTGGCTAACATGACAAAACAGGAAGGTAATAAATGTTGGAGAAGATGTAGGAGAGTTGGAACACTGAATTCATTGTTGGTGGAGCAGTGAGCTGATCCAACCATTCTGGAGAGCAATTTGGAACTATGCCCAAAGGGCTACAAAAATGTGCATACCTTTTGACCCAGTAATATCGCTTCTAGGACTGTATCCCCAAGAGATCATAAAAATGGGAAAGGGTCCCACATGTACAAAACTATTTGTAGCAGCTCTCTTTGTGGTGGTCAAAAACTGGAAATGAAGGGGATGCCCATCAATTGGGGAATGACTGAATAAATTGTGGTATATGAATGTAATGGAATACTACTGTGCTGTAAGAAATGATGAACAGGAAGACTTCAGGGAGACCTGGAAAGACTTATATGAACTGATGCTGAGTGAAAGGAGCAGAACCAGGAGAACTTGCACACAGAAACAACCACAGTGTGAAGAATTTTTCTGGTAGACTTAGTACTTCATTGCAATGCAAGGACTTAAAAAATTCCCAATATTCTCTTAAGGCAAAATGCCTTCCACATCCAGGGAAAGAACTATGGAATTCGATCGCAGAATGAAGCAGATCATTTTCTTTTGTATTATGTTTTGGTTTGTTTCATGATATAGCCCATTCATTTCAATTTTTCTATGCAACATGACTAAGGTGAAAATGTATTTAATAGGAATGTATGTGGAGAACCTATATGAAATTGTATGCTGTCTCAGGGAGAGAATGAGAGGGAAGGAGGGGGAGGGAGGGGGAAAAATCTAAGATATATGGAAGTGATTGTAGAACACTGAAAACAAATAAAATAGTAAAAATATTTTAGAAAAAAGAATAATGAGCTCAATGATTTTAGAAAAATATGGAAAGACTTGCATGAAATAGTGAAGAGCAAAATTAGCAGAACCAAGAGAACATTGTATACAGTAACAGCTACATTGTTTTAAGAACAACTGAGCAAATAAATCATTTTAACTATTATATAAACCCAAATTTATTCTAAAGGACCTCTGCAGGAAGATGTTATCTGCCTTTAGGGAAAGAATCAATAAATAGAAGCATGTATAGAATAATTTTACATACATACACATACATATGCATGTGTGTGTATGTATACATGTACCCATTTGTGTCTAATGGTGGCCATCATCAGTGGGGAGGTAAGCAAAAAAGGGAAAACAAGAAAGTTGCGTGATAACTTTATGATATATTTATATATTTAAAAGTAATAGAAAGTTGTACATAATAGATTTGAAGATTCATGTGCAATCATATTTTTATTATACAATGTAATAAAAATGCTTATTTTATTCCATAACTTAAAAATAAAATAATTTTTTTTAAAAAAATGTTATACAAAAAAGATTATGTGGATGTACCACATGGTTCTCAAAAGCTATGGCACCAAAACATGAGCTATGAAAGGAAGAAGTATGATACAATGGAAGAACATTGACTCTGGAAACAGACTTGGATTCAATTACCCTACTGCTTGTGTGACTTTGTGTAAAATACTTACTGTCCCTCTGCCTCCATTTGCTGCTCTGCACAATATAAAATGGCTAGACAAGATGGCTGTTTGAGTCTCTCCTAGCTCTGGAGCTGAGATCCTGTGGTGGCATCACTGAGCTGGGGGCTGCATGGGATTTACGGGAATGGTCTAAGGACAGTCTGACTGCCTGTGCTCAGAACCACCTTGCTGAGTTTATTGAATGTATCATCAGCTTGGCCTTGGACTGATGATGTTTTCAGTCACAGAAATATTTGATCATTTACAAATTAATATCAAAGTTATGTTAACAGTGGAAAAAAATATATATAGACCAACAGGATATCAGATTATTTAGCTATGGATTATAGGTGTTCTTTCATCTTGCTAATAGACTATGAGCATTAAGAGGGTAAGAATTTTATCTGACATCTGACACCAAATTGGTCTATCTGATGCCAGATGTATCTAATTTAATTTGTTTTATCTAAAACTTTGTCTAAGTTTTATATTAAGTGCTTCACATGTTATAACAACTTAATAACTATTTGCTATTGGTATAGGAATTACATGATAATGACAAGGCAATTAATGATAATTAACATTTATATAGTTCAAAATTTTAAAATATTAAAATTAGTATCTACTCATAAGACACATGGTATAGACATATAAATGGGGATAGTCTGGATGCCTAGAGGTAGCAGAGGAAAATCAGTTTGGGATTAAAATTTAATGCCAGATACTATACAGCATGAATAATGCACAAAACAGATAATTAAGTTAATTGTACTTTATGGGTAGTGGTGAAACTGTGGCATAATGAGGTTATCACATCAAGATTTAGTGTTTTGAAACAGCACTGAACTGACTTTCCATTCTAGATATAATATCATGGATGATGTTATACAGAAACCTAAGACCTAATAAGTTCTAGATGCCTCCACCAGCCCCATCTCTGCCTTCCATCACTTCCTATCACCAAACCTAAGAAAGCAAAGTATCTCTGCTACAAACTGTGTAACTTCAAACAAGTTACTTAATATTTTGGCATCTCAATTTTCTTATTTGCAAAATAAAGTGGCTGAGATCAAATGATCTCTTAGGTAATAATAGTAACAGTTTTAATGTAGGGCTTTCTATAAATGCATTGTAAATATCATCTTGTTGTGTTCTCATAACAATCCTGGGAGGTAGATGGTATTACTAGTCCCATTTTTCATGGAAGGAAACTGAGGCAGATGGAGGCGAAGGGACTCATTCAGCATCATAGAGCTAGCAAGTTCCTGAAGCCAGAGTTGAGCTCAAGTTTTCCTGACTCCAGGTCTAGTGCTCTATGCACTATTCTACTTCGCTGCCTCAACTTTTAAATATATTTAATGATATTTATATTATTTATTATTATATTTATTATATAATTAACTATATATATTAAATATATCTAATTTAATATGTTTAAATGGAAATTTCTAAGATGATACTTCTAGACCATAGCAAAACTAGAGCTGAAAGCAGATAGACTAATTCTCGAGCAGTTCAACCATATTGTTTAATATTCACAATACTCCTTACACATCAGGATTTCCTCAATGGGTTTTGCACAATTCATTACATTTCAGTTCATTTAGTGACTGACATGCAAGGCACTGTAGAGAAACACTAAGCAATCTCTTCTTTCAAGGAGCCCACATTATTCTGGCCAGTAGGGGCACAGTGGATAAAATGTTGGAGTTGGAGTCATGAAAACTTGAATTCAAACTTTGCTGTAGACACTTCCTAGCCATATGACCTTGGGCAAGTCACTTAACATTTCCTTCAGTTTCACCTTCTATAAGAGGAAGGTAAAGATAGTACCTACCTCCCAGGATTATTGAGAGGATTAAATAACATATTGGGTGTTAAGTACTTGTGGTACCAATGTGATACCCGTAGCAGCTGCTATGGATTTGCATGCATATTTCCAGGGTAAATTTGCAAAATATAAACACTTTTCCTCAAAGATGAAACCCAAATATTTATTCAGATACGAATTCAGAAAGCCAGTTCCACTACAGTAACAAGGAAGTTTGTACACATTAGCAATAAAAGGAGCACAGCCATCCCCAAGGCTTCCCTCCATCAGGCTTCCCTACAGACAAGCTCCCGTAGACAAAATGTGCCTCTCTCACCCGGGCTAGGTGCTCTGCTTCCTCTCTCTCAGCTCTACCTCACTCTCACCTCCTGCTGCATCCATTCAGCAAGCTCCTCCCACCATCAGCTCCTTGTGACTCAGGTTGTGAGTTCAGCCAGAGCTCAGAGCAGGTCACATGGGCCTATTCAGGGGCAGGAAAGATCTTCAAATTCCCTTAACATTACAGAACTTTGTAAATATTTAAGTGCTCTCTATATACATGTTGGCTACCCAGAAAAGGAAATAAAAGACAGCAGGAGCAAGGACAAAAACCAAGAAAAAGAAATACAAAGGTAGTTTCTCTTTAGTAGTAGCTCACACTTACACAGGGCTCTTTAAGGTTTACAGAGTATTTTACAGGTATAATGTCCTTTGATCTCTCACACAACTCTTTGGGGTGGGTTTGATTTTATCCTCATTTGACATTTAATGACAATTCATCAGGAAACATCACTAGAAACAGTAAGAGGGATGGGATGTTTCCCATTCACATTACTGGGTTCAGTCTAAACTGGAGAGTTAGTTAGTAAGTACCACATCTAATTCTCGGAGTCAGATCCTCAGGACTCGGTGAAAGACCTCACAAAAAGTCAGAAAGAAAGTACCAACAGGGACGTGCTTTTGATCAAGAAACCCTGATTCTTTCTGAGGAAGTCTTTATACTGTTCCACCCATCAATCAAGGCCTAACTCAAGATGCCGAATCCCCCCAGCTGGAAGTAATCACTCTCCTGATGAACTAACAAAGACTCAGCATCTCTCATTTTGTCCTTTCCCTCTCTACTTGTACTACTGAATATAAATATAGTAGCTTCTGAATATAAACATAATAGCTACTGGATATAAATATAACAAATTTAAACTACTCCCTTTAAGGAAAAGTAAAACAGTGGGGGAAATATCTTCAAAAGAAAAGTACTATACAGTGAAAAATAATTGCAAAATATACCCCATGAAATATGTTTACTAATAATTATTAGAATAACTCACGTTTATATTTAAGGTTTTTAAAGCACTTTCCTCATGACAGCCCTGTCAAATAGGTAAAGTATTATTATGTCCCAGACAGGCAGTAGAGCATCATGAATAGGAAATTGACCCTGGGGCCAGTGAAACAACATGGCTTCCAAGCATGGCACAGTGATTCTGGGGCTCTGATCAAGTCACTTATCCTCCTCACCGTCAATGAGGCCACTTTCTAATATATAGTAATAGATTAGAGGCGGATTAGAACTAGGAGATGCGTTTCCTCATCTGGGAGTTCCCTTTATCAATGAAATATCACAGGTTCAATCCTTATCTCCATTTTGTGGCTGTTCAGTTGTTTTCGACTCTTCAGGACCTCATTTGGAGTTTTCTTGGCAAAGGTAGTGGAATAGTTTGCCATTTCCTTCTCCAAGTCATTTTACAGATGAAGAAACTGAAGCAAACAGGGTTAAGTGACTTGCCCAGGGTCATACAGCTACTAAGTGTCTGAGGCCAGGTTTGAACTCACAAACTCCTGACTCCTGACTCCAGGCCCAGCACACTATACACCATGCCAGCTAGTTGAAACAAAGAATTGTTGACTAATGTCCCAGGGCGATATAATTAAAGTTGGACTTGAGATTTCAACTCATGGCTTTCTGTCTCCAAAACCACTTAGTTCTATTATCACTATACTTACAGTGAAAGCTTTTAAGGGCTTTTTTCTATTCAAATAAAATGTTTTAATCATGTTTTTGTCACTACTACTCTGCATATTATTCACCTTCATTTTCCCCTTTTATCCTGGGTCTTCCCATGTTACGATATCGTCACTGCAATTGGAAGATAACATGCTTTGAAGTCACAGATAACAGATTTGGAATATATTCTTTCCCATGAAAACAAATTCCAGTTACACAGCCAAACCACCCTTGGTTTCTTCATTTTTCTGCCAGCTGTAGGGATATGTCTCCTGACAAAGCTGACGGGAGTAAGATGGAGATTATTTTTGAAGGCTTTATTGTTGTTTGAAGATTTAGCACTATTTATAGCATCTGTTTTAAGTTAATTGCATCTCAATTTTCAACTGATGAATTTCTCTTTTTAAAAAAATACATTAATTCATTTAGATGGCAGACAGCATGATACAAATTGACTATTTGACTCTGGGCAAGTCAGTAAGTAATTCTCTGAAGTATAAGTTTCAGAGGAGGTGCCAACCTGAATTTGTAAAGGAAGTTTCTTCATTCCAGAGTTCCCTCTATCAATAAAATCACAGATCCTATCCCTACCTCTATCCCTAGGATTCATTCAGAAAATTGCCATAAAAATTGATCTTTCATTGATATAAAATACCAAATCAAAATTGAGAAATCATACAGTAAAAAGCATTTTCTTTAATATGGATCAATTTCTAGTGACCTCTAAAGGACTTTTTTTTCTCTATCTTTATCCAAATACTGTGCTATCCCATCTTTTTTTCATATCATCACCTACCGTATCAGCACTATCCTATGACACATCAGTAACTCAGGATCATAAGATTATAATTTAGAGTTGGAAGGGAACTTTGAAGCCATATCTCCCCACATATTTTTCAGATGAGAAATTGAAGCTAAGTGACTTGCCCGGGTAACATAATTACTATGTGTCTGAGGCAGAATTTGAACTACAAATCCAGTGCCCTATGCCATATTGAAAATCAAGTTAGCACGTTGACCATGTCAGAGAATGCAAGTCTGACTCTGTAGTCTTAGTTTATCCTTACCTCTCTAACAAAATACGAAAGACGTAATTTGATAGGTTCTCCCCAGCATAATCACCTATATTGATTATGACATAAAATAATGGCTATATTCAGGGGGATGCTGATATGTTTAACAATCAGAGTTTTTGTGAGTGTAGGGACATGTATATGACACATTTTTAAGTTTGATCCGTATATTAATACTTTACTCATTACTTTCCTAAGTCTAGACAGTAACTAGAACAATAAATCAACTTCTGATTTTTCCAGTATCAAAGGTGTAAATCTTCACACTGAAAACTCAACTATTGGCTGTCATGAGCCAACTTCAGCACATTTTGCTTTGTCTTTACAATATAATAATAATACTATATCATGAAACTAGGTCTACACTAGTATCTTACACTGCATAACAAGGTAAGTGTACAATGGGTACATGATTTAGACATGAAAGCAAATTATAATGTCAAATTATGACATCATAAATAAATCAGTGGAGCATGGAAATTACCTGTCAGATCTATGGAGAGGGCAAGAGTTCATCACCAAACAAAAAAAAGGCATTTACAGGAGATAACATGGATAATACAATTTAAATTATTTTTGTACAAATAAAGCCAATATGATTAAAATTCTAAGAAAATAAAAAATTTGAGATAAACCTTTGAAGAAAGTTTCTTTTTTTTTCTCTGTAACAGTTATTTTATTGAAATGCAGCAACAGACAATATCTTTCTTTGGAAAGAAAGTTCTCTGCTATATCCCACTTTCTCAAGATCAGGATTGGGAGTGATAACAGTGGCAGGAGTGGAAAGCTACTCTAAAATTCTTGCTCTTCATCCTCACTGGCATATTCACATCAGCTGGAGTCGAGCTTTAGTCTTCTGGACCAAAAGCTCTTTCAGGTTTTTCATAAGCCTGTGTCCACACCCTAGATTAATCAAGTGGGACTCCCTACTTCTCTAAGTAATGGGCAAGTCCCACCTACCTGCCAGCACAGTCTTTAGGGGAGCAGGGTTGATGAGTCAGTGTCTTGCATATTCCTAGCCCCAAAGAAGACAAACCTACGAATGTTAGATTCCCAGAGACTTGCTAAGGAGCTTGTCTAGGGAAGTGGGAGGGAAAAAATTAGAACAGGGAGGGGGCAATGAGCTCCCACTATCTCCAAGATGTTCCAAGCTTGAAAGGTGCTGGGCCACAGGAGGTAATAGGGTCTAGGACACAGTTCGGCCCGGGCAGACTTGTCTTATACAGGGATTTGCCTGTAGCCTCAATATAAGTGACACTCATGTCCTTGGAGGTGATCTCCACATAGGCGAAGCCACCTAGGGACTCTTGGGCCCCAAAGTAAAATCGCAGATAACCATCGGGGACTTTTCGTTGGTGCTTCTTGGAGGGGTCCATAAAGTTTCCTGCCCCACTCAACACATAACCCACGCCATCCTTGTCCTTGAGGTACTGCAAGTTGTGGTCATGGCCACACAGGTAAGCTGTGACTTTGTACTTGACCAACAGAGGCTGTAAGTGCTTTACAAGGCAATGGATAGGTCCATGTTCTGCTATTGACCACACAGGGTAGTGGCCAGCCACCAGTAGGTAGTCTTCTTTGGCATTGGCTAACTGTTTCTTTAGCCAGGACAGCTGGCTTCTTGCCAGGTTCAAATCCTTGGGTCTCTCAGGCTGTTGGCTCAGGAAATCATCCAAATTCCCACATAATGTCACAGTGTCTAGCATAAAAATGGCCACACTCACATTAGTTTTGGGGATTTTGAATCTGAGGCGGTAATAAGGGCTAGGGAAATTTCAGCGCTTAGAGACTTTGGAGTAAGCAATCTGAGCCGAAACATTTCCCAGGTGGTCGTGGTTTCCAGCCAGCACATACCAGGGAACATTTTGAAGGGAAGGGGCTGTGAAAACTTCCTCAAAGGTTTCCTGGAATCTTTTATCCTCGGCGTCTTTAACTCCATTGAAATAAAAATTATCTCCAAGGGATAGGATGAAGTTGGCTCCCAGAGTTTCCACAGTCCTCCCGATTTCCTTCGCATTTGCCATCTCTCGGGCTGTGTAGAACGGGGCATTAGGGACTCCTCCCCAGTCTCCCACAGCCACAATGCGCAAGGTGGGAACCGAATTGTCTGTCAGTGAGAGAGTTAAGGCCCCTTGCACGAGGAGGGCTAAGAGTACCGTTGTCTCCATCGTGATCTGTGGGAGGAAGGGTGGAGCTCTGAAGAAAGTTTCTTTAATAAAGGTCTCATGCTGGAGTCAGGAGGATGTGAGTTCAAATCCAGTATCAGATATGTACTAGCTATGTGACCCTAGACAAGTCACTTAGCCCCAATTGCCTCCATCCCCCCCAAAATAAAAAAAAAGGTATCAGTCCTAAGATACATCGGGAACAGAATCAAATTTACAAAAATAAGAGCTACTTCCAATTGATAAATTGTTTTCAGGTGGTTTCCAGGACAACCTACTAAGCTTACATATATAATGCAATGATCTTTCTTATTAGAAATAATCTCCATATAGGGTAGGTGCCGTATCTTCTTTGCATCTCTCACAATAACTCTCCCAGTACCTTCTTTACAAACAGTAGGTATTTACTTATTTATTGAAGAGATTACCAGGAGAAATGGAGTTATGAAAAGTCTAGATGAAACAGCCCAAGAATCCCTTTAAAGCCACTTCCAGAACAGTAAGTATACTATATGAAATAAAAAAACAAGAAATTAGAAGAATGAATGAAAAGAATCTATACTGACAATGCTCTGGAAAAAATAGATATGAAACAACCACATCCATGCTTTTGACCCAAGTGACTCTGCCTCAAAACAGTGTCAAAGGTGAAGGTAATCTATCTTCTGGCTACAATGAGCCCCATTCTACAACAGTGTTGGAGAGGAAGATAGTTGGTCTCTGTCTCCTGGCTCATGCCAGTCCCTCCTCTAAGAAAAGCTTGAGAGGGAAAGGAAACAGCCATAATCATTCATGTCAGTGTCCCTATTATCCAGGACCAAGGACCACTCAGAGGAAAAGACACCAGATTTGCCACTCCAATCTGAGGAAGACAGGGTTAGAAGATAGAATTTAAGCAACAATGAACTCATCCCCCAAAACATGATTAACGACAACAAACCTGCTCACCAAACGACAAGCTTTCATAGAAAAAAAATTGCCCAGGGAGAAAGAACAGTCAAAGGGGAATTTATAAAAACAAAATCCATAGGTTGGCATGTGTAACACACACAAATACAAATTTAACAGACTCAGAAATACAATTTCTGAAGTTCAGGACTTCAGGGTTTTACACACACATACACATACACATGTCCACACACATATGTGTATACACACAAATATATATGAGCTGCCTATATTAACCTGTCAGCAGTATATTAGGAACCCAATGAAACTCTTTAATTACTGAGTTATTAAACATGGTAGCAAATATATTTACAGATTTTCTCTAAATTCAGCTTGCCTATGCCAATGTATTTTTTAAAGTTTTTCTAACCACTTGTCAGTTAATAAAGGTCATTTTAAAGTTATTTCATTTGATTGGCAGGAAAAAATTAAGCTTATTTTTCATAAAAATTGTGATTCTTTACCTTATTTTAAACTAAGTAAGAATTTATACACAGAATTCTTTAGATCTGCCAATTATTTCTCCTCTTTCCTGTTGTGCTAAGCAATTTTTCATGAGTTAATAGAATTAATTTTAATCTCTAAGATAGATTATTTTTTTTTCTGTTTCCCAAAGGCTTATCAGTTTTTCAACCTTTCCAACACAACAGGCCAGATTATCAAGATGACTTCTCTTTTTACATTAGTAAAATTATCTTTAAGCCTACTAAGCACATCAATTTTCTTTGGGAGTTCACTGTCCTTTCCCTCCTCACGTTCATTGTCAGCACAGCATCCTGCAATTACTTTTGGTGGCTCAGAAAGTTTATTTGAAAGAGATTCCCCAGTTGCTCTCTAAAAATTTCACTCTCTGGCAGCTTTCTGGATGTGTTAAAGTTCAGATAATTTTTATTTTACTTTGTATATTGAAAATTAAGTTGTTCTGTATCAAATTTATGATGAGTCAAATATGAAGAATATGATTTTGACTAAATTATGTTTTTGTATCCTGGGTGGAGTAAAAAGTAAAAAAATGACCATGATTATATCAGTATTTATTTGTATATATTTTATCCAATTTTTGTTTTTTCTTTGTTTTTGCCTCCTGTTCCATATTATAGAGAGCTATCTCTTATAACAAAAAGGTATGGTTGTTGTTGCTTTTTAAGAGGAAGATTTTGTTTTTAATTCAGCAAAGTCAATCAACATGGTATATGTGATGTTCCACACCAATGAACCTCAACTTCTGCAAAGGAGTGAGAGAAGGTGCCTTCTTAAAGTTTTCTTCTTTAAGACTTAGCTTAATTCTTTTAATTTTACAAGACTCAATTGTTGCGAACAACCAGTCTCGGTTGTTACTATTCTTTCCATTTATATTGAAGTCATCGTGAATATTTTTTTTTGTTTCTGCTTACATTGATTTGCATCAGCTCATAAAAGTCTTTCCATGCTTCTCTGTATCCTTCATTTTTGTCATTTCTTATAGTACAGTAAAATTTGATTACATTCATGTATTACAATTTAAAATTTTCCCCAAATGTTAGCACCTACTTTATTTTCAGTTCTTTAGTGCTATTAAAAAAAAGTGCTTCTGTAAGTATTTTGGTGTATATAGAGTCCTACTTTTTTATCATTTAGCTCCTTGTGATCTATGCCTAGCAATGTTGTCACTAAAACAAAGGTGATGGATATTTTATTCACTTTATTTGCATAATTCCAAAATCCTTTCCAGAATGGGTTCGCCAATTCACAGCACTATGAAGAATGCAATTGTGTACCTGTCTTTGCACAGCCCCTCCAACATTGATTGTTCTTATCTTTTGTCATCTTTGCCAATTTACTGGGTATCAGGTAACAAATCAGAGTTGATTTAATGGGCATTTTTCTTATTATCAGTAATTCAGAACATTTTTCGCATATGATATGAATACCTTGTAATTCTTTCAAGAACTGAGTTCATACCTTTTGACCGTGTTTTAAAATTAGAGAATGGATTTTGATCTTACATGTTTCTGTTGTCTATAGATTTTAGACATTACTTCTCAGGAGAATGTAAAAGAAAAGTTATCTTTATACATGTATAAATATATATATATAATATAAATATATATATAAATATAAATATACATATATAAAGTTATCTTTATATATGTAATTTACCATTTACAAAATATTTTATATAGTCATATGCCTCTCATAACAATAATTACTGATTTCAGCATAACCACTTAAAAATTTGTATAATAAAATACTTTGCACTTTATAAAATTATTTTCAGGTTAAGGTTCACGACAATTATGTGAGAGAGGTAAAATAGTTGTTATCTCCATCTTACAGATGTGGAAACTGAAACGCAGATAGTTTAAGCGACTTTCCCAAGGTCAGACAACCACTAAATGCCAAGGTCAAGTCTATCTAACTCCACATAAACCATTCTATTTGTTAATGAATACCCAGAAACAAAGGGATAGTGCTTTACTTAATAGCAAATTATTTTTTACTGTGATTCATTTTTACAATGCTGTCATTTATACCCATATTAGTACTTTAAGCAAAAGAGATTTGCAGACTCAGCTTTTATTGACTCTGGACTTCAAGCGGTTTCTTTATATTCTGCATAGGGCCTATCTCTCTGAGTGCTCTTTCTGACTGCTGGCTGGTCTTAGTCTGCTCCTATGGGGGACTGACATTTATTTCACCAGGAACCTCTTATCAGTTCCTCACCCTGGATAGTACTGAATCTAACAGCCAATTAAATAAAGTTAAATTAAGCAATTTAATTATGTTTACTTTTTTATCAAATACAGAAAAACATAGTGTACAATATGCAAGTATACTATTTACAGTTGATTAAATGTTTCATTTCTAGTAAATTTTTAATAAAAGGTAAGGTATCAGCTTATTAGCTAAGGACTTTCATAAATTAAAAAAAGTACAATAAAGAAAAATATGGTTAGGGTAAGAATATCCAACATTTCTCTTAAGCATTCTCCATACTCATTTTTGATAGGATCTATTAAGTAAGTAATAGTAGATAATAGTAGTAATTACACTAGCAAATCTCCAGTGATGACTTCAATCTTTACTAGCCATTTAGTCATATAAACAATTACTAAAAATATAAAAGCCTATTTGCTTAGAGGTGATGAAAACTGACCTACTAGTCCCCAAATTCTTCTCTAATGACTTATATGGAGCCTCAAGAAATCAGCCACAAAAATAACCATTATGCATTACTTTAAGCAGGTCAGGAAGAAAATGTGAGACTAATATTGCATATCATATCTATTTGGGCAGAAATGGAGAGGATTATCTTTAAAACATATGTAAAGATTTATTTCTCTCCTAATTTTCTATTAACTGTGTGTAATCTTCAACAATACTGATTCAGATAAACCTTTCAAAGTCTGTCACACAACCCTATTTGAGATATTATTTTCTTACTTCCATTATATAGCTACATGGTGCCCTGGATACAGCACCAGTGCTGGAGTCAGAAGGACCTGAGTTCAAATCTCACCTCAGACATTTGACACTCACTAGCTGTGTGACCTTGGCCAAGTCACTTAACCCCAACTGGCTCATCCTGGGTCATCTCCAGTCACCCTGATGAATAACTGGTCACTGGAGTCAGATGGCTCTGGAGAAGTGAGGCTGGTGACCTGCACAGCCCTCCCTCACTCAAAACAAAGTCAAGTGCACGTCATGTCATTATTTCTCTAATGGCATGGTCTTCTTTGGCAATGAAGGATGAACACACATATAGACAAGGCAACAGCCTCAGAGGAGCTAACTAAATCACCCAAGGCCACAGAACAAGTAGGTACACAGTTGGGACTAGAGCTCAGGTCTTCTGACTTCAACGATAACTCAGTCAATAAATCAATTCAAGTCAAAAATCTTTTTATTGAGCACTTACTACCAGGAATGGGGAACCTGCAGCAGGTTTCCCACCCCTGATATATGATACTACATGCTGAGGATGCAAAGAATGCTCCCCAAAATAATAAGTGCTCTTAATGAGTTCACAGTCTAATGGGGGAGGCAATATTCAAACAATTATGTGAGAACAAGATACATATAGGATAAATTGGAAATAATCTCAGAAAGAAGATAGCATCATTAAGGGAAATAGTGAAATGCTTTAGAAAGTGGGATTTTAGGTGAGATTTGAAAGAAGCAAGGAAGTCAGGAGATTTGAAATGAGGAAGGAGAGCATTAAAGGCCTGCAGGACAGCCAGTGAAAAAATACAGAGATAGGAGATGAAGTGTCACATGCAAGGACCAGCAAAGAGACCAACAATATAAGATAAAAGGAAAAACTCAGTTCTCTCTCTGCTTATATATGTTAGCAGTCAATGGACCAAACAAAATAAAATAGGTAAAGCCCTATGTTAAAACTTTTATTTCAATTTCAAAAACATTAGATGTTTGGGTCTATTTCTTTTGCTGAGGGAAAATGAACTGTATATTATTTTGCTAACTACTTCTAGCTTATTAAATGTTATTAAAGCAATTCTCCACAAAAAATTTTTATTGTGATCTTTCATCATGGTCTCAAAGGCTATACCAGAAGGGAAAAATCTCTGGAAAGTCCTTCCAAGATGGAAAGCTTTTGAATACAGCCTGAGCAATGGCTTATATGATAGACATAGAGATAGATGATCGACAGATGAATGGATAGATAGATATAGAAATAGATGACAGGTAGATAGATGAATGGATAGACAGATATAGAGATACATGACAGATAGAAAGATAGATAAATAGATAGATGGATGGATAGATAGATAGATGATAGACAAATGGACCGTTTATTTAGCATTTACTTTATGCCAGGCATTGTGTTAGATGCTAGGAATACAAATTCACACAAAAAAGCAGGTCCCCATCCCAGTGGGAGTACAACATAGGGAGGGCAAGAAGGATCCCTAGAAGGTACTCAACAAAATCTAGAAAGCATCCAAAGAGTCATGGGCTGATCCCAGTTTGGAATTAGCATGAATAGTATAAGTGCTTCCTCCAATGACAGAGAATGTGAACTAGAAGGATGAAAGAGGTGCCTGAAGTGGAGGTCCAAAAAGAGACCAGAAGTCATAGAGAGAACCAGACTTCTGATTAAGACTGGCTGGAATTAAGTTAAGGTCAGAGAAGATCATCACCAGAAATTTGCTAGTGAATGATGAATTTTTTCAGCTATAATTTAGAGATAAAGAAATCTACAATCTGTTAATCAAACATTGATTAAGCACTTACTATGTGTCAGACACTATATTAAGTACATGCTTCTACAAAATCCTAGCTACTTGATGTATTGAAATGAGCAAAATATTCAGCTAGTCCACACCAAATAAGAATTGGAGAAATCATATATAAAAAGAAGCCAGCCTAAGGTGAATTTTTTTTTCTGAAGAAACCAGAAAGTATATAATTATAGAGTCCTTAATTTGGTGAACCAGTTTTAGTGATAATGGATCTCATTATCTCTGCAGCATTCCAGGGCTTGATTCAATTCATGATGTCATTTGCAAAGGAGCGTTTTCAGGATTTCACTCTCTATAGGGAATCCCTTTTGCGTTTGGATTTTCACTGCACATCTTCCATGACAGTGGCAAACACTTTTGATAAGCGCATTTTGCCCTTTTTCATTTCTTGCTTGACATTAATAATCAGCAGGTCATGGAATAATGTTATGTCTGTCGTTGAGCCTATCTTGGAATCTTTATGATGTTAAAATGTGTTTAGGAGAAACTCATTGGAAAAGAGCTCATTTTGTTCTACTGAATAAAATGCCTTCAAAAATAAACAACAAATAAAATATACTGCAGCTTTTTGTATTTTGTACATCTTTCAGTCAGTTGTGAAAATTTAAAAAAATGGTCTACTGTAGATGCCTTTTGACCACCAACAATTTCATTTAGGATGCCTTGTAACGCACATGTGAATTACTATCATAAAGATTTTGTAGAAATGAGAAAGGCATATGAGTTCGTATTATGTCTATAGTCCCAATTGCCTTTTCTTAGTAGAATGATTTTTTTTCAAATCATTCAATATATTCTCATCTTTAAGATGTCTTCAGAATAAATCCCCCAACCCCCTCAAAATAGCATTACCTCAAGCACAGACCTCTTCTTATTTCTACTTCATCTAGACTGCTTTTCCCAACCTACTCCTCTCTGCTACCCCTTGGTTCAAGTCCTCTCCTCATTCCTTCCTCATGTGTTACCTGAAACTGGCCAGTTAGTAAAAGAGCTGCTAAATGGCCTCCACCCTTGTATGCTGCATGAGTTCAGGGACCCACTGGGATCTTTTCTTGTTCTGGTGCTTCCTGTCCTAGTACATAGCCTTGATCTTCTTTTAGTGCCTATGGGCTAGAATGCTCTATGAAGCACACTTCTGGCCAGACCATGGACCTGATATCTGTAGATTTCTTTGTCTTGTTTCCTTTGTGGACCTGGGCTGGAGAAAATAACTTAGTGTGATTATTTTCTTGGATTTCCTGATCAGGATTTGGTGTGGTGAATATTCTAGATCTTTAGGGAGATGTAGTGAGGGAGTTGGGCTGTGCTTCCTCCTGCTATTCTGCCATCTTGATCTCTGCAACTAAAAGTACAAGAGATTTCTGGAATACTTAGATGTAAAGTTACATTCTCAGAAATCCAGAGCCAATAAGTATCAGGAACAAGTCATGAACTCAGGTCTACCTGGCCTCAAAGCCAACTCTCTACTTTCTACTCTATGGTTCTCCAAAAATGAATACAAAACAAAGAAGTCTAGCCAATTTCAAGCAAAAAGCACCTCTTCTGAGCAAGCAGCAATGGATCCATCCAATAACACGCACATTTTAGGAGCCTGAATTAAACCACACAGATGTATCCATCAGAAATATCTACTTTTAAGTCATGTGTGCAAAAGCTTTAAGGTCTGAAATCAGATGGTAAGATGAGTTTGATCATTAAGACACACCCCAACCCCAGAAAACCAATTTATTGTTTTCCTCTTTCACATTTTCATTTGCAACTATTTGATGGCTGCTACCACAGAAAGCTATGTGAAGTAGGAATTTTCTGTGCAGTTCAGAAGCTAAGGAGTGGCTTTTTTGTTTTGTTTGTTTTTTAAACACAGCAGAACCTCCAGTCATTTGAAAATTCATACCAAATGAGATTTTAAATTTGGTTTCCCAGGCAACTCTTCTCAATGCAGAATTTAATGCATGAGCATTAGAATTTCCCTGTGTAGTGTATCTCCCCCAACCCTTGCCCTCTTTAATGGAATAAAGCTATAAACTTTGAGGACCCCCAACCCTACCATTACTTAGAGAAGGGCAAAGAGGATGCAGTAAGTGTTGAAGGATACATGTTTATTTCAGAAGCATAAAATGAAATGTTACTGAGTGGGATCTGAGGGTAGAGAGAATGTGATAGGCATATTCATGGGAATTCAAAAAGAGAAGGCATAAATGACCGATGTGTTGATGTATTCCACTGAAAAGAACCAGTTCCCTCATTTGTTATAACCCTTTACCAGCAGTTGGTCTCAATTGATAACTTGGCAGTGAAAAGCTAGCAGTTTCAGATCCATAAAGCAAAGCTTTAGCGGCAGGATGACTATCAAAGAGCCACCAGGGGTGGGAGAATGCAACATAAGCCACAGGTGTCCATTGTCCAAAACCGCCCCCGGAAAACGCATTGCGAACAACCTGAAATGGCCATGGGGACTTTGAAATCATTCAGGCTGTGGCTGCCTTGGTTCAAAGATTTTCAAACAGTTTAAGGGGGTTGAGGGGAAATATAAATAATATGTGAACTATAAAAAAATCCTCCTGTACTTAGAGTTTGAATTTTAAATTGAATCCTCTCTAGAAAATGAAAACTTCAACAGGAGCCCTGAGTGGATTTCAGAGTCAGTGGTAACTTGCCTTGGACTCATGTTGTGAGAGCTATTTTTAAATATCTCCTATTCATTATTTCAAAGGGAATTTTACCTCTGATGGGGTAATCTTAGCAGTCTTCAGTTACTATCCATATGCACAGATGCCCAATTTGCTACTTGAAAATAAAAGACATTTTTGAACTTCCTGGGCATTTTCTTAAGCAGTTGAAATGTGAAAAATCAATCATTTAGAACATATCCAAACAACTATGTTTTCATAAAATCTTTAAATCTTCATCTCTCTTCTCTCTCCCTCTCCTTCTCACTTTACCTGCTTCTCTCCCTCTCTCTGTGTCTATATCTCTAGATATATATTATATGATATATGTGATATATGTGTGTATATATTATATGATGTATGATAATATATATAATTGTTACTGCCACTTAGCAAACATACATCTGAGAAACCTCAAAAATTTTCATTCCACAAATACTTGCTACAGTGGTCTAAATGGAAAGAGGAAGACAAAGAGAGCATCACTCTGTGCATCATAATCTAGAATATTTTCACCCAATTAATGTAGAACTCAAGGAATACCTTCATGCATATGCCCCAAGAAATCTACCCCAGCTTCAAGCCCCTTTGTGGATCATTCATTCAAAACAATTGCTCATGAGCTTCAAGCAATGTGTTTACTTTTACCAGGCCAAATAGAGGACATTTTAGATGGAAGCAAAATTTTTTTTAACCTAACAGCATAGCAAAATAAGTGACAACAAATCACGTTGGTGTACGCTCTTCTGCAGGCAACTATACCAAATTTAGGGAGAGGATATAGATATAGATATATAGCACAGATGATCCATTATTACACATGTTAGAGCACACATGTAAGAAATATGAGTGACCTTAGCCACAAGAATAATGGGCATATATATAGGTAACACAAATGGGAAGAATGGGTGGTACAGTGGTACAGGCAGGAAGACATGAGTTCAAATCCAGCCTCAGATACTTACCAGCTGTGTGACCCTGAGCAAGTCATTTAACCCTGTTTGCCTCAGTTTCTCATTTGTAAATAAGTGACAAAAGGAAATGCCAAACCATTTCAGTATCTCAGCCTAAAAAAAAACAAATAGGGTAACAAAGAGTTGGACATGACTGAAACAAGTCAACTGAAAAATATAGCCAAGTCAATTCATGCCTCTGATTCTGCAGGGCCAGTGACATCTGTTCTCTGGAGCTGTCAGTAACCAAGCTGCTCTCTCCATTGAGCTGAGGTGATTTCCTCTCTTCTTTCCTTTGTGCTGTTCTCAGCTGAATATTGTTCCTATTGCTATCTTGTCCCTTCTTCAAGGACCAGCTGTTTAGCTCAATAGTCCCAGGGGCCATCTTTAGCTTTTTTGAGATGCACACTCTATCTAGCTAACTACTTATAGCCTACTGGAGAAAAATGCAAGCATTTTTAAGTTTGTTTTGTGAACTTCTTTTCTCTTATTGCTGTTCTGGATAATGTAGTCTAAATTCTTTTCTGAGTTATGTCACAAGTGCCCTTAAACTCCTATCATATTCTCAAGTTAGTAGAGTAGATTACCTTGAAATCATTCCAGGAACTCTGCCTACCAAATGTGTAGAAAAGATGTGTAGAAATAGGGTACCTCCTCACCCTCCATATGTTACTCAATCCCATGCAATTAAATTCAGAAACCAGCTTGAAAAGGGCTAGGTAGAAAACTTTTACCCTATTTCCCAACAGCAACCAAAATCACTGTGTTTTCCCCATAGGTCTGAGTTTGATTCAGTCCAACAAATAATTATTGGGAGACCACTATGTGCAAGGCAGTATGCAAGGTGCTGGGGATTAAAAGAGAAAAAGGAGAGTCTTGGCTGCTTTTCCAATATGCACACAAGCAAGTAAATACAAAGGCATTGGAAGAGGGAAAGAGCACAAAGGCCTGGGAGTTCTCAGAAGCCTTCATGAGCAATGATAATTGTGCTGAGCCTGGAAGAAAGATAAGGATTTGGAGAAATGCAAATAAGTAATGCCGGCTTGGGAGGATAGGTTGCGCAATTTAGCAGAGGCAGATGTAAAGGGGAGTAATATGAAATATGACTTGGAAGGTAAATAGAAGCCATATTGTAGAAATTTAATTTTATCCCAAAGGGAGTCATTGAAGGTTTTTGAGCAGGAAAATTACAGGTCAGACCTTGTACATTCTGAGTCTCTTCATTACACACAAGTGTTATGCTTCATCGATTAAGAGCTCTGATGTTCATCTATTTGACCACAACCTCCCGTCATTCCATGTCCCTTCTAAACATCTTCTTTGCCCTTATCATGGTCTTCAGTCTTCAGTCTTTTATTAGGCACACTGATTTTATGTTTTGCCCTTCCCAATCTTAACCCTAGGGTTAATCAATTCAGCTCTACATGCTCTGTTCTTTGCCCTCCAATCCCTCTCACCCTTAGTTCCAACTATTTTTATCATTCATCTCATCATGGATTATTTCTACTATCTGCTTTATTTGCTTCTACTTGCATGTTGCTGGATGGAGCTAGAGGAAGTCATACAGCCATGCTGACTGAGTGTTCTACAAATTTACTTTAACTTCAACTTGGTACTTACTGCTACAAGACAGTTCTTTTGTCTTCCATAATTGAATCCCATAGAAGCTATTCTGAAACTTCTCTTCTGTCCCAAAGACTCTCCTAAAGACTTTCATCTTACTTCTCAGCTGAGGATCTCATTACTTGATTTACAAAGAAAATTAAGATTGTCCCCATGAAGTACTTTTTCTCTCCTTGTCATTTTAAAACCCTTTAATATCATTACCCACTCTCTATTGCTTTCTTCAAGTATCTGATAATGAGCTGACACTTCTTGCTAAGGCCAGCTCTTGTGTATGTGTGCTTTATCCCACTCCCCCTCAATCATCCACTCTCCATCTCAAATTTTTATTCTTAGGTGGTTGTTTTTATTAAGTTGTTTTTCAGTCATATCCAACTCTCCGTGACCTCATTTGGGGTTTTCCTGGTAAAGATACTAGAGTGGTTTGCTATATCCTTCTCCAGCTCATTTTACAGATGAGAAAACTGAGGCAAACAGGGTTGTGACTCGCCCAGGGTCACACAATGAGTGAGTGTCTTGGGCCAGATTTGAACTCAGGAAGATGAATCTTTCTGACTCCAAGTCTATCACTTTATCTTCTCTACCATTTAGCTTCCCCTGATTTTTAGGTAGACTTGCCATTTTTATTATGTTGACTCTGCATACTCATGAGCAGTTAATATTTCTCCAATTGTTTAGATCTTTGTTTTTTTAATTGCATTATTAATTTATTTTAAACATTCATTTAAAAAAATTTGAGATTTAAGTTCCTCTCTCCCTCACCCACTAAGAAGGCAAGAAATGTGATATTAATTATATATGTGAAATCATGCAAAACAGATTTCCATATTAGCCATGTTGCAAGAAAAATAAAGAGAAAATATATGCTTCAATCTGCATTCAGACTCCTTCAGTTGTTTGGTTTTGGGGGGGGAGTTGTTAGAGATGGAGAGTATTTTTCATCATAAGTCTTTCTGAATAGTCTTGGATCATTGCATTGATCAGCATAGCTAAGACATTCTCAGTTTATCACTGTGCCATATTGCTCTTACTGGTTAGATTGTTCACTCATTTCGCATCAGTTCATGTACATCTTCCTGGGTTTCTCTAAGAGCATCCTGCTCATCATTTCTTATAGCACAATAGTATTCCATTACAATCATATACCACAGCTTGTTCAGCCATTCCCCAATTGATGAGTATCCCCTCAAATTCCAATTCTTTGCCACCACAAAAAGAGCTATTATAAATATTTTTGTACATATAGATCTATCTCCTTTTTGTTTCCTCTCCTTCAGAGTTCTTTTCTACATTGCCTCCAATATTTGTCATTTTCCTTTTCTGTCATATTCACCAATCTGATATGTGTGAAGTGTTAATTCAGAGTTGTTTTAATTTGTATTTCTCTAATCAATAGTGATTTAGAGCATTTTATATGCCTATAAATAGCTTTGATTTCTTCATTTGAAAACAACCTGTTCATATCCTTTGACCATTTGTCAAGAGGAAAATGACAAATATTCTTATAAATTTAAATAAATGTAAATTCTCTATATATTTGAGAAATGAGGCCTCTATCAGAGAAACTAGTTGTAAATTTTTTAGTTTCCTACTTTTCTTCTAATCTTGGCTGCATTAATTTTGTTTGTAAGAAAATTTTTTAATTTAATTATAATCAAAATTAATCATTTTACCTTGACCCTTTCTATCTTTGTTTGGTCATAAATTCTTTCCTTATCTTTAGCTATGAAAGATAAAATATTCTATGCCCCCCAAATTTGCTTATGATATTACCCTTTCCATCTAAATCATGTGTGCATTTTGAAATTTCCTTGGTATATGGTGTGTTGGTGTATGATATATGTAGTTTCTGCCTAAATGCTTTCCGGTTTTCTCAGCAATTTTTGTCAAATAGTGACTTCTTGTCCCAAGTCATTGGAACATTTAGTTTATCTAATAATAAATTGCTATGGCCATTTACTCTTTGTATAGTGTACATATCTATTCCACTGATCTATCACTCTATTCCTGAGCCAGTATGAGATTATGGTTAGATAGAAACAAACAAACAAGAAACAAAGAAATATAGATAGATAGATAGATAGATAGATAGATAGATAGATGGATGGATGGATAGATAGATGATAGATAGATGGATGGATGGATGGATGAATGAGTAGATATAGATGAAATACAGTTTGAGATCTGGTACTTTTAGGCTGCCTTCCTTCAAATTTTTTTCAGTGATTCTCTTGACATTCTCGACCTTTTGTTCTTCAAGATGAATTTTGTTATTATTTTTTCCAGTCCTATAAAATAATTCTTGGTAGTTTGATTGGTATGGCACTGAATAAGTAAATTAATTTAGGTAAAATTGTTATATTTATTATATTGGCTCAGCCCATCAATGAACAACTAACATTTCTCCAATTGTTTAGAGCTATCTTTATATGAAAAGTGTTTTGTAATTGTTTTCCTGAGTTTGTCTTGGCAGGTAGATTCCCAAATATTTTATATTGCCTGCAGTGAGTTTAAATAAAATTTCTCATTCTATCTGTTTCTGTTGGATTTTGTTGATAATATATAGAAATGCTGATGATTTATGTGAGTTTATATAATATCTTGCAACTTTGCTAAAGTTAATTGTTTGGACTAACTTTTTTAATCTATTCTCAAATATGCTCTAAGTGTACCATCATATAATCTTTGAAGAGTAATAGTTTTGTTTCCTCATTGCCTATTCTGATTCCTTCAATTGCTTTTTCTTTTTGTATTGCTATAGCTAGTACTTCTAGTACAAAACTGAATAATAGTGGTGATAATAGACATCTTAGCCTCTCCTCTGATCTTATTGAGAAGTTTGCTAGCTTATCCCCATTATAGATAATGATTGCTGATGATTTCAGATAGGTATTAATGATTTCAGGGAAAAATGACATTGATTCCCATATTTTCTAGTATTTTTAATATAAATTAGTGCTATATTTTATCAAAACTTTTTTCTGTATCAATGGAGAAAATCAGATGTTTTTTATTGTTTTTATATTTTTATGGTCAATTACACTGATAGTTTTCCTAATATTGAACTAGCCCTGGTTCAGTATAAATATATTTATGCCTATATAAATATATATGGTGATATTTTATATAGTACATATGTGTATGTGTATATACACACACATACACACATATATAAGAATATTTATACTAGCCCTGGTATAAATCCCACCTGGCCATTGTGTTTGTTCTTTATTATATATTGTAATAATCTCCTTGATAATATTTTTAAAATTTGCATCAATATTAATTAGGGAACTTGACCTATAGTTTTCTTTCTCTCTTTTCTTTTGCTTATGGTTAGATATATCTAGTCTGAGAGGGGAAAGTTGAGCTACCCCCACTCATACAGTTTTGTTCTCTATTCTCTCCTATAACTCATTTAACTTTTCCTTTAAATATTTGGATGCCTTGCTATTTGGTGCATATGTGTTTGGTACCGATATTACTTCGTTGTCTATGGTACCTTTTTAGGAAAAGGTAATTTTTCTGCTCATGTCTTTTAATTAGTCTAATTAGTTCCATTTTTGCTTTTGCTTTGTCTGAGATCATGATTGCTACTCCTGATTTTGGCATTAGCTGAGGCATAGTGGATTCTTCTCTAATCCTTTATTTTAACTCTGTGTATGTCTTTTTGTTTCAAATGTGTCTCCCCTTCAAAATAAAATCCTCTCTTCTCCTAAACTTTCATACGTAGAATCATAGAATTTTATAACTGGAAAAAACTACTTAGCTCATTGGATCCAAGCTTCTAATTTCATAAATGAGTCCCAGAGGACCTTAAATGCCTTGCCCTAGATCATACAACTTGTTAGTAGTAGAATTGGATGCTTATTTTCTTTTTTCTTTATTAATGTGTAGAAATGAAAAGAGGATGATTCTTTTAGGAGGGGACATGAATGGACACTGAAAAGTATGAATAAGACAAATCACAATTTAGTAAACTGGTAGAAATCATTGCTGTTCTAGATATTTATATCCAGATATTTATATCTTTTTGAGGGTCTGGCTTTTTCTGAAATCAACTTTATATTAGAGGTCAGTACATATTTTGTAATAGATGACTTTTAGTTTCTGATAATAGTATTAATGACAGCTCATTCACATAGAGCTTTTAACAATTAAAAGTATTTTCCTTATAATAATCCTATAATGTAGGCACCACAGATTTGTTCACATTTTACAGCTAAAAAAATTGTGTCTATGAGAGATTAAACTATTGGCTCAAGAACACAAAAGTAATATCATTACAAAGATTCAAACCCAAGTCTCTTCTGACTCCAAGTCCACTATATCTGAGTATTAAATGGGAACAAGGAAGGAAATGGCATTTATTAAATACCTACTATAAGCCAGAATGTGCTAAATACTTAACAAATACAATCTCATTTGACCCTCACCACAAACCTGGAGATAAGTGCTATTGTTCCAGCAGAAGCTGAGTGACTTGCCCGGGGCCACAGCTAGTAAGTGTCTGTGGCTGGATTTGAATTCACATCTTACTGACTCCAGGCACAGTTCCCTATCCACCTCACCACCTATCCCAGAAACCACCTTTTCTCTGAAAACTATTTTCCTTTTCCTTAGAAAAACCAAGACTCTTTATATCTTAGAATTAGAAAAGACTTTGGAGGTTCATTAATCTTTTAGTCTAGTTCATTTACAGATCATATGTCATTTCAAATGTTTTTGAAAGAAATTGAAACTTAGATTCATTAAAAAATATTTTAGAATTCCTGCAGAGTCATTAGATGGATAACATTTTTAATCTTCAAAAAGTATTATGAATATATTCTTTGTAAGGCTGTATAACTCACTAGGCATTTCAGAATTATTTCAAATTTAAAGTGACACAGTTTTGGAAATCTGCAAATTATTTTAAAAATCAAAAAATAATTCTTTTTGGACTTTTTTTCTCTATATATATAGTTTTTTGGGGAAGGTGAAGGGGACAGCTAGTTGCCTGGTAGACAGAGTGCCAAGCTTGAAATCAAGAAGATATATCTTTCCAAATTAAAATCTGGCCTCAGACACTTACTATCTGTGTGACCCTGGGCAAGATATTTAACCTCTTTGCCTCAGTGGGTTGGAGAAGGAAATGACAAATCACTCCAGTATCTTTGTCAAGAAAACTACAAATAGGAGCATGGAGAGTTGGACCCAATTGAAAAACAACTGAACAAGATCAACATAGCTTTTTGAACAAGGTTGTGAGAAGGTGTTTCAGACTGATAACCAAAGGAGAGACAGTATGGTGAGTAGATAGGGAGAGCTAGGTGGCAGAGAGGATAGAGCACTGGTCCTGGAGTCAGGAAGGCTCATCTTCCTGAATTCAAGTCCAGTCTCTGACACTTAGTAGTAGTATGATCCTGGGCAAGACACTTAATCCTGTTTTGCCTCAGTTTCCTCATCTGTAAAATGAACTGGAGAAGGAAATGACAAACTATTCCAGTTTCCTTGCCAAGAAAACCCCAAATCGTGTCACAAGACTGAAGAACAACAACAAACCTAGGCCTTGTGATTTGTTGACCAACTTTAAAATCTATGATCTGAAGAGGAGGTTGCCATCTTCCTATCATACTGTGTTTGCCTAAAATACTCATATTATTAGGGCAAAAATTAGAATTGAGAGGTTTGAAATATCAAGATCATTGCCTCAATTTTCTACTTCTTTTTCATGTATAGTCAAAGATTATCTTTTAATATTAGCACTAAGATTACAGTATGAGCTTTTATAAAATATTTTTGTCCTTCTGGCACTCTTTGGCTCGATCTTCATTGTGGTTAACTGAAAAGATATAGCTGTTCTTAAAGCTCTCCTACTTTTTAATCTTGTCTACTTCAATTCTTGAATATTAGGTCCAATAACACTAGGATAGAAACTTTACAGAGAACTTCTGGGGAAGTATATTTTTGGCAGGTCCCCTCAAGGACAACCAAATTAACTGGAGTTAGCAATGAACTTGAAAAGGAATAAGAAAAAGAGAATAAGATAATTTAGAATGAAATGTCCAAGAAGCACAGATCAATTAATGAAGCATTTCCCTGCTGAAAAGTTCTCAGGAAAAAGTATATTAGTTGCAATTAAAATGATGTCAATTAGGTTAAGTCCAACCATTACATCTAACAAAAAAAAATTTAAATGATCTCAAAAGGGGGGCTTTTTAGTAGGGAAATTATAATGGAACATTGTTCAATTCTGGGATCCACATTTCAAAGTGGACACTGACAGTATGGCAGAGCAAGACAACCAGCATGGGTAATAGGCAAGTACTTCAAAATAAGTAAGAAGATAGTAATGAAAGCACTGGATAAGTTCAAGTCATCAGACTCAGATGAACTATACCTGAGAGTACTGAAAGAATTGGAACATGAGATTGCTGAACCACTGTCAGTGAAATCTGAAAGAGCACAGAGGTATCATAGGGTTGTAGAAGGAAAACCAAGTCTTCAAACAGAACTGTGTGCTCAACTTTAGTTTCTAGCAAAATTGTGGAGTGTATTATTAAATAAATGGTTTGCAAACATTTATCCAAGGAAGCAGGAGTCACTGAGATTCAGCTTGGCTTCATCAGGACCAGATCATGGTAAATTCACCACGTCAAGTTGTTTATCCAATGGGGGAGGGGGAGAAGTTCAGATTAGTATGGAAAGAATACAGATCTTGAAGTCAGAAAGCCCAGATTTTTGCAGGCTCCAATACTTATTTGCTCTGTGACTGTGGGCAAATTACTTATCATATGTGGTTCTGAGTTTGTTCATCAGTAAACTCGAGACAATGATATTTGATCTATTCAACTCATAGAGCTTTTTTGATCAAAAAGATTTCAAAATATATGAATATCAAGTTACATGAAAGCTGATTTTTGACTCACCGTGTTTATTCACTTGGTAGTTATATCCCTTGGACTTCCAGAGGAAAATAGAATTATTTTTTCCATTAAATGCACTATGAAAAAGAATAATTAAATTTACTATTAATTAAACTGAATTAAAAATAAAAGCTAAACAAATAAAATGCAACATTATCTACCACAGATGTGACTAGGTGAAACTTCTTAGCCAATCACAAAAAATTAAAATAGATCAATTCAACTCTGTGAAATTTAAAAAGTTTTTTTTACAAACAAAATCAATGTATTTAGTATGAGAAGTGGTCAGTGAGCAAATATTATTTGTATCAAATATATCTTATAAGGGTCTAATAACTAGCACAAAAACAAGATCAAAAACCAAATTCCAATAGCAAAATGGTCAAAGGATATGAACAAACAATTCCCAAACAAATTATAATCAATTAACAATCACACAAAAGATTGCTCTGAATCAATAAACATGAGAGAAATGCAGATCAAAACAACTGTAAAATTTCATCTCATGACAAAAGATAGGAATGTTATGTGAAGGAATTGTGAAAAGATAAGACAATAACAGTCTGCTTGATAGAGTTATGAAGTGGTCCAATCATTCTAGAAAGCAATTTTTAAGGATATACCCCAAAGTGGTCAAGTATCAAAAGAAAATTATTATATATACAAAAATGTTTATGGCAGCATTTTTGTAGCATCCAAAAAGTGTAAAAAAATGATGCCCCATGAAATGGAGAATAGCTAAATAAATTGTGGTACATGGACACAATGAAATATTCTGCTCTATAAAAAATATCAATATGGAGAATATAGATAATCATAGGCTGAATTATATGAACTGATACAAAGTGAATTATGCTGAACCAGAAAAAAAATATGCACAAAGGCTACAGTTATTGAAATGGAAAGAACAAGAGGAAATAAAAATGCTATGAAATTATAATAAGCAATTTTGTCCCCAAATAGGAAGCACTTTTATCTCCCTTTCACCTTTGCAGAGGTGGTGGTGCTATGAGTATGGAAAATTGCATCCAATAAAAGACTTATTAGATATGTTAATTAATTTTTTTAACATTTTTTTCTCTTTTTTATT
Organism: Potorous gilbertii; assembly: GCA_028658325.1. NCBI lineage: Eukaryota > Metazoa > Chordata > Mammalia > Diprotodontia > Potoroidae > Potorous > Potorous gilbertii. The sequence goes on from CM053770.1 coordinate 137,633,008, forward strand.
GTCAATTATAATGGGCAGCTCTCTGAAAAAAGGGGAAAGATATATGTAGAAAAGTTAAAACAAAAGATGTCAATATAAATTCTTAAAAAGGACACCAGGAACATAGATGTAAATGCTTCTAGGAAAGATAAATGGTGTCCTTGCCTATCAAAGGCCCTGGCTGACCTTCACAAAGTGAGTTCTTAACCTAGTCAAGTAACAAGTCTATTCAGGCTCCAAAATTTGGTTAGATCTGTTTACTATTTTTCCTGCTCTTCCCTTCCATTGTTCAAAGAAATTACATCCTTTAGATTTATCTCTCCATTATATGAACCATTTGTGTCCCACCTGTAGTAGAAACTCTGAGCTGATATTGATCTGATCAGTCACAGTCAGACACACAGTACCTTGATTCCAACATAGTGATGCCATTTTAGTCCTCTTTGAGCACAAAAGATAGAAACCAATCCATCCTTTTAATTCTACTTTTTTCAGAATCACAGGATGTTAGAGTTGTAAAGAAACTTAGAGATCAAATAAACCAACCCAATCATTTTTATGGAGGTGAACAGAGCAATGATCCAAAGTCACTCAGCTCACCCCTCACCACAGGACCATGGATTAGAGTCCTGGTCTCTGGACCACAAGGAGAGTTCCATTTTTTTTTATTATACTTTGTTGCTATGTGTGTCCATGAACAAGCTATGTCTATGTTCCAGATAATAGTATACACCAATATTATTTTACTATTAAAATTGTTTGTTACTCCCAACTCTACTAATTTTAATAACACTCAGATTTGTGGAGCACTTTGAGGTTTACAAAGTACTTTTCTGACAACAAACTTGTGAGACAGTTAGTATGTGTATCCCTTTCACATGACCCTTTCACAAATGAGAACACAAAAATTTAGAAAGTTTAAGGGCCTTGTCCAAGACCTGGATTCGAGATCAGATCTCCTAACTTCTTTTTAGTGAAATTTTGTGGCCTTTCCTGATTCCCCATTCTTATTGCCCAGTACCCTTGCTCTAAGATTACTTTCCATGTACACTGTATATCTCATATGCACAAAGTCATTTTCATGTTGTTTACCCTTTTAGAATGTGACCTTCTTGGTTCATTGTGTGTTTGCCTTTCATTGATCTTCACCACTTAACAAAGTTCCTGGCATACACAGTTATTCCCTTCATATTTGGGGAGTAGGAGAGCAGTGCCCAAGTGATCTGGAAAATCTGAGTAAAATTTTTTGGCCCTCCTTTTATGCCAGAGAATCATGATGGTATTGGAAGAGAAACTATATTGATATTGTACAATACTATACTTATATTTTATGCATTTTTGAGTTTCTCAGCTTTTTCTGTGTTACCTGCTGGCTTTCATGTATTATCTGAAGCTTCCACAAAGTTCCAAAAAATGCCCATTTAATTTCTTATATCAACCCACAATATATCAAAACTGCAATGGGGAAAGTCGTGATGTAGAAAGGATAACTGTAATTTGCATTTAACAAGTGTTTGTTGACTTTGACTCTACTTACAATTTCTAAGGAGCTAAATTTGGGATCCTTATGAGCTCTGATAGGATGAATTCAGAAAAATTTCTCAGTGCATATATGCACTGAAACTTTTCTTTTATTGCCCCAATATCTGCATCTCTGCTATCTTTCTCCATTGCTTTGTTGCCTACAAGCAAGTCCATGTTTCTACCATCCTTCAAAAAAAAATCCTCTCTTGATCTACATTAATTATTATTCTATGCTTCTTTCAAGGTAAACTCCTTGGAAAGTGGTCTATTCTTAGAAGCCTTCATTTCCCCTTCTTTTTCTCTCTTCTGAACCTTTTGCCAAATTGGCTTTCAACCTCATCACTCAACTGAAACTCCTCTTTCCAAAATTCCAATAGTCTTTTAATCAACAAACCTAATGATCTTTTCTCAATGCTCATCCTTCATTCTTGATTTCTTTGTATCATTTGACACTATTGATTACTTTCATCTGTTGACTACTTCTCTCTAGGTTTTTGTCTTCCATTCTTCCCAATAGAACTTAAAAAAAGAAAAGTAATTTATGTTTTTGGGTATATCAAATGGACTGGACTACTGTTTTCAAAGATTTTGCTTTCTTGCTTATTTAGTTTATTTGAATAAATGAATTTCTTGTATTTATACAAATACCAAATAGTTTTGATGTCTGCTGCTATATTTATAATACATTTTGACGTCTGGTAAGACTATTCTCCCTTCATCTTATTCACTTTCTCATTATTTCCCTTGAATCTCTAGAACTTCTGTTTGCCAAATGATTTTATTATTCTATATAGTTTTATAAAGTACTCCCCTGGTAATTTGACCCATATAACACTAAATTTATTAGTTGATTTAGGTAGTTTTGTCATTTTTATTGTGTTATCATAGTCCAATCATAAGTAGTGAATAGTTCTCAAATTATTTCAGTAAAGAGTATTTTGCAGGCATATTTTTATATATATACATATATATCTTCCAAGTGACTTGGTAGATATTTTGTAGAGTTTTTTTCTCTTATTACAATTTTCTTCCTGGTTTCTGCTAGTATGTGCTGATGATTCTTGCAAGTTTATTTTGTATTTTGCTACCTTGCTGAAGCTATTAATTATCTCAATTAGTTCTTCACTGATTCTATAGGGTTTTTAAGTAAACCATCATGTGATCTGCAAATAAGGATAATTGTATCCTCTCTTGCCAATGAATATACCTTAATTTTTTCCTCTTGTACTATTGCTATAGCTAATTTTCGAGAACTATGTGAAATATAAGTAGGGAAAGATGGGCATCCTCACTATATCCCTCTTTGTACTGTATTTTTTACACTGAAAAATATTCTAAGTCTTAGTTATAAACATATACTTTAGTTCATATTAATGAAGAACAGAGTGGAATGAGTGCTGACTCTGAAATCAGCAGGCTAGAGCTTAATTCCTGATGCTCAGTATGACCACAGGAGAATCACATAACCTCCTGGAGCAATTTATTCATCTCTAAAATGAGGGGGATTGAAAGAGATAGCCTCTGAGGCCACGCCCAGCTCTAGATCTATGATCCTATGATTCTTCTATGCCCAGGTTTTTTAGGGTCTTTAACAACAAATCAGTGTCATATTTTCTACTTTTTTTCTGCATCTATTGAAATGATTAGGTGGTTTTCATTACCTTTTCTGTTTATATGAAGAATTATGCTAATTATCTTCCGGATGTTGAACTATCTATTCTTATATACCAGGTATATAGTCTCATTAAGAGGATTATATTTTGAAAGCTTATAATTATATTAACTAAGGCAATTGGTTAATAGTCCTCTTTTCTCTCTCTCTGTCTCTCCCTAGCTTAGTTGTCCAGCTCTCATTTGTATCATTAAGTGGATTTTTTTTAGAGTTTTTCTTTCTCTATTTTTTAGGAGAATTTCATAGTATAGGTACAAATTGCTTTTTAAAATATTCAATAGAATTCATATACAAATTCATCTGGCCTAGGGTTTGTTTTATTTTCTTTGTCAGTCCTTTTATAGCTTGTTTGATTTCTCTTTTTCACATGGGGGTGGGTGGTTGTGTAAGATCTCTATTTTTATTTTATTTCTTTGCTGACATTAATTTATTTTGAATTATTAAATGTATTGGCATGTAGTTTTATATAATGGTATCCAATAATTATTTTCATTTTTTTCTGTTTGCTATCAACTGAAAGGATAATTTCTGAAATTATTGTATGCAACTGGCAAGCCAGTTTTTTTGGCTACTTGCTAGGAAAGACCACTATGGGCAGTGGAAAATGGGGGAGCAAGGATACTTTAATTGAACACAGAAGATATGGGAGCAAAAAGCACAGAAAGGCAGAGACAAGCAAGGGAAAATGTTACAGAGGCAGAGGAGTGGTGTGGGTATAGGCAATGGAAGTGGTAAAGGAAGGCAGTGTGGGGAACAGACTGGGGAGGGGGAGAGATAGAAAATATCACTCATAGTTGGGAATAGTAGGCAGCATGGACACTATGGAAATGGAAGATGACTCAGGGTAGCTCATAACATATCCAAATCATCTCAAAGCTATTGGTAACAAAATCATCATCTCAAAGTTATCAACATCTTGAAGACCCAGAGATGTGAAGCTTTGGAATTTGTCTGCAATTTACATATATGACTAATACCTTGACAAGTAGCTGTTTTTCCTGAGTCAATAAGACTATTTCCCTTGAGTCAATACATATTACCTGGATGTGAATTTTAGTTAATATATGATACAATTTGTACATTATGGTCATTTGATCTTTGAGATGGTTTGTACATGACTTCCTTTGAAATCTTATTTACTGCTATTGCCCATTTATACTCACTATTTAATACATTTTCTTAGTATACTGATTAGAAGGGGAGGTAGTGGATAGGGGCACCAGTATATGATACTATTTTAACACTTCAATTCACTTTGTTAATTCTAGTTTTAGTAATTTTACCTTCATTTTTTTCCCCTGATCAGCATAGCTAATAGTTTACTGATTTGATTAGTTTTATTTGTTAAAAGATCAGTTCTTGCTTTTGTTTATCAGCTCTATACTGGTTTCATTTTCATGTTTCTCTATTTCTTCTCCACTATCATATTTTAGTTCAAAATGATTTTGTATATTTTTTCCTTTGGCCATTAATGAAAAGTAGCAAGAATATTTTTAATTCCATGGAATTTTTTAAAATGGAAGACACCTCTGAGAGCACTTAATCCAAACTCCATCATGTTGTGGGTGAGAAAATGGAGGACCACTGAGGTTAAGTGAATTGCCTAAAGTTACATGAGTAGTTTTAAGCATAACTAGGACTAGAATAGGTCTCTTGATTCACAATCTAATGCTCACTTCTTTGTCATTGCATCTAATGAAAGATTAGTTCTTCTATTATCCTGCAGGTAGGAAAGCTAATAATTCTGTAAAAATAACTATTACACCACAGTGATCATGCAATACACCTACTAGGTCTATTTCCAAAGATGATTAGGGAAAAAGGAAAAGAACTTATGTGTTCTAAAACATTGACAACAGCTCTCTTTGTGGTGACAAAGAAATAGAAATTGTGGGGATGTCTGTGAATTGGGGGGTGATTGAACAAGTTGGATATATTAATGTGATAAAATACTACTGTGTGATAAGAAAAGATGAACTCAATTATCTTATAAAAAAGTGGAAACTTGGCCAAAATAATCAGGAGTGAAATGAGCAGAATCAAGAGAACACTGTATTCAGTAAGAGCAATATTGTTTTAAGAACAACGTTGAGTAATTAAGTCATTTGACTATTATAAATACCCAAATTAACTACAAAGCACCTGTAAAAGAAGATACTATTTACATACATAGAAAGAACTAATAAATAGATGTAGAATGATCTTACATACACATCTATGTAGCTATATATAGAAATATATAATTTGTGTCTAATGGTAGCCATCTCTAGGGTGGGAGAGAAGAAAAGGAACAAGAAGAAATTTACATGATAACTTTATTATATGTTGAAAAGGAATGGCAAGTTGTACATAGAAGATTTGCAGTTTCATGTGAAATCACCTTTTTTATTATACTGTATTATGGAAATGCCTCTTATTCCATAAATTAAAAATAAATTTAAAAATTTTTTGATTCTCTCTGATCTATTTTCCTGGTCATTTGATCATTTTAATGAAATATTTCCCATTTTGTTCATTCATTCGACTTCATTTTTTTATTATTTCATCATGAATCATGAAGTCATTCACTTTCACTTCCCAATTCCAATTTTTAAGGAATTATTTTCCTCAGTGAGTGTTTGTACTTCTTTTTTCCATTTGGTCTACTCTGCTTTTAAAGGCGTTCTTTTCTTCAATGAATTTTTGTGCTTTTTTTCTGTTTGGCCAATTCTGGTTTTTGAGGTATTATTTTCTTTAGTATTTTTGGGTAATTTTTACCAAGCTGTTAATTCTCTTTCTGCAACTTTCTTACATCACCCTTATCTTTTCCCCCAATTTGTCCTCTACCACTCATTTCTTTGCTAACTCTTTCAGGATCTCTTTTTGGTCTTGTGGTCAATTAATATCTTTCTTTCAGACTTTGCTTGTTTTTACATAGCTATTCTTAGGTTATCTGCTTCTGAGCTTGTGTCCTATTCTTCCCAGTCACTGTAGTAGAATTTGATGTTCAAGTTCTTTTTTTTTTTTTGGAATTTGCTTGTTTTCCAATTTATTTCTTGATTTTTAACTTCATATTAAAGTTGAGCTCTGCTCACCAGGGAGTGAGGAGGCACTGTCCTTCAGGTTTTTTGCACTGCTCTTTTCAGAAATAGTTTTAGAGGTCTGCAAGTTGTCAGTCCTTTCAAGATTGTATGATCAGGGAAGAGGTGTAGTCACTGCTCTCCTGCCATGCACTCTGGTCATTACCCAGGAAGGGACCCTACTGCCCTGTAGCTGAAAGCATTTGAATTCTTCAGAGCCCTGAAACTGGGACCAGGGTCTCTGCTTTTTTGTGAGCCACCATCAGTGCTCCTCTCTACCTCAGAACTGCAAGTCAGAACTATATGGGTAATGTAACAGGGTTGCATACACAGTGTTGTCTCAGGGTCCCCTGTAATCACTTTCTGACAAGTTTTTCAACCTCCTTTTGACAAGTTATCTGATCTCCTTTCCTAAGACTTTTAAAGTTCATTGTCTTAATAATATTGTCATTACTATATAAATTATTTTCCTCCCTCCACTTTCCCTGAAACCATTACTTTCACAATTTCTTACAGCACAGTAATAGTCTATCACATTCGTATATCATAACTTGTTCAACCATTCCCCTATTGATGGACATCCCCTCAGTTTCTGGTTCTTCACCACAGCAAACAGAACTGCTAATGGGGAGAAGCCAAGATGATGGAGTAGAAAGATGCTAGCACCTCCCCCACAGCCCACAAAATACCTGGAAAAAAAGAATCCCAACAAATTCTAGAGCAGCAGAAGTCACAGAACAACAGAGTGAAAGAGGTTTCTAGCCAAAGGTAACCTGGAAGACCAACAGGAAAGGTCTATCTCATAGGAAACTGAGCAAATCCCAGCCCTAGCCATGCAGCATTGGGAGGAACAGGACCTGGACAGACCTCTGGGACAGAGTTTCCAGCAGGGAGGATCCCAGATACCTCAACCCACAAGCACCAAAGAAAGCTTGATCATCAGTATGGGAGGGCTTTCCCAGCTGGGCAAGAGGGGAACAGGGTTCCTCCAGCAATAGCTCCAGGTGATGACAGCAGCAGCAGCAGAGTGCAGGCAGCTATGGTGGCTGAGAAACAACCTGGGACCATTGTCCAGGCAGCTCAGTTTAAAGCCTCTGGTGGTAGGGAGCAGCTGATCTACACCTCAGCCCTGAGAGATGGCCCTGCTCCCACTCAAAGCCCCAGGGAATTGAGCAGCTGAATCAGATCTCAGCCTTGAACACAGTACTGGGGAGAGGAGGGGAAATAGGACCATTCTCTTGACAAAGGATTAAGAAGTCAAGTAACTAGCTGGAAAAATACCCAAAAAGGGGAGAAAAAAATAAGACCATAGAAGGTTACTTTCTTGGTGAACAAGAGTCTCCTCCCATCCTTTCAGATGAGGAAGAACAAAGCATACTGTCACAGGAAGTTAAGGCCGCTGCCTCCATAGTGAAAATGAAGTGGACTCAGGCAATAGAACAGCTTGAAAAGTGAATTAACAGCTCGCTAAAGGAGAACAAAAAAAAAATGCTGAGGAAAATAATACCTTTTAAAAAAGGCTAACTATTGGAAAAAGAGATCTAAAAAGTCAATAAGAAGGAGGAAGTTTTAAAAAGCAGAAGTAGTCAAATGGAGGAGAAGGTTCAAAAGTTCACTGAACAAAATAGTTCTTTGCAAGACAGAATTGAGTTCAGGAAACTGAATGACTATGAGATAAACCAAGCAGTTAACAAACAAACCCAAAAGTTGGAAAAAATAGAAGATAATGTGAGACATCTCATTGGAAAAACAACTGACTGGAAAATGGATCCAGGAGAGACAATTTAAAAATTATGGGACTACCTGAAAGCCATGATCAAAAAAAGAGCCTACACATTATCTTCCATGAAATTATCAAGGATAACTGCCCCAATATTCTAGAACCAGAGTACAAAATAAATATTGAAAGAATCCACAGATCACCTCCTGAAAGATACCCAAAGAGAGAAACTCCTAGAAATATTGTGGCCAAATTTCAGAGCTCCCAGGTTAAGGAGAAAACACTGCAAGCAGCTAGAAAGAAACAATTCGAGTATTGTGGAAATACAATTAGGACAACACAGGATCTGGCAAATTCAACATTAAGGGATCAATGGTCTTAGAATAGGATATTCCAGAAGTCAAAGGACCTGAGATTAAAACCAAGAATCACCTACCTAACAAAACTGAGTATAATTCAAGGTAATAAATGTTCATTCAGTGATATAGAGGGCTTTCAAGCATTCATGATGAAAAGACCAGAACTGAATAGAAAGTTTGACTTTCAAACACAAGAATCAAGAGAAGCATGAAAAGGTAAACAGAAAAGAGAAATCATAAAAGACTTTCTAAAGCCAAACTGTTTACTTTCCTATGTGAAAAGATAATATTTGTAACTCTTGAGACTTTTCTCAGTATTTGGGTACATGGAGGGATTGTACATGCACACACACACACACAGACACACACACAGACACACATATATATAGACAGAGAGCACAGGTTGAGTTGAATCAGAAGAGATGATATCCTCAAAAAAAAAAATAAAATTTAAGGGGTGAGGGAGGAAAATACTTGGAGGAGAAAAGAAGAAATCAAATGGGGCAGGCTATAACTCATAAAAGAGATAAGAAAAATCTTGTTCAATAGAGGAGAAAAGGGAGAAGGGGAAAGGGGAAAAGTGAAGCTTACTCTCTTTACATATGGCGTAACGAGGGAATAACATGCTCACTAAATTTGGTATGAAAATCTATCTTACACTACAGGAAAGTAGGGGAGGAGGTGACAAGTGGGGTGAGGGGAATGATAGAAGGGGGGACAAATGGGAGAATGGAATAACTAGAAATAAATACTTTTGGGAAGGGACAAGGTCAAATGAGGAAATAAAAAAATAAGGGGGAATAGAGTAGGATAGAGGGCCATATAGTTAGGATTATACAACATGATTATTATGGAAGTCTTTTGCAAAATGACACATATATAGCCTGTATTGAATTGCTTTCCTTCTCAGTGGTGATGGGTAGGGAGGGAGGGAGGAAGAGAAGTTGGAATTGAAAGTATTAGAAAGGAATGTTGAGAATTATTATTGCGTATAACTGGGAAATGAGAAACACAGGTAATGAGATATAGAAATTTATCTTGCCCTACAAGAAAAGAGAGAAGATATGGATAAGGAAAGAGTGGGGTATGGTAGAAGGGAGGGTACATTGAGGAAAGGGGTAATCAGAATGCAAGGTGGTAGGGGAAAGTGAGAAATGGGGAGAAAAATTGGACATGTTACAAAGTGATGTAAAAGCAATTAGAATTAAAATAATTGACTGAATTGATTACTGAGACTAAATCAGAGACATCTTTAGTTTGGGGAAAAGAATTTTAGTTTAAGTTTCCTAGAGGCAGTAAAATTTGGTTATTGATGAAAAAGTTAAGGTTTTAATGGCAAAGTTGATTTTATGACTTATTTAATCATGAACTAGAACATGTATAGAAAGGCTTGTAAACCAGTTAAGACTTGCCTCAAAAGATGTTCCTTAGCCAATGTGAAATTATAGCCATATCTGAAACCTGGTTATTGGAACTTGCTATTTCAAGATTCTATGAGACTATTAACTGACTGTTCTTCTGAGTCTAATTCTGAGCTGGTATAAATAGCAAGAAAGTGGTCTGAGCTTCCAATTCAAGATGCCAGTAAGCCTTGAGATGCTGGTATGAACTGAAAAAGGTGATCTCATAGGAAGGGTGGGAGAGCAGCTGTTCAGCCTGGGCTGGGGTAGGATTCTCCAGACTTAATTTCCCCACTGACACCTGGGAGACTTTAACCTTGACTGAATGCAAGTTGACAATCTACTCCTGCCTGGAATCGACATGCAGTTGGGGAGATATTATTTCTCTGCAATGTCCCTACTCTTAGTGGCAATTTCCTATAGTCAAAAGGTTTGTAAGCTTAATATCAGATCTATTAAATTATAGATTGTTGGTAAGGGAACATCTGAAGTTAAGTCCAAAATTAAACTATCAGGCTTAGGGCATTAGACAACAATAATAAGTTAGGGACCTTTAATTCTTAGTGATAGTATGGAGACATTTAGGTCAAGGGCTTGTGAAGTTAGAATACATAGTTATTATTTGTGTTTCAGTTGGTTAATGTTAAAAAAACAGAATTGCTATAAATATTTTGGTACATTTGAGTCCTTTTTTCCACGTTTTTATCTCTTTGGAGAATAACATAGAAGTAGTATTGCTGGATCAAAGGATATGCACAGTTTAATAAGTTTTCTGGACAGACTTTCAATTTGCTTTGCAATTAGTTAATGCTTTTTCATTCATTCATCCCACTGTTGCATAAAAACACATTCTAGGATGGAAGAAATGGTTACTACTGCAAGTTTAGAACTAATAATATAAATTCTTGTTATTCCATGAATTTCTATCCACTAGGCATTACTATTCTGACCAGAAAGTCTGGAGAAATCCATGTGGACAGAAGAGAAGATAGAGAATGAAAAAATGTACATAGTTGGATTGTCCAGTGCTGATTCCCTTTAACAACACAATATGAATGCAACTGAGTATTTCAAAAGCTATTTCATCAGATTACCTTGGAGGTCATCATGGTAAAATAGTTAATTTTATAGAGTTACTAGTTTTCTTACCTGCAGGATAATAAAAGAAACCCTTATTTTCTAGTTGCAATGACAAAGAAGTGAGTTGTAGAGCAAGGAGCACCAGATTGGGAGTCAAGAGACCTGTTCTAGTCCTAGTTCTGCTTAAAACTACTCATGTGACCTTAGGCCATTCACTTAAGCTCAGCGGTCCTCCTTTTTCTCACCCACAACATGATGGAGTGTGGATTAAGTGCTCTCAGAGGTGTCTTCCATTTCTAAAAATTCTATGTAAGTTAAAAAAATTCTTGTTACTTTTCATTAATGGCCAAAGGGAGAAATACACAAAATCATTTTGAACTAAAATAGGATGGTGGAGAAGAAATAGAGAAACACGAAAATGAAACCAGTATAGAGCTGATAAACAAAAGCAAGAACTGATCTTTTAAAAAGACCAACCAAATCAATAAGCTATTAGCTATACTGATCAGGAAAAAAGAGGAAGATGGAATTGTTAAAATCAGGATTTACAAAGTGAATAGATGTGTTAAAATTGTATCATGTTCTCATGCCCCTAACCACTACCTCCCCTTCTAGTCAGTATACTAAGAAAGTGTATTAAGTAGTTCAAATAAATTATTTTCATTTCTTCCCTATTTGTTATCAATTGAATTGTTAATTTATGAAATTATGGAATGAAGGCAGGCACACTCAGATTTCAGAGAGGACCCTGGAATCATCTGTAAAACATTCCAAAGATCAAATGAGCATCATTAGCAATTTGTAACATATATTACCTAAAATTCGCCTCCTGGTAATATGTGCCAAATTAGGGGGGACTATCTAGATGCTGCTTATCAAAGTTCTAGTCCTATGATACAACAAATCTCCACAGCTCCAGACCAACAGCACATCAAAAACTTTCAGATAATGACTTTGAAGTTTTACCAACTACTTGGAAATGATTTGGATATTTTACTGAACTAACTCCAAGGTGGCACAGATAGGAGTCCTTCCATCCGTTTCCCTCCAAAAAAAAACATTCTAGAAAAATGAGACTCAAATTCCCGCCCTGCCACCCCTAGCATGAGCCCTTTTCCATTTCCATAGGGTCCATGATGCCTAGTACTCCCAACTCTATTCCATGACTATATGAGTGATATTTTTTACCTCTGCCCCTCCCTACCCTCTTCCTCACATTGCCTTCCTTCACCACTTCCTGTTCCCACACTACCCTTCTGCTTCTGTAATATTTTCCCTTACCTGTTTCTGTCTTTCTGTGCTTTTTTTCTTCCATACCCTCTATGTTAAATTAAAGCATCCTTGCTGCCCCATTTTCCACTGCCAGTAGTGGTCTTTCCTAGTAAGTACCCAAAAAAATTGGGGTACCTGCTTCCATTCCATAATTTCGTAAATTAATTTTCAATTCAGTTGATAACAAACAAAAAAGGAATTAAAATAATTAGATAAAATTACATGCCAATAAAATTGAGAATTCAAAAAAACAAACAAAATATTCAAACACAAACTGCCAACATATGAAGAAGAGAAGTCAAGCAAGTCATGACAGAACTGATAAAGAACATAAAACAAATCCTGGGCCAGATGAATTTGCATACAAATTCTATTAAACATTTTTAAAAAGCAGTTTTTAATTATGATATGAAATTCTCCTAGAAGACAGAGAAATAATTCTAACAAATCCATTTAATGATATAAATATGTTCTAGACAGCCAAACTAAGGTATAATTCCAGATTGTTCTCCAAAATGGTTGTTTCAGTTCACAATTCTACCAACAATGAATGTGTCCCAATTTTTCCACATCCCCTCCAACATTTGTAACTTTCCAATTCAATCATTTCATCCATTCTGATAAGTATAAAATGATATCTCAAGGTTGTTTTAGTTTATATTTCTCTAATCAATAGTAGTTAAGAGCATTTTTCATATGACTATAGATTGTTTTGATTTCTTCACTGGAAAACTGCCTATTCATATCTTTTCACCATTTAGCAGTTAGAGAATGACTCATATTCTTATAGATTTGGCAAAGTTCTTTATATATTTGAAATGAGACCTTTATCTGAGAAATCATCTATAAAATTTTCCCCCAACTTTCCGCTTTCCTTCTGATCTTGGCTACATATGTTTACTTTTACAAAAAGTTTTTATTTAATATAATCAAAATTATCCGTTTTATACTCACTCTGTTCTCTATATCTTGTTTATTCATAAAATATTCACCCATCAATATTTCTGATAAATATTATGTTCCATGTTCTTCAAATTTTCTTGATATAACTCTCCTTGTATTTAGGTCTTGTATCCATTTTGACTTTATGTTGGTAAATAGTTTGAGATATTGATTTATGCCTGGTTTCTGCCATACTGCTTTCTGGTTCTCCCAACAATTTTTACCAAATAATGAATTCTTATCCCAAAATCTTAATTAAGTCTTCACACTTGTCAAATACAACATTACTATATTTATTTGCTTCTGTAAATTGTGTGTCTATTCCATTTCATTGATCTACCTTTCTATTTCTTACGGTACCAGGTGATTTTGGTAATAACTGTTTTATAATTTAACATCTGGTCCTGCCTAACCTCCTTCCTTTACATTTTTTTCATGATTTCCTTGGATATTCTTGACTTTTTTGTACTTCCAAATGAATGTTATAATTATTTTTTTCTAATTCAGTAAAATAATTTTTGGTAATTTAATTGTGATGGCATTGAATATAAAAATTATTTTAGGTAAAATGGTCATTTTTATTATATTTACCCTGCCTACCCATGAACAATTAATATTGATCCAATTTTTAACATATGATTATATTGATATAAAAAGGTGTTTTTTATAATTGTGTTTATAGAGTTCCTGGTTTTCTTTTGGGAAATGTCCTCCCAGGTACCTTATGCTTCTAGAGTTATATTAAATGGGTATCTCTTATTATCTCTTCTTGCAGGATGTTGCTTCTGATATATAGGAATATTAATTCATGTGGATTTACTTTATATCATGCTACTTTGCTAAAATTATTAATTGTTTCAAGCAACTTTTTAGTTGAGTCTTTGGGATTTTCCAAGTATATCGTCATATCATCAGCAAAAAGAGATAGTTTTCTTACATTTCCTATTCTGATTCCTTCTATATGTTTTTCTTCTCTTATTGCTATTGCTAGGACTTCCAGTACAATATTGACTAATATTGACAGTGGTCATCCTTGTTTCACATCAGATCTTACTGGTAAGGGTTCTAACTTATTCCATTATAAATAAAGCTTGCTGATGATTTTAGATAAATGCTTTTCATTAGTTTAAGGGAAAGCCATTTATGCTTATACTTCCAAATATTTTTTAAATTTAATTAATTTGTTTTCAGTTTTCAACAATCACTTTCACAAGTTTTAAATTTTCTTTCCCTCCCTCTCTCTCCCTCCCTGGGATGGCATGCAATCTTATATGGGTTATACACATACATTCTTATTAAACACATTTTCAAACTAGTCATGTTGCATAGAATTTAAACAAATGGGAGAAACCAAGAGAAAAACCAAAACAAAGGAAAATATAACACAAGACAAAATAGTCTGCTTCATTCTGTGTTCCAATTCCATAGTTCCTTCTCTGGATGTGGATGGCATTTTGCCTCAAGAGTCCTTTGGGAATGTTTTACATCCTTGCATTGTGGGTGGCTGTTACTGTGTATGATGTACTCCCAATTTCCATTTTAACTTTGTGTATATTTCTCATACTTAAATGTATTTCCTGTAAACAACATATTGTCAAATTCTGATTTTTAATCCATTCTGCTATCCATTTCCATTTTATGGATGAGTTCATCCCATTCACATTCAAAAATATAATTACTATTTGTGAATTCCCCTCCGTCTTATTTTTACTATTGTCCTCTCAGGCTCTCCTTTTACCTGTCCCTGTTTTCTAATCTTCTTCCTTTACCCTCCTACTCATTATTCTTTCCACCTCTTTAAGAATCCTCAACCTTATCCTCTCCTCCACCCTTCTAAATCTTAATCTACACACCCTTCTAAAAGTCCTGCCCTCACCCTATCCCCCAGTTCTCTCACCATTCTACAAGTCCAGAAGAGACTACACCCCTCCAGATGTACATGTTTTTTCCTTTTTAACCCAGATCTGATGAAAGTAAGATTCCAACCTTACCCCCACTTACTTCTTCTGTATTAGTTCTTCCTTTCACGCCCCATTTATGAGATAATTGCTCCTTTTTACCTTTGCATGCCCAATTTTGATTTTTTAGAATCACCCCATCATACACAGCTCAGTCCCATTCTTTCTTTCCAACTACCCTAGTTTGATGACCTTCATAACAAATGAAAAAAATAAACTCTAGTAATGATGAGTTTTAATAATATTGATAACCTTGTCATATATAAGAATTAAGAAGTTTGACTTTAATGAGTGCCCTATAATTAGTCTTTAATGTTTTCCTTTTATTTCTTCTAGATCTCTTATATCAATTTTTCCATTGAGTTTTGGTTTGTTTGTTTTTTGTCACAAATACCTTTCAGTTTGTAAAGTGTCTAATTTTTTTTCATCCAGAATTATATTCAACTTTGCTGGGTAAATTATTCTTGGTCACAACTTCAGATCTTCTGCTCTTAAAAATGTTATGTTCCAAGGCCTATTATCTGTTAGTATAGAAGCTGCTGCAATTTTTATGAATCTCTGACTGTATCTCTGCAGTATTCTGATTGTTTCTTTTTTTCTTATTGCTTGCAATCCTTTCTCCTTAACTGAGGAGTTTTGAAATTTGATTATGGCATTCATGTAAGTTTTCCTCCTGGGATTTTTTTCAGGTGGTAAATGATAGATTTTTTTCTATTTCTTCTTTACACTCTTGTTCTAAAATTTCAGGGAAATTTTTCTTGCTACTTTCTTGTACTATTGTATTCAGATTTTTTACAAATCATAACTTTCAGGTAGTCCAACAATTCTTAGATTGTCTCTCCTTGATCTATTCTCCAGATCAATTGTTTTTCTAATGACATGTTTCATATTCTTTTCTAGTTTTTTTTTAGTTTTATTATTTCTTAGCATCTTATAACATCATTTGATTCCTCTTGCATAATTCTAGTTTTCAAAGAGTTATTTTCTTCCTTAAGATTTTGGACTTCTTTTTCCAAGTGGATAACTTTCTTTTCATAATTTTCTTGAATTGTTTTTTCCCTAATTTTTCTTCATTCTCTCTTATTTGACCTCTGAATTACTTTTTAAGTTCTTCCAAGAATTATTTTTGGGCTTGTGATCATTTGACATTACTCATTAGGGTAGGAGTGGCTTTTTTTAACCTCACTACCTTCCTCAGAATATGAACTCTGATCTTCTTTTACACTACAGTAGCTATCTGTGGTTAGGTTCTTTTTCCTTTGCTTACTGATTTTTATCTTGTTTTGTTTTATTTTAGCAGCTTCTTATTGTAATCAAGTTTTGCTCACAAGTTGTAGATAATGTTGCCCAGACCTAAGGTCCTCCTTACTGTTATTTTATGAATCTTGTCCTGGGGTTTAACCTCAGGGACTGCTCTTCTTCCCTAAACCACAGTTACAGCCTCCAGTCATGCCATCCCAAAAAGATTCTTGCTCCCTACAGTATTGCATTTGCCAAGTGTGTGTCCCTTCTCACTCATAGCCACAGCCCAGGATCACATCTAGTTAGCACCACTTGACCTGGTGGTCTGGAAACAGAGGGGTCTTTCCCCACTAAGGCATCTGCTATTTATTAGATGAAAGTTTGTGAGGTGAAATTTCTTGAGGTCTAGTCTGCCTCTTAACAGAGTTACTCTCAGGGATTGCTGTTTGTTGATTCAGTGGAGTCAGCCTGGATAGATTTATACTTCATTCAGGGCAAACTTCAGCCCCAGGAGTTCCTCCTTCTCCTGAGGTCCTCTCAAGTTGTTTTATGAGGACAACTGCTTTATCCCTTTATTTTTGATGCTCTGCATTCCTTTCATGGTGTTGTTCTGTTTGTGGAGGAAATTTGAAGACTCTAGAAATTTCTGTCCTACTCCACCATCTTCCCAGGGTGCACTTCAAGAAGAACTAATTTAAGAATTATTGAACTACCTGAAAGCTGTGATCAGAGCCTAGACATCATATTTCAAGAAATTATAAAGGAAAAGAGGGTAAAATAGGAATTGAAAGAATTCACCAATCACCTCCTGAAGTAGATCCCAAAATGAAAACTGCAAGGAATATTATAGTCAAATTCCAGAGCTCCCAGGTAAAGGAGAAAATATTACAAGCAGATAGGAAGAAATAATTTAAGTATCATGAAATCACAGTCAAGATCACAGAATATTTATCAGCTTCCACATCAAAGGAGCAGAGGGTTTGGAGTATGCTATTCTAAAAGACAAAGGAGCTAGAATTGCAATGAAGAATAACCTACCCAGCAATAGTGAATGTAATCCTTCCAGGGAAAATTGTTTATTTAATGAAACAGAGGACTTTCAAGCATTCCTGATGAAAAGATCAGAACTGAATAGAAAATTTGACATTCAAACACAAGGTTCAAGAGAAGCATAAAAAGGTAAACATAAAAGAGAAATTATATGGGACCTAATAAGATTAAACTGTTTAAATTCCTATATGGGAAGATGATACATGTAAATATTGTTAACTTTATTATAATTACAGCAGTTAGCTCTAGAGCATGGGTATGAAGCAATTATATTGAGATGATCTCAAAATAAACAAAGGAGTGATAAAAAAAAGAATTCAGTGAGAGAAGGGAGAAGGACAAATAAGAATAGGGAAAATTATCTTACATAAAAGAGGCATGAAAGGAAGAAGGGAGAAATGAGGGGCAGCATTTGAACTTCGCTTTTACCTAAATTGGTTCAAAAAGCAAAGAATATATGTTGGTATGCATATATACAACTTATCCAATAGGGAAGTAGGAGGAGAAGGAATAAGAAAGGAAGGGTGAAAAAAGGGAGGGGTGGATTAAGAAGCAGTGGTCAGAAACAAAACAGAATTTTGAGGAGGAACAAGGTATAAAAAGAGAAAGAATGTTAGGGTGGAGGGAAAAATATATTTGGTAATCCTAACTATGAATGTGGATAGGATAAAGTATCCCATAAATAGGTAGCAGAATGATTAGAAACCAGAATCCAATAATATTTTCTTTACAAGAGACACACTTGAAAAAGAAAAACACATACAAAGAATTTTTAAAAGGGGCCAGAGCAGTATCTATTTATGCTTCAGCTGAAGGTGTAGCAAAGCAAAAGCAAAAGTAAACCTATAAAAAGAATGAGGAAAACTTCACTTTACTGAAAGATATCATAAACAATGAAGTAATATCAAAATTTTTTACAGCAAGTTTCTCTGATAAAGGATTCATTTCTCAAGTGCTATGGAACTGAGTCAGATTTCTAAAAATAAGAGCCATTTCCCAATTGATAAATAGTCAAAGGATATGAACAGTTTTCAGAAGAACAAACCAAAGCTATCTCTAGTTATGAGAAAGTTCTAGAGGAAAAAGAATACTTAAGTAACACTGTGTTAGAAAAAGAAATTGAATAAGCCATAAATGAGGTCCCTAAGAAAAAATTACCCATACCAAATGGATTCATAAGTGAATTCTACCAAACATTTAGAGAACAATTGATTTCAATATTATAAAAACTATTTGAAAAAAAATAAAGGAGTCCTACCAAATTCCTTTCACAACACAAATATCATGTTGATACCTAAAACAGGAAGTACAAAAACAGGGAAAGATAACTATAGACCAATTTCCTTAATGTATGTTGATTCAAAAATTTAAATAAAGTACTAGCAAGGAGACTGAAGCAACATATCACAAAGATCATATAGACTGTGACCAGGTGGAACTAACACCAAGAATATTGGTCTGATTCAATGTTTTAAAAACTGTCAGCATGATTGAATATATTTATAATAAAGCCAATAGAAATAATAAGTATTTCAGTGCATTCAGAAATAGCTTTTGACAAATACAATACTTCTTCCCACTGAAAATACTAGAAAGCACAGGAATAAATGGAGTTTTATTTAAAAATCATGTCTTATCTATCTAAAACCATCAGCAAGTGTTATCTGTAATGGGAATAAGCTAGAAGCCTTCCCAATAAGATAAGAGTTGAAGCAAGGATGTACATTATCAATGCTATTATTCAATATTATATTAGAAGTACTAGCTAAAGCAATAAGAGAAGAAAAATAACTTGAAAGAATCAGAACAGGCAATGAAGAAATAAAACTGTCACTTTTTGCTGATGATGTGATAATATTCTTGGAGAATCCTAGTGATTCAACTAAAAAACTAGTTGAAATAATTAGCAGCTGTAGCAAAGGTGCAGGATGTAAAATAAATCCCCACAAATAGTCAGCATATACATATATATACATACACACAGATATTGATATTATCGACAAACTCTCACAATAGGAGAAAAGAAGATAAATTCCATTTAAAATAAGAGTAGACAATGTAAAATACTTTGGAGTCTACCTGTCAAGGTAAACCCAAGAACTATATGAACACAATTAGAAAACATTTTTCACACAAAATAATGTCAGATTTAAAGAATCAGAAAACTATTAATTGATCATAAGTAGATCCAGCCAACATAATGAG
This sequence comes from Potorous gilbertii, assembly GCA_028658325.1. Taxonomy (NCBI): domain Eukaryota; kingdom Metazoa; phylum Chordata; class Mammalia; order Diprotodontia; family Potoroidae; genus Potorous; species Potorous gilbertii. Next base: position 137,652,470 of record CM053770.1, read on the forward strand.
AATGGCAATTCTACCTAAATTAATTTACTTATTCAGTGCCATATCGAACTACCAAAGGTTATTTTATAAAACTAGAAAAATTAATAGCAAAATTCATCTAGAAAAAGGAAAGGTCACAATTACTAAAGGAATTAATGAAAAAAATGTGAAGGAAGTTGGCCTAGCCATACCAGATCTCAAACTATAATTTGAAGCAGCAATCACGAAAATAATCTACTACAGGCTAAGAAATTTAGTGGTGGATCAGTGGAAGAGATTAGGTACATTATATACAGTAGTAAATGACCAGAGTAAATTAGTGTCTGATAAACTCAAAGATCCAAGCTTTGGGGACAAGAACTCACTATTTGACAAAATTGATGGGAAAACTGGAAAACAGTTTGGGAGAAACTAGGTATAGACCAACATCTCACACTGTATACCAAGATAAGGTCAAATTGGGTATATGATTTAGACATAAAGGGTGATACTATAAGCAAATTAGGGGAGCACAGAATAGTTTACCTGTCAGACCTATATATAAAGGAAGAATTTAAGACCAAATAAGAGATGGGGAGCATTACGGGAGGTACAAGGAATAATTTTGATTATTTTAAATTAAACCATTTTCTCACAAACAAAACTAATGCAGTCAAGTGTGTGTGTTCGTCCTTCATTATTGAAGAAGACCATGCCATCAGAGAAACAATGACATGATTTGTACTTGACTTTGTTTTGAGTTAGGGCTATGCGGGTCACCAGCCTCACTTCTCCTCCAGAGCCATCTGAATCCAGTGACCAGATATTCCTCAGGATGACTGGAGATGACCCAGGATGAGGCAATTGGGGTTAAGTGACTTGCCCAAGTCACACAGCTAGTGAATGTCAAGTGTCTGATGTGAGATTTGAACTCAAGTCCTCCTGACTCCTGCACTGATACTCTATCCACTGTACCACCTAGCTACCCCTAATGCAGTCAAGATTAAAAGGAAATAGGAAACTGGGGTGGAGGGAATTTATAACAAGTTCCTCTAATAAAGGCCTCATTTTTCAAATATATAGAGAACTGAATCAAATTTTATAAACAGCTAAATCATTTTCCCTGTTGATAAATAGGCAAGTATGAACAGGAATTTTTCAGATAAAGAGATAAAAGCTATTTGTAGACATGTGAAAAAATGCTCTATCACTGTTGCTTAGAGAAATGCAAATTAAAATAACTTTGAGGTACTACTTCATATCTATCAGATTGCTTAATATGACAGAAAAGGAAAATAATAAATATTGGTGGGGATATGGTAAAAACAGAGACACTAATACACTGTTGGTGGAGTTGTGAATTGACCAAATATAGAGATGGTTGTCATATGATGGGAGGACCCAGGTACTCATACTTGTAGTGATTTTTCCCCTTATCCATTTGGAACTGCAATACCAATTTCTGGAGAACTATTTGGAACTATGCCCAAAGGGCTATAAAACAGTGCATACTCTTTCATTTTTTACTAGATCTAGATCCCAAAGACAGAGACTTAAAAAAAGAAATGGAAAAGGACCTATGTGTACAAAAATATTTATAACAATTCTTTTTGTAGTGGCAAAGAGTTGAAATTTGAGGGGATGCCTATCAATTCAGGAATTGCTGACCAAGTTGTGGTAAAAATCATGAGACTGATCACCTTAGAAAAACATAAATAGACTTGCATGAAATAACAAAGAGTTAAATGGTAGAACAAAAAAATCAATTTATACGTTAACATCAATATTGTTTTAAGAATAACTTTGAGCAACTAAGTCTTTTTGACTATAATAAATATCCAAATTAATTATGAAGGATCTGCAATTCTCTTGCAGTTTTTTTAAGTCTTGTATTCAGAATTTCTTCTCCTAATAAGAAATCATTCGCATAATGTTTCCATGTTTTAGGGGCACATATAGATTTCTTGGTCATGTAGTCCAAAGGATTTTCCACAGCAAATGAGATCCTCTCTTGGTTCCAAGCATTGCTGGAAACTTAAAATCTTTGAGTTTGCCTCTAAGTACATATGGTGAAAAAAGTAATCAAATAAAATTGTTTTGAATTTCCATGTTTAAATTTTCTCCTTGGCCTATTCATGAGGTCAATGTTGATAGAAAAGAATGATTTTTAGAATCATATTAATTATTTTGGTGTATATAATACTTTTAAAGTATTGTAGTAGCTGGCACTTACAAGTAATGTTCCTACGTATTTCTAGCATTGCCTTTTAAATGTTTGTTGTTATTAAATTTCACCAATCGATGAAAAAGTTTTCAAAATAAAGGTAAACTTTAATGTACGTTATATTTTGTGATATCATGATATCATTATATATATGCTACCTTGTAGAATTTTGGAAGTACTGCTTGTCTAAAATGAAGAAAAAAGGTGATATTTCTAAATTTCTAAAAATTTTATTTTTAAGATTAAGATAAAAATGCACACATTAATTGCCTTCCTTTTACACATAACAGACAAATTGTAGTGAAAATACAATTTTTGACTCTTCCCAACTCTCCCTTTTGAATCTAAATTATGATATTTACGTTTGAAGACTCACATTTCACCTTACTTTGCCCAATAAATACAAACATATATAGAGAACAGAACTGAAAAAGTTTGGTGCTTGAAAAAAAATCTCCATTACATCTTAATGTAAAAAACAGAAGTTGAGAAAAGGGATGGTAACAGTTCAATAATGAAGATGAAAGTATAATCTCCCTATAAATAGTAAATAATAGAAAATCTTGAGTTGCTGGGATTTTAGTCCTGCAGCCCTACTAAAAAGATTTTCACTGACATACTTCCTTTAGACAAGAGAACAATGGCAAATTTCACAAAACCTGCTGTCAAGAACTTACAAAAAATAAAAAAAAGAATAGTGAGAATTTCTTGCACATAATTCTTTGAAAATGTGGTATTGGAATTGTTTTTGAACTGTCCATAAAAGAAATTCTCTGGGTCATTTAACATACTCTTTTTCATTCTTTCTGTGTTGAAAAGTTCATTGATTGTTTAGTTTATAATAAATACCTATTTTAAAAAATTATGAACATTCAAGTTATAATTTTCACATGTATGATGTTATTTTAGATGGTTGTTGATTATTTATTTGAAAAGTCTCCTTATAAATTCCATTAAGCAACAATTACAAGAAGTGAGTTAATTTTTGCTGCCCCCCTGTGTCGTGAGAAGGTAATAGCCTGCTAATAATTACATCCCATTTTGAATTTGAACTTCATTTACTCCTACGTTTTCCATATTTGCAGTAGAAATTTTTACTCCATAGTGTGAGGGACGAGTCAGCATTTAGTGCTGGGTTGTTTTTTGTTTCCTTGTTTGTTGTTTCTGTTTTGTTTTTGGCTTATCTAGGGAAAATTTGTCTATTGTAAAACTTTCGGTGTAAATATTTCTATTATGTTGGAGAGATAATATCAGCACTTGAAAAAAGATATGAGATCAAAAACAACACAATAAAATCTATTTCTTTGGCTGGTGTCTTTCATATAAACTCTGTCCCCAAACAATATTTGGAGTCCAATAATACTGTTACCACATTAAGACCTGTTCCCTTAAGGAATTGGACTGTCATACCTTCCAGTGATTTTTTATATATGCTTCTAGCACCCTCCTTATCATGTTGCCAAGACAATATTCCAGTTACAAAGTGCATGGTTATCCTTCTTTACATAAAGTAATGTGTAAATTGTTAAGTTTTATATTAAGTATACTAAGGTAGCTTTTCATTTAAAGAAAATATGAGGTGAATTCTTAAAGCATGTACTTACTCCTCCACATCACTCTTTATCTACACATTTTTTCAGCTTAGATGCTATGGTTATACTCTGGAATACTAAAACAGAGACAAGATTAACACTGGGAATTGAAAAGGCAATTTTTAGATCATGTCGCTATTGCTTGTCAGTATACCTCTATGTTGTAACATACTTTTCTTTTTTCATAAGCATTTTTTCACCATATTTCTTTCAGATAGAGAAGGGAAGTGTCATTCATTCAGGAGCCATTCTCCTGCCTTAGGCGAAGGAGTGCAAAGTCAACTCTAAGGTGCGCGAGACTGTTAGTTTTTTTTATGGTGGAAGGGCTGGTTTTTATAAACAATTCAGTTTTAAAATGTGTTGTGAAATTAATGGATCCATGAGAGGAATATTGATTTAAAATGTTACAAAATAAATGATTCCCATGTTAGATACACTGATTTATTGATTGATTTATAATAATGGATAGATGAGAAGTGCTTAACAAATTTGCTTATTGCCCAATCAGAGTCAATAAAGATTCTTCCTAGTGTCCAGGAGGGGTGGGTGGGGTTTCAAGTTTCTTGGTAGGGGAACAGTTCACTCTCAAGAGTGAGGGAGGTACAATTGAATTTTGATTGGTAGTTGGTATCAGGAGATACATAGGTCTACAAAGAGTTCAGGCAGAGTGCAAGGACTACCTGATGCTCCCAACGTCCAAAGGAATGGAGGGAGAGTTGCAAGTGTAGAGTTCATCAGTTCAGACTCTGTATACAGCTACTGAGGTCATCCCCTAAAGTCCAAGCCAAATGTCCGAAGGAGGCCAGAGCACCAAGGGTCTTTCTCTCTCAGCCACCTAATGGGCTCTGGTTTCCGGGCTGTGGTCAAAAGAATGGCCAATTCAAAGATCTGGGCAGTGATGTCCTAGTCTCCTGAGGGGTATGAATGATTATGGTTATGAATGACTGCTGGTCAAGGTGTGGCTAGCTTCACATCAGTGTCTTTGGGGGCAACAAGAAACTGCTTCTAGGGAGCTGGATTCTGATGTCCAAGATCCTGGAGGTCAGTTTAGGGTTTCTCCTCAGGAAGTGGATGGCTTTCCCAATGGACAATGGAATAGGGATGCAACTTGGAAAGAAGTTGTTGGGGTGCCCATTTTATTCTTGAGTAGGATACAGCAGGGTCCTGGGATCGGTGAGTGGGCATAACTGAGGAGAAAGTGCATTAATTCTGCCTAGGGTATGGCAGCTCTTCAAGCTGCTCTGAGGGTTCCCGGGTCTGTATCTCCAAATACCTTCATCTACTTCCTTTCTTCTCACTCTCTCCCTAAGTCTCCACAGTTTGACTTCAGACATGATTCAGTTCAAATACTCCTTCCAACCTTATCTGTGATCCCTTAAATGCCATATCTAATGACTTTTTCTAGATCTTTAACCTCCTTGATTTCTCTGTAACCATTGGCACTGTCAATCATGTTCTCGTTTACTCTCTTAATCTCCAGGTTTCTACAACACTACTTTCTCCTCGATTCTCTTCTCCTCCTCCTCTATACTGTTTCACTTGGTGATCTAATCTGCTTTCATGGATTCAGTGATCATCTCTGCTGATGATCTATTTATCCAGCTCTAACCTTAGACTTGCCTATTGAACATCTCAACTTCATGTTTCATGGATATCTCAAACTAAATATCTTCAAGATGTTAGTCCAAACTTTACCCTCCTCTAAACTTCCCTATTACTTTTGAGGGTAACACCATCTTCCCAGTCACCCATGCTCACAACCTAGAATAGTGGTTCTTCTTCTTCTCTTCTCTTCTTCTTCTCTTCTTCTTCTTCTCCTCCTTCTCGTCCTCCTCCTCCTCCTCCTCCTCCTCCTCCTCCTCCTCCTCCTCCTCCTCCTCCTCCTCCTCCTCCTTCTTCTTCTTCTTCTTCTTCTTCTTCTTCTTCTTCTTCTTCTTCTTCTTCTTCTTCTTCTTCTCTCTCTCTCTCTCTCCATTTCTGATTAGTTGCCAAGTCCTGTCACTATCCCTTACCCTCTATATGAAATCCTATAGATTCCACCTTCATAACATCTCTTGCATATACTCCCTTCTCTTCTCTAACACTGCTGCCACCCAATACAGGCACTCATCATTTGATATCTGAACCACTGCAATAGCCTACAATTTGGTCTCTGCATCTCAAGTCTCTCCCCATTCAATCCATCCTCCACACAGCTGTGAAACTGATCATCCTAAAGCATATGTCACCTCCCCATTTGATCAACTCCAATGGTTCTCTATTGCCTCTAGGATCAAACTTAAAATTTTCCACTTAGTTTTTAAAGCTCTCCATAACCAAGATCCTTCTTACCCTTCCCAGTCTTCTTACTCCTATACCAATGTGTTCTGCAATACAGTGACACTGACTTCCTTACTGTTTCTCTCAAACAAATCTCTATCTCTCAACTCTGGGCATTTTCACTAGCTGTCCTCTATACCTGGAATTCTCTCCCTTCTCATCTCTGTTTCCCAGCTTCCCTAGTTCCCTTCAAGTCTCAGGTAAAGTTTCAAGTGTGTGAAGACTTACCCTTGGGGGATGGGCAGATGAGAACAATTTGTTCCAATGACCATGAAGATGCCTGAAACAAGTGCATTAGAACTCAAAGCAGGAGCACATAGAACTTGGTCAGACATCAAGGACACCAAGGTCATCCACAGTATCCCAGGTCATCATCTTTCATCTTGACTTTTGTCCCGTCACTGGACTTCAGTAACTCTGGAAGAGAGAGTGAGACTGATGACTTTGTGAGCTCTACCTCACTTAAATCTAGTTCATGTGAAGTCAAGACATTACTCGTCCTTGTAATGGTAATTTAAATGAGAAGATCCTCTATCTTACCCCAACATTGTGATGTCATTGGTGCTCTTCAAAAGTAAAGTATGAGCAACAATGAAGTCCCATCATTTACATGAAGCTTTCCCCAGTTCATCTTAATCGTAGTCCTTCCCTCTGAAATTATTTCCAATTTATCACATGTGTATGTATCTTGTTTGTAGTCAATTGTTTGCATGTTTTCCCCATTTGGCTGTGAAGCTCCTGAGGGCTGGGATTTGGGTGGGGGGGTGTTGCCTTTCTTTATGCCCCTCCTCATCACTTAGCACAGTACGTGACACGTAGTAAATACTTCACAAATGCTTATTGACTGACAGAAAAAAAAATCATAGAAACAATAATGGTGTCGAAGACAATGAAAATTACAAGACAATATATCAAAATTATGGAGATAACGCTAAAGCAATACTTAGAGAGAAAATGTTTTCCTAAGAACATATATTAACAAAATAGGAAAAGAGAGGTTCGTGGAACTGAATACAAAACATTAAAATTTAGAAAGTCAACAAATGAATCCCAAATGAGTACAACATAATAAATCTTAAAAACCAGAGGAAAGAAAAATTAGAAAACAAAAAAGTATGGAACTGTTAAACAAAACAGAAAGCCAATTTTTTTGAAAAGAGTGATATAATTTCTATGCTCTTAGTCAACCAATTAAAAATGAAAGGGAAAAGATAAAAGTAACAGACTAAAAAATAAGGTGAACTCATAACAATTGGAGAAGAAATAAAAATAATCATCACAACATTCTTTTTGTTTTGTTCCCCCCAAAAAGCCAAAATAGCCTATTCCTAATCCAGGGAAGGATAAAACAAAGAAAGACAATGATCCAATATCATTAATAGATAGAGTCCAATTTTTAAAAGAAAAGCCTGGCCAGAAAAACTTACAGTTTCTGGATAAAAATTATTCACTTTTACCAAGTTTACTCCTTATATAACAGAGCAAGGATGGCATGACGTTAGGGAAACCATGAATGATTAATGAAATTATTTTTCAAAACTTCAAAATCATATGATTATATAGATGTGGAAAATACTTTTGGCAAATATTTATTCTAAAAATTCTACAAAGGATCTTCTTAATGATAAAAAGTATCAAAAGCTAACATTATATGTAAAGAAGAAACATTAGAAACTTTCCCAATAAATAGAGGAATAAAGCAAGGATGTAACTTAGCTACTATTTGACATAGCCATAGAAATGTTAGTAATAGCAATAAAACAAGAAAAAGATATTTAAGTTGTAAAGACAATGAAAAAACAGAACTAACCCTATTTGCTAAAAACACTATGGCTCACCTAAAAAAAATTCCAGGAAATTAGGGTTGCTAGCTGAGTGTTTTGATGCTCGATGATGACAAAGTTCCTGCTTCCATCCGGTCCTACTTGACTTGATTATGGATGATTTGCGTTGGGGATGATAAGGCAAACCCATTATTAGCCACTGAACAGGAAAAGTAGATGATTCCATGGACCTTTTGTCTTTTCATCAGCTGAATATCAGCTGCTTTCTAGAGGGTGGGTGGTTTGGTGCTAGTATATGTTGGTTATTGCCCCTGGCACCTGGGGATAGGGAAAAGAGGGTCAGTTAGATGAGCTTAATTCCAGATCTCTGGCTACCACTTGTGTTTTGTGTTTCTTTGACTGATCATAGGTGACTGATATAAAATTCAAAAGGGACATATCCAAGCTTGTGACTTTTGGAGACCTGGAGATCTTGGGTTCTGAGCCAAAACCAACTGTACTTTGGGAAGAATCTCTGGCAACTAGTTCAATGCAGGTGGAAGAAGATGAATACCTCTGGCTTGATATAACACATGAGCCTGGAAACAATTTGTCAAGACACTTCAGAACCAAGAAGGAATGTAATAATGTCTGTCTAGTGGTCCCACAAACTGCTTCACATTTCCATATTTAAATCCCATCCTCCTGGAAGAGAATGACAGTAAGTGCTATTGCTTGTTTAAGTTTTTGTGAATGAATGTTAGTGAGAGCCTTCTATATTTAGGCTTTCTTTTGGGTTAGGAAATATCTGTCCCCCACATGATTTATGTTACACTTTCCTTAGACTAAATTGTTTTTGATCTCATCCAAATCTGAAATTGATCATGCTTGCATGAATCCACAACTAGAAGTGTCCATTAGCAGAGAGGAAGAAGGCACAGTGTCCCCACCTGTGAGGACCAGCATTGTTTCCCATTCTAAAAAATAAATATCATCGGAAAAATTCTCCATTTGACTAGAATTGATGGGAAAATTTGAAAGTGGTTTGAATACAACTAGATTTAGCTCAACATCTAAAACCATAAACTATAATAAATTCAGAATGGATAAGTAAGCTAAATGTTAAAGGTCATATCATTAATAAAGAGAAGAAACAGATCTGTCTCCCTACCATTTCACTGGCTTTACCCCATGCCTGAAAAGTACTCCCTTCTCACTTCCACATGACAGAATCCCTTTCTTTCTTAAAGATACAGCTTATATAGCACCTCTCGTGATAGCTTTCCTGACCATCTTAACCTCTCGTGCCCACTAACATGTGGGAGTACTGATGATATTTAGACTAGAAAAGATAGAACTTAAGAGGGATATAATAGTCTTAACAATAACTGACATTTGTATTTAAAGTTCGTAAAGCATTTTATACAATTTAAATATTTGCAGTTTTATTATATCCATATGTTGCCATTTCATATATATACTTTGTATACCTTATATTTTTTTCTTTACAATCTTACAACAACCCTGTAAAGTGGGCAATTTAGGTATCATTATCCCTTTTCTATAGAGGAAGAGTTCAAGGTCTGGAAAAATTAAATTAATTACCATCGGTTACATGGATTCTGACAGAGGTTCAGAGACAGAACTCAAAGAAGGGTTTCTTGAGACAGAGAGAGAGAAAGAGAGGCAGGGAGGGAGGGAGAAAGAGATGCATACATACATGCATATATACATAGATAGCTATACCTATAGACATATGTGTGTAAATATTTGTGTATATCATCATATTTTTCCAAGTATTTGAAAGGTTGTAATATGGAAGAATCTTTCAACTTGCTCAGCAGAACTAGTACAAAACCAGGAAAAATTGGTGAATATTAAAAAGTTTTCTCTACATACACAAAAAAAACACTTCCTTTCAATGAGAGCTGCCTAAATGTAGAATGAACTGTCTAGTTTATTCTGCTTTTCTAACTGGATGATCACTTGTCATACACATTATAGAGGTGATCCTCAGTTAGGGGTCGATGGTGGGCTCAATGACATCAGCCTTCTGTGCTGTTTTTCCATAAGAGGTCATATACTGTTGCTGAGTAACAAAACAAGACATTTCCATTCTCACTGGGACAAAGGACTAAATAATTTCTAAGAACTCTTCTAATTCTAAAACATAATGACTCAAGGATCGGGCTATGTGAGTGATATTTTTCCCATCCCTAACTCCTGCAATGTCATAATGAAGGGAATTCTTGCTTTACTATTTAGATATAAATATAGGAAAAAGAATTATAAATGTAGTAAGCACAAAATGAAACCTGTTCTCCAAGGACTTAAATCACATCACTTAGGTATTATTCTGTAAATTGCTACTGTTGTTCACTAAAGCTACCCTAGTGACCTGACGGTAGTAAGGAATATTTCCAAAGTGCCCAACTGCTTACTTGAGAGAGATAAGATCTTCAATAATAAGTGTGTATGTACACATCCATGCATCATTGTAGTGGTCTATTTTACCCCCTGATGGTCTGGTGATCCACCTCAGAGATGCAGAACACTTACAACAGAATGGTTTCCAAAATTCACGCAATAATGCTACTCAGTTTACACACACATACATGTGCTCGCACATGTGCTCGTGCCAAAAAATCAGCCACTCTAAAATTTTCATAGAATAATCTATATAAATAATTTCATCAAATTATATTTTATGTAAATAAAGTTTTATGTAAATAATTTTATAACACAAAATTTTAATATGCAATAAAATTATGTGATATTCAAATAGTTATTCTTTGAGGAAAACTAATTTTCATGTTGATAGAATGTAAAACAATATAGTGTGATGGGAGAGTTTGTTTTTCAGGGCAAAATTTCTTAAAATGTAGCATCATTAGTGATAGTTCTACTCATATATTTTCAATAACTAATAAAAACATCTCCATAACAACTACAGTAAAAAAAACACCTTATTTCACACAAATAACGTGTTAAAATAGCATTTAAGATTTGTACTACTATGTTGGATTAACCAGAAGACTCACTCACATTTAGCCAAAATATTATAGATTTTCAGCTTAAATGCAGGTTTTAATATATGATAACAAGAAAAAACAATTAGCCACTATTGTTCAGATAAAGTTAGATGAAGCATATATTTTGTCCATGGCAAACTGGTTCCTTATCTATTCATATTTAGAAATGTTTAAGTCTTTAAAATAAAATGAGAATTGCTCTTCTGTACTGTTCAAATGACTAGTAAGTGGCTCTGAATTTGACTTCATTTGCAGAGTGAGGAAAATAGGAAATAGGGAAATAAATTAAATAGGGAAAAAATATAAAATATTATTTTATATGATATGTAAATTTCATCTAATATGTAAATTTTTTATGAATGAATCTAACTTTTCCATAAATCTAATGTTTTTACTTTCCTGTATCAGAGTTTAAATTCAAAGACTTTGCAGTAAATTATTTACCATGAGTTTTTCAAAAATATACAATAAATACACAAGTTTGGGGAGGGAATTTTGTTGTCGGTGAATTTTCTTCAGCTTTGTTATTATTACTAAGAGGGAAAAAATCCACCATTTCTTTTAATTCAAATGCAATTATGCCAAACTATTCTGGCCCAAGAAAACAAGCAGGCTTTGCCATAAAATATAAGTGCCCCATCCTCTGCTTCCCTATTACCATACCATTTTGCTAAGGTCATTCCTTTTAATGATTTTTTTAAAACAAAGTCAACAACATGAAAAACTTCACTTATACTTAATACAGAAAAGCGTTGTGCCCAAGTTTGATAATGATAAGGGGCTGCATTTTTGGCAAATGTTTGCAAGCCTATATTTTGTCCTGTAATAAATTGTCTCTGAAGAGTGTAATATAATTCTCCCACATTATGTCATTTTTATTTTTAAAATCCATCAATTATATTGACTTCCTTCTTGATATGGCATTGCCATCAGTATTTTGCAAAATGACAAATCTTTCATTTTAATGTCAATGACATATAGTACATGTATAATCAAGTGAACATCTTTAACTACCTCTGTTGCTTTATCCACTTACTGTGTAAAATAGAAAGATTATAGTTTCTCTATTACTGATTTGGAAAGGTTTTCAGACATGTGGGAGGTTTTCCTTCTCACTCTACTATCTGCCAGGGGAATCATTCAAAAGCTTTACATATGATTTGACAAGCATATTGACCATATCAATAACTTCACCTTGCTCCAATATTTTTCCTTTCAAATGAAGCTTTTTGACAACATTCTGTAAACAATTCTATGCAATGCACACACATATGCTTTTAATGTCATAACTATGCTCTTGATGTCATACATGTGAGGTTGTTTTTCTTATTAAAACATGAATTTCCTTCTAGATAAATTTTCATATTCTGCGTGTATAATTTTAAAGATTTTCAGTTTACTTGATTATATGGTCTTTAGCTAAAACATTTGTACAAAGTAAACACAGAAATCATTTCCCTCCATTAATAACAACATTTAAATTCTAATAACTTATATATGATATTATTTTCTAGATTGAAGCTTTTTATTTTATATTGCTATATTTCCATGCCTTAAACTCTCTCTCTTGTCTTTACTTGTAGTAGTTTCAACTGCTCTAGCTGATTTTCTGTTCAAATCAATTGTTTATCCCTTTTATCTATTATCCCTTTGTATTTTCCAATATAATACGTTTTAAAAGCTAGAGATAATAAGATGTTTGAGAACATTGCATTTGAATTAAGTTGTCAAGAATCTCAAATGATTAGAACTATTCTTTAGGTTTTTTTCCTTCCATTTTTAGGTTTTTTTGTGGGGGAAACCACCTAATAAATATTATACTTAAAATAAATGATGTTGAGAAATAAAGCAGTTGTTAAAGATACTCTTAACTTACCGACAAGGATTTTTCTACATTAAGTTGAACAAGACAAAAAAATGCAGCAAACGTCATGATAACACAACTCCTCTATGTCATATACCAACAAAGATTGATAGTGATGGTGGCAATTCACATTTTTGTAAAAGTTCCACATATGCTGAGTCAAATTTGACTTCATTTGCACATACCATAATATTCTCCATTAATTGGAACAAATTCAAAATGTTGGTCTTATATTGGCTGTGATTTGAATTACCTTCATTGAAAAAAGTAGATATAGTTATGTGAGAACTGTGTTTGAGTATATCCAATAATTTGTCCTCTCTATCAATCCCAGAGAAGCTCTCAGACTTCTCTGAGACAGGGAAATGGCCCATAGTTTGGAAGGCTCTGCCCCAATATACTTTATGAAGTACAGAATGAAATCCCTGATTTGGTGTTAACCTGTTCACTGCCTCTACTTAAATAGCATGCTTTAGTGAATATCTTGGTAAAGATGTCAGAAATACAGGCCGTGAACTAGTTTAATGGCACCTTGTTTTCCACATTTGTTAACCTTGTATTCCTTCATCCATAAAGCCTTTAACCTAAACTTCTAATCTAAATGTATAGATAATGGTCAGCTATATGAATGAAAGAGCTCCTGGATTTTTGGGTTATTGTACTCTAGCAGGTGTCAAATCAAGATCATGAATTTTGTTGTTGTTTAGTCATTTGAGTTGTGCACAAGTTTTCATGACCTGATTTGGGGTTTATTTGGCAAAGATACTGGATTGGTTGCCATTTCCTTCTCCAACTAATTTTACAGATGAGAACCTGAGGCAAACAGGGTTAAGTATTAAGTTAAGCCCAGTGTCACACAACTAGTAAGTGTCTGAGACCAGATTTGAACTCAGGAAAAGGAGTCTTCCTAACTCTAGATCCAGTGTTCTATCCACTTAGACCACAGAGCTGCCCCCAAAGACCCACTGTGTGTGTGTATATATATATACACATACATATATTTGTATGTTATGTATGTGTGTATACATGTATGTATATATATATAGAGAAATATATATATATATATATATATATATATATATTTCCAGTATACAAAGATATATATACCTTTGGATATGCATTTCCATTATATAAAGGAAAAGTAGAAAACAAGTTTTGCACTACTGCTTTCCATCAACTGACCTGATCTACAAACCTGAAGAACAATGCAGACTTCCTGGAAATACTTGCAACACCCTGAATTTTGGTTCCTGAAATCTTGACTCTCTGTTAAAACAATAATCACAGTGACAGCAAACCCAATAACAGCTCTCAATGATCCTTGCTTGTATGCATACATTTTATTTCTGTATCATACTGCTGGATTAACACCAAATTCTACATTTAGAGAACACTTAATGCTAAATGATGAGAATAACAGATAGGAGAACTTTATCAACCCTCTTCCTCCCCTCAAAGCTTGCAATGAATCTAAAAACTACTTATACTCCAATTCATGCATGATACCTGACCTAGTTACAGGTAGGCGGGTACTGCGTGCCAAGGAGCAGACTGTTTAGCCCTGTCAAAACAGAGAATGATTTCAGATAATTCTAATCCCTTGAAATTGTTTGTCTGTCACTAAAAGAGTCAAAACGAACTCTTGATTAAGTAGGTAAAGTCCCAATGTCTTTCCTTATTAGGTGGTGCAGTAAATAGAGTGCTGCGCCTGGATTCAAGAAACCTGATTTAACATCTGGCCTCAGACACTTGCTAGTTATATAACTCTAGATAAGGTGTAAATTCTGTTGGGCTCAGTTTCCTCATCTGTAAAATGGGGTTAATAATAGCACCTACTACTCAGGACTGTTGTCAGGATCAAATGAGATAGTATTTGTAAATCACTTAATGAAGTACTTAGTGCCTGGCACATTATAGGTGCTTGATAAATGCTTGTTTCCTTCCTTTCTTGTTTTAGATATATTTATTTATTTATTTTATTAAATATTCCCCAATTATATGTAAAAATCTTTTGAATAATCATGTTTAAAATGTTAAATTTTAATTTATTTTCCCTGCCTTCTCCCCCTCGCTGAGAAGACAAGAAATTTTATATCAATTATACATGTGAAGTCATGTAAAACGTATTCCCATCTTAATCACATTATGAAAGAAAACAGACAAAAAAGCAAAAAAGATATGGAAAGTAAAAAATTATGCTTCAATATGCATTTAGAATTCATCAATTTTTTTTCCTCTCTCTAGGGGTGGATAGCAATTTTCCTCGTAGGTCCCTTGGAGTAGTCTTGGGAGTATTGTCACGATCAGAATGGCTAAGTTATTGGAAGTTCTTTGTTCAATTTTCTAATACCATATAGATGGTTTTCCTGGTTCAGCTCATTTCACTCTGCATCAGTTCATAGAAGAGTTTGCAGATTTTTCTGAATCCATCCTGTTCATCATTTCTTATAGCACAATAATATTCCATCACAATTATAGACCACAACTTGTTCAGTCACTCCCCAAGTGATAGGTATCACCTCAACTTCCAATTCTTTGTTACCACAAAAAAAAAGTTGCTAGAAATATTTTTGTACGAATAGGTCCCTTCCCTTCTTCTTTGATCTCTTTGGAATCCAGATCCAGTAGTGGAATTGTTGGGTTAAAGCATATGCATAGTTGTATAGCTCTGTGGGTATAGTCCCAAATGGTTCTCCAGAAGGTTAGAATAATTGACAGTTCCAACAACAGCGTATTAGTGTCTCAATTTTTCCACATCCCCTCCAACATTTGTCATTTTCCTTTTCTGTCATGTTAGTCAATTTGATAGTGGTATCAGAGTTGTTTTAATCTGCACTTCTCTAATAAGTAGTGACTTAAAGCTTTTTTTCTAGTGATTATTGATAGCTTTGATGTTTCCTCTCTTTCTCATCAAAATCAAATTATCAAATCTAAATGCCTCAAAAGCACAACTCTGGCAGAATCCATTGTTTTATTTATTATGTTTATCTTCAGTAAAAGGAACTTTGCCTTTGCATTCCAAATAGATATATTGAAAAATGTGATATTTGGTTATGAACATCTTTTAATGTGTTTACATTTTTTGACAAGGAAGATTGTCTTGTTAGGAAGATTTTTCTATAAGCAGGTATAAATGTACTGAATTAGCTATAGAATAAAGAAAATATCTGAAGTGACTTTGTTTTCCAAAAAGAAATGTTTAATAAAAAAGTGACATAACACATAAAACAACAAATATTATTGATTAATATTTCTTATACCTGCCTACAAAAAAATGATAGTATGATCTGAGATCAAGGGGCAAAAGTCATTATATTCTTTCCCATCCTACTCCTCCAATTTTCATTTATCCAGTATCACAATCTCCCAGAAGGGTAATACTTTTCCACTGTCCCACCTCCCAGATGCAATGCCAAGCATCTCCAAAGATAAAAGTAAACTGCATATTACAATTTTAATTTATTTTTAAATGAAAAATTTACATATGGCCCAATAAATTACATCAACAAGTATCTGTTGCAAGGAAACACCATTTGCAAATTTATTCATCATGTTCTTGATTATACTTCTCTGATGAAATATAATGTTATTAGCAAATGAATATCTAATACCTTGATTATAATGTCATGATGTGAAAATATTGGTGGAGCCTTAGTGTGTGTTGCAACATTCTTTGGAAGGGTTTATAATGTCTTTTGTTTTCTTACACCACATCCCATTCACTATATATGACCCTCCCTTGCATACAGAGAATGGATTGGGAAGCAGTGTGTTGGCTTAGTAAGCACAGCCCTTGTAAGTGACTTTATTTGCCTACCATCAGCTTCCCTTCTGCTGGTACCCAAACTAACCTTCTCCCTCCCTGTCTTCAGGGATGGAGGGAAGAGACACTGGTTTTAATTGATTAGTAAGAATTGGCCTTTGGGACCTAGCTCCTTGAAAGCTAATGGGCTCTGAGATTTGTCCTGAGGAAATGAGAGGAGGTGAGTGGAAGAAAAGGAAGGGGGATGGCATTACTGACAACACTTTGAATTCTGATGATAAAGGAGAGAAACCTCTTGCTGGGCAACTATTAACCTTTTAAGCCTGAGTTCTTTGTGACTTGGGGATACATGCAGAGAAAGAGGAATGGAATAACATAAATGCTGAGATTAAAGCTGGGTACAAGACTGTTAATTGAATATATTAATGAGTTTTAGCAGCTGTGAGCTATTTTGGTCTGGGAGGAGACTCATTAATATTTACAGGAGAGACCTTAGTAATGTTTTCAAGAATTGGTTTATGGGGCATATAGGACCCTGGATTTCCCAGGGCTAGAAGGCCTAGGAGTCTATATTAGAAATAGACTAAAGGATCAGAGGAAGACAAATACCTTTGCCAGAAAGCCCCAAAGGCAGTCAGGGAAAGAGTGAGAGATTCAGGAGCTAATGGAGCTGAAAGTCAGCAGGAGGGTCAGGTTGCCCAGGCTGTGGGAGTCATCAGACCCAGAGCAGAATCTTTTTCTGTCATGACAAACCTAATCACATCACCCAGCCCTGAAGCCAAAAGTCACATTAGTGGACAGAACCAGTACAAAGCAAAATAAAGTTCTATGGGCTCTGGACAACAGGGAATTAAATTGCCAGTGGGCAGGTTAGAAAATGGGGGTAGGGGTCTCTCCAAATCTCTCCTCAGATATTTACTAGCTGTCAAGTTGTTTAACCTCTCTGTGCTTTAGTAACCAGCCTTAATGACCCCTAAAGTCTCTTACTGCTGATACTATGACCCCTTCCCTCTACCTCTACTTTGTCTGGTCTCACAAATGACAGTTTCTCCATCTGGAGCACAAGTATTCTCAAAATGTGTCCCCAAGTTCCCAGCCACTACCCCAACTATTTATTCACAGAGGAAGAATGAGTCTCCCTTAATATATGCAGAGCATATTTAGTCTAATGAATAGTTAATTGTTTTAAACTCAAATCACTAGGTCTCAAGTTTACATCTGGAAAGGAACTTAGAAGTCATTATCTAGTTTAACTTGCTCATTTTATAGACAAGAAAACAAGATGTTTTATTTTCAAAAGTGTACCCTGAAAATAATTTGCTAGCATAGTGCAGATGGAATTTCTGGTGATTTTTCAGTTGCTAGAACAGAGGTGGGGAACCTATGGCCTCAAGGTCACATGTGGCCTTTTAGGTGCTTGGGTTTTACAGCCTTTTGTTCTATAGAACAAATCCTTTAATTAAGGGGATTTGCTCTGTAACGTCAGGACTTAGCCAAAGGGTCAAACTTGAGGACCTTGAGGGTCACATTTGGCCTCAAAGTCACAGGTTCCCCACCCCTGCCCTAGAAGATCTGGAACAGGAATTTGAGTTGAGTTAGGGAAAGTATACACCAGATATTTGACTTATGGTACAAATGCAAAAGAATGTCCTTGTCCAGCAGACACTGAACACTGATATAGAAATGTCTGTGAGTCCCTGAGTGGAGTATAATGCAAAACTTTCTGACTATCTATTATGTGGCTTAGTTGTATAAAGGTGACTGTCCTATAAAGTTCTATGTGATTACAAATTAAGAAACCTTGTGGAATTCATGTCCAAGTAGGTTATATATGTGTGCAGTATGAGATAATACTGGAGCAGCTAGGTAGTATGCTGTAAAGAATCTCAGGCCTGAAGTCAGGAAGACCCAAGTTCAAATCCAGCCTTGGACACTCATTAGCTGTATAACCCTGGGCAAGTCACTTAACCCAGATTGCCTCAGTTTTCTCATCTGTAAAATGAGCTGGAGAAGGAAATGGCAAACCACTCCAGTATCTCTGCCAAGAAAAGCCCAAATGGGGTCAGAAAGAGTTGGGCATGACTGAAATGACTAAATAATGAGACTTCTGCCTCTTTTTGTATCCCCAGTGCTTAGCACAGTGCTTGGTATGTAGTAGATACTTTATAAATGTTAATTATTAATTGATTGATCATACATAAATGAGACCTGTTACCTTAATATCTCTCCTAATGGTAGGTATATAATAGTAACTCAATAAACACACATGAAATCTGCCTGAGGAACTTAGGCAGTTGTTCAGTCATTTCAGTTGTGTCTGACTCTTCATGACCCCATTTGGGGTTTTCTTAGC
The DNA here is from genome assembly GCA_028658325.1 of Potorous gilbertii. NCBI lineage: Eukaryota > Metazoa > Chordata > Mammalia > Diprotodontia > Potoroidae > Potorous > Potorous gilbertii. Next base: position 137,671,338 of record CM053770.1, read on the forward strand.
AAAGATACAGGAGTGGTTTGCAATTTCCTTGTCAAGTTCATTTTACAGGTGAGGAAACTGAGGCAAACAGGGTTAAGTGACTTGTCCAGGATGACCCAGCTAATGAGTGTCTGAAGCTGGATTTGAACTTAGGGAGATGAGTCTTCCTGACTCCAAGCCTGGCATTCTATTTACTGAGCTATCTAGTTGCTGCCTGCAACCAGTAATACTCTCAAAAATGGTGCTTCACTGATATCAGATTGCATGCCATCTTGGGGAGGGGGAGAAAATTTAAAACTTATGGAACTGAATGTTGAAAATTAAAAATAAATTAACTTAAAAAAATATGTGCTCTAGTCAATGTACTACCTGCTTCAATTATCTAATCTAAATCATCTACTGTAGTTGGCTACATTCATGTTTTAAGTTGTAAATTGTTTACACAACAGCAGTAATTTATATTGCTTAATCTGTTTATATTATTGGCAGGACAAGTTTTTTTTTCCTTTCTCAAGGTCTAGAGTGAAATTTGGAAGGAGTTTGATTTTCAGTAAATATCTTGCTTACAAGTCAGCCAAGCTGACCTAAGGAACCACTGATCTCATAATTTAATTGAGATTTTTTAAAATAATAAAACCTCAAACAAGTTGCACGTTCCTCATGCAGATTTCATGTGTGCGTATTGAGTCACTATTATATACCTACCATTAGGAGAGATATTACGGTAACAGGCCTCATTTATGTATGATCAATCAATTAATAATTAACATTTATAAAGTATCTACTACATATCAAACACTGTGCTAAGCACTGGGGATACAACAAGAGGCAGAAGGTAGTCCCTTTCCTCAAGGAGCTTATAATCTAATGGGACAGATGACATACTCACAGATATATGCAAAGCAGGCTATACACAGGATAAATAGGAAATAATTAACAGGGGGAAGGTGCTAGAATTAAGAAAGGTTGCAAAGAGCTCCCTGTGAAAAATGGGAATTGTGTTGTTGCTAAGTCATTTTCAGTCACATCTAACTTTTTAGGACGTCATTTGGAGTTTTCTTGGTACAGATACTGGAGCGATTCTTTTTTTTGTGGTTCAGAAATTATCATTATCTGTAAAAATGAGAAAACTGAGTCAAACATAGCTAAGTGACCTGCCCAGGGTCACACGGTGAATAAAACTCTGAGATTGAATTTGAATTCAAGATTAGTCTGATTCCAAGCCCGGTGCTCTAACAACCACCTAATGGAACGATGATAATTTAGCTGGAACTTAAAGGAAGCCAATGAAGTCAATACTTAAAGCTTTGCAAACTAATAAACCTGGTAGGTAAGTACAGTCGTATCATCCTTGTTTATCAGGGAGGTACCCAGAGAATAAATGACTGACTTGGTGAGAGCCACACAGAGCCTTGAATGTCTCAAGGCTGGAATCTGAGCAAAGTTCTTCTGAATCTTTGGCCATCTCACTTACCCATAGCTGCCTCTCTTTATGAAAGGAAAAGACATCATCGGTACCTTCAAAGAACTCAGTGTAGTTGGGAAGACTGGCAATATACACACAAGGCAATTAAGTGGGGGAATGCTCCGCAGTTTGGAAGGCTCTGCCCAATACACTACAATGAATAAAAGCTGATTCAGTATTAACCTGTTTACTGCCTCTACTTAATTAGCATGCTTTAGTGAATATCTTGGTAAAGATGTCAGAAATACAGGCCATGAACCAGTTTAATGGAGCCTTTGTTTTGACATTTGTTAACCTTGTATTCCTTCACCCATAAGGCCTCTAATTTAAACTTGCAATCTAAATGTATAGATAATGGTCAGTTGTATGAAGGAAAGATCTCCTGGATTTCTGGGTTACTGTACCCTGGAAAAGATGTCAAGTCAAGGCCATCCTTTTGATCTTCAGTTATTTCAGTTCTGTGCATCACCACACATGCTTAAATAATTAACTGTCCAAATGTATTTTAGGAGATAGATCACTGTGGCCTAGGGTAGATGGAGGATGAGTTGGGCCTACTGAAAACTGTCATGGGCAGAGGGAAACAAAAAGAATGGAGATTTTGTTGTTTTGTTTTGTTTCATCTTGAAAGAATATAAGCTGAGTTCCTTAAAGGTGTAATTCTAGTCATATGTCTATAATTTATCCAAACACCTGGCCTCCCTCAGTCTATATTCAGATGTGATCCAGGGGCTCTGCTGAAGCCTAGCTACAAATAAACATATACAAACACAGCCACTTATCACAGACAACTAAGACAGTAATATCTCTTTACAAACAATGCCTATTTGCTATATTTCTCAGCATTGTTGAATTCTCAGAGCTAGGTACATAGGAGGCTCTTAAAAAGTGTTTCTTGCCACTGGTGTTGAAATAAGTATCTTATTTCTTTCCCTGCAGCCAGGAGTGGGGAACCTGCAGCCTCAAGGCCTTCAAGGTTCTCAGATGCGGCCTCAAGACAGGCTGGTTCCCTACCCTTACATCTAGACCTATATCTGCTTCCCAACAGGCTTTGAATTTTGACTTTCATTCGATCCATCATTCCCAGGCTTTTTTTCACTGTTGTCGATCATTTCCTAACCCCATGCCATGGTGGAGGGAGTTATTGATTTCTACTTTACTGTTTTCTAAGCAACCCCCAGTTCTACAGCATTTTACCCAATGAAGAATTATATCAACTTCCCTAGCGTGTTCCCTCCCCCCCAAAAAAGCAGTAACATGTTAATGTAGCTTTTATTTGCAAGAAGGATTGAAAGAGATTACATTTTGATAAGATTCAATTTGTATTCTGAATGGAATTATATACAAGGACATTACTTATAATGAGGCATAACATAGCGGAGAGGCGGCACAGATTGATGAAATGACTAGAGGTTACTAGCTCACACATTTCATGACTGAGAGATTTCAACCCCAGATTTTTACATAGTAGAAGCAAATGTATGGAGGGGGAGGGAAAGAGCCAAAAACAGTGTCCAAATTCATTTTCTGCTGGACATGACCAAGTGAGGGAGAAGCAATATTTCCAGGAGAATACGTCTTTGAGCATGGATCTTTAATGTAAACCCACAATATAAGTTGTGAATTTCCCGGTGAAAAGGAGAGGGTGAGAGGGAAGGGGGAATCCTCTATCACAGGTTTTATTGGTAGTTTTTCTGCTATTTATTTGAACTACTAAATTTTCTAACATTTTTTGAATTTCCCCGGGTGGGTAGATTCTTCTAGAGGTACTGTGGTTCTTAGTTATCTCTAGAGCCAGGAGTAGTAATTGTGTGTGTGTGTGTGTATGTGTGTGTGTGTGTGTGTGTGTAGTTTAAGGGGTTATATCAGTCAATAGACATTTATTAAACACCTACTATATGCTAAATGCTAAGGATATGAAAAGGGGCAAAATACAGTCTCTGCCCTAAAGGAGTTTACAATTAAATGGGGGAGGAAACATGCAAACAAATATATACAAACTATATACAGAAAAAATAGGAAATAATTAATACAGAGAAGGCCCTAGAATTAAGAAGAATTAGGGAAGCTTCCTGCATAAGGTGGGATTATAATTAAATTTTAAAGGAAACCAGGAAAATCAATAGTCAGGGAGGAAGAGGATGGGAAATTCAGTCATGGAAGAGAGCCAGAGAAAAGGCCTGCAGTATAGAGATAGTGTCTTGTTAGTGGAACATTCAGGAGACTTGTCACTGTATCAAAAAGTACATGTCAGAGAATAAGATATAAGACTGGAAAGGCATGAAGGAGATAAGTTATAAAGGGCTTTGAATGCCAAACAGCATTTTGTATTTGATCCTGGAGTCAATAGGGAACCAGTGGAGTTTATTGATTGGAGGGGGTGAAATGATTAGACCTGCATTTTAGGAAAATCACTTTGGTGGCTAAATGGAAGATGGATTAGAGTGGAGAGAGACTTGGCAGGCAGACCAGCAAGTTATTGCAGTTGTTCAAGCATGAGGTGATGAGGGCCTGCCCTAGAGTGGCAGCAGTATCAGACCTGAGGACAGGATCTGTTCAAGAGATGCTGCACATGGTCACATGGACAGGCCTTGGCAACGGCTTGGGTATGGGAGCGAGAGATAGTAAGGAGTCTAGGATAACTCTTAGGTTTCAATCCTGAAGGACTGGGGGAGAGAGTAATCTCTACAATAATATGGAAGGTAGGGTAGGGAGGAAGGGTTGGGGGAAAGGTATTTCTATTTGCCTATTTGTCAAGTGTACCAATGAGCTTTAGGCCCCAAGACAGACTCAAGATCACACCTGAACCAGGTAAGGGAGGCCAGGTGTGCCTTTATACCTAAAAAAAATGTACATAAGAGAAATTTACAGTTTTACATACTATTCCTGATGTTTTTGGAGTATAAAATTTTTTTTAATGAAATATTTCACACTATTCTTGTACAAAAGATGGAGAGATGCAGACTAGTACAATCAGATAGATTTAAGACAGTTTGAATGGCCACAGTCAAAGAGAATTCATTAATAGCTGTATGTCAGCTCAGATGGTATTGTCCAATGAAGTACTCAGAGATTTGTGCTTGACCCTATGCTTTTTAACAGTTTTAGCAATAATTTGCAAGCAATGAAACAAAACTAGGAGGGCTAGCTGACACACAGGACAGCAGATCCATTGTACAAAAATAACTTGACAAATGAGAACCTTGAGATAAATTCTAACCCTTCTTATTTCCAGTGCTTTCTCTCTTTTAATGTTTTCCTCTTTACCCTATAGTTTGATTTGTATATATTTGTTGGCATGTTGTCTTCCCCATTAGACTGTGAGCTCCTTAAGGGTAAGGACTATCTTTTGCTTCTTCTTGTATCCCCAAGGCTTAGCACAGTGACTGGCACATAGTAGGTGCTTAATAAATGCTTAATGACTGATTGAAATTCAACAAGAGGGTATTTAAGGAAGATTAATATTAAAATCTTACTTTCAGGGTCAGAAATTAACGTCAGAAGTACTCGAAAGAGGAGCATAGTTAGAAGTTTTGTCTGAAAAATTTCTGGGAGTTACATCAGAATTCAGTCAATGTGAATCAACAGTGTGATATGGGGGCCAAGGAAGTTTTAATGTGATCTTGGAGCATATTAAGAGAAGCAGAACTGTCAGAAATAAGGAAGCAAGGTGACTGATACACTCTGCCCTGGTCAGACCACAAAGGAAGTATTGTGTTCACTCCTGGGTATAGCGTTTTAGATTGATAAGCTACAGAGAGCAAAGGCAATCAGTTCTTTGCCTTATGAGGATCACCTGGGCTCTGTGTGTCATATGAAGATCAGTTGAAGAAACTGGAAATGTTCAATTTAGAGAAGAGAAGACTTCGGCTGTTAGATAATCTCTTCCTTTATGTACCTAAAAGGCTCTCATATGAAAAATGGATTGCTTAACCCAAGAGGCCAGACATAGGAGCAAAGTGTGGGGGTTTCAAAGAATTGAGTTTAGGCTAGGTATCTGTAAAACTTTTCCAACTAGGGGAACTTCTCCAAAGTGTAATGGGCTAACTGGAAGTGTGCTCCTCCCTGCAGGTTTCTAATGGAGACCAGGTGATCGATCAATCATTGGCCAAGTGTGTTCTAGAGGGGAATCTTTTTCAAGCACAAATTAGATCCAGAAGTCATTGAGTTCTCTTGTAACTCTAAAACTATGGATTCTGTGAATTGTATCACCAGAAGACAGCAATTATCCTTCAGCACCAGTCATGAAAGTTGTATGTTTTTCTTCATATTCACGTCATATATATGTCCATGCTTTCCATTGCTAGGGTATATATTGTATAGAACGTGTCCTAGGTTTGGGGGAGAGAGGAAGAAATTTTTCCTGCTATTTTTTTCCATCAATCAACAACTATTTACTAAATACCTGCTGTATGTTAGGTGTTAAAGATACAAACACAAAGAAAGAAATAATTTCTACTTGCAACTTTATATTGGGTCAAAGGGTACAGGCAGTTTAATAGTAACTCTTTGGGCATAATATATTCTAAAATTTTAAAGTTCTAAAGTTACTATACCATTTCGGTAAGTGACTTTTGTCTGGAATTAATTAGAAACCAATTGGAGAAGTTCACCTAAAGTCATTCCAAAGGTGCGTCCCCAGGTGCTACAAATACCTGTCAGAAATTTTATTACTTTTCTTGTATTAATAGCTCCTGAGCAACATTTTTTTAATCCTTCTTTTGGTAGTACTTAAAGATGGTCTAACATATACATGCATACATTAACATAGAAATACATGTACATGCCTAATGATTTTCATGGCTAACTAAAGGTTTCCTTTGTTGTTTGGGATTCATATGTCTAAGAAAGGGCCAATTTAAAGCTATTTTCATCTCAAGTAATTCCCATTTGAGTAGCCAGGTTGTTCAGTGGATACAATACCAGGCCTGGAATCAGGAAGACTCCTTTTAGAGAGTTTAAATCTGGCCTGGAATACTTGCTGTGTGACCATGGGCAAGTCATGCAACCCTTTTGACCTCAGTTTCCTTATCTGTAAAATGAACTGGAGAAAGAAATGGCAAACCACTCCTGTAGCTTTGCCAAGAAAATGGATCAGCCTTCTTCCCATTTAGTGACTGATACCTTCCTGAAAAAAAAAACAACAGACATTTGTTTAAATTTTTTAGCTTTTGAGAAGTACTTCATATACATACATTATTCCATTTTAGCCTAACAACAACCCTTTGAGATGGGCGCTATTGTTACTATTTTATAAATGAGAGCAGTAAGACTGAAAAAGGTTAAGTAATCTGGCCAGGATCCCACAGTAGGTAAGTGCATGAATCAGGATTCCTATCCAGGTCTTAAGTAACTCCAAATCCAGCTCTCTCTTATGTTCCACCCCATGTAGCATTTCTTAGTTACCTGAATGAAGTCAACAATGCAAGGACATTTTTATGCTTTGGACTTTTTAACTCAAGTCTGTAATCTAGGTCAAAGTGTTCCTATTTGCTTGGGCTCCCAACGTAAAGCAACATTTATGATGGGATTAGAATGAGATTTAGGTGTATTTTAATGCCAACAGGTGAACCTTGAAGTAGCCCCCAAATGCTCATTTGTTATAAATAATAAACTCACAGACCTGAGTGCCCAGATCCTACTTGGTTTACTTTTGTATTATGGGAATTGGGTTTTACATCTGAATTCTTTCTGTGCTTGAGGTTTTCCCTTTGTCACTAGGAAACTGGTTTCTGTAGCCCCTATGAATCCTTTTACGGCATATCCTTCTCAGTAGCATTTCATTCTAATTGTCCATTAGGCAGTGCTAAAAGTACACTAACTTCCTTGCAGCATGATGGAATTCTGAAGCAGCCAGGAGCTGCGATTCGAACATAGCAGACCAATTCTTTTGGAATGTTCTTTGCATTCATTGCATTTGCAATGAATACCAGATGGGTTCTGGGTTATATGACACTCTTAAATAAAGTGTTACCTATTTTGCTCTTTTACAATCAGGCACATTACTTCTCTGCTTTATCTATCTCAGCATGAACTGATAATAGCGGCCCATTCGAAAGCCAGAAGGTGAAAATTGTTTCAGATAAAATGTATTTTGGTATTGAAATGAATATACATCTCATACACAGTAATGCTATAGATGGGCATTCTTCTTGAAGTTCCACAACATTAACACAGAGCTAGTCCCAAAAGAGATTCCAAAGGCATGTTATCTTGGGGCAGCAGAAAGGGAAGAGGCTTCGTTCTTTAGAACAACATTGACTAACCTGAAATATACCTGAAAGTTTTAAAATATTTACAGTTTCTAATGAGGTTTTCTCAGCCTTCTACAGACACAGAGTACATTAATGCCCTGGGTGGGGACTGGGAGCTAAGAAAGAAGCAATAAATGGATGATTTTACAGGAGTCAGAGAGAATATTTCTTCATTTTTTTTAAAGCTTTTTTTAATTACTAAAACTTAAGTATACAGTAAGAAAAGAAAAACATTATAAACTTAAATATTGAAACAAATACAGAATAAGAAAAGGGGGTATGGCATGTCATGTGTGCAGCAGAACATAAGAAAGGATATATAGGATATATACAGGATTCCTTCATTCTTGAAAGAAGTTTGCCAGCTATTAACCAAAAAAATGAAAGATTGCCTCAATTCACTAATAATGAGAGATGCAGGTCAAAACAATTCTGAGATTTCATCTCACACCCAAAGCTTTTGTGACCAGGGGGAGTTCATTTACCTTCCTCTGTAAACTAAGATAATTCTCATAGGAAATAAGGTAGTTGAGAAATGCAAATATGTAGAATAGGGGCTTCTAATGCCCCCCCACCTTCTCATAAGGGCTAGAGGAAAAGAAATCAGTAAAATATCAAGAAAGAAATGGGAAATATTATGGACATGGGCATACAAAACCTGAATGTTCTTGAGGGTTTTTTTTCTTCACACTTGAAGAAATACCCAATCACCTATTCCAGATATAAGGATGCTCTGCCCTCATTCTTCCAGAGGAAGGATATATATCCCTTTTAAAGTTCTAGGGATACCTATAAGGGGTTAATTTGACTTTTTTCTAATGCTACTCACTTGAGCCTTCATTCTAGATTAATAGCCTATAATTGACAGCTCCTTAATTAACATCAATTAGCATTATTTTCTTGAAAGCAAAACAGATACTTCTGTATCTGTTCTTCCCCAGGACAACTGAAAGGCACCTTCTCTCCTATACCGCCTGAGTCCCTAGGGAAGTGTTGAGTGAACATACTAGAGATTAGTGATTATTAGCCTTCTTGTCAAGTTTTTACCTTGTTTTGAATCTGTTGTGGCCTAGGCCATGGAATCAACTGAAATTGCTTTATCTCTAATACATAATTCCTATTTTGGAGTTTTAAGATGTCATTAGGATCTGAGAAAATGTTTAGTCCTCCATCTTGTTGATCATGTAACCCAGAAGTCTAGTTGATTTTTTAATCCTTTATTTAAGACAGTTTTATGAGATTTTTTCCCATTTTATTCAGTAAAAGATTTGTTGACTGTAGGTGGGCTGTTTCCAGTTGGCCTGATCTATATCTGGCCACTGGACCCAGATGGCTCTGGAAGAGAAAATGGGGTTGGTGACTTTGCACAGCCCTCCCTCTCTGAAATCCAATTCACTTGCAAGTCATGGCATCATCTTCCTGAAGTCATGGTCCTCTTCAAGAATGAAGGACAAACCACAACAACGCAGCCTGTGAGGGAGAGTAGACTCCTAATGCAGCTTCTGTTCAACATCGATCCCACGAGGTTCATGTCCAAGCTCAGCATAGCCTCTGGATGAAATATGTCTTATCTACCAGTCATCTTGATGCTGAGGGTCACTCCTTGCTCTTCAGGGCTTTGATGTTAGACTGACTGGCTTCAAAACATGGCATAGATTGTGCTGATGGACCTCCCTGATGGCAAATTCTCCTGACCTTTTGAATAGCCATTTCCAATCAGTCACCTAAAACCAGAAAGAAGAAATGCTGAGGCAAAGAACTGAGATTCAGATGCTTAGACCACTTAGGAGCCCTGGAGAAGGTCAAGGGCAAGCCCAAGGTCTCTTCCCTTAAGGCATGGTCTTGTGTCTCTCTTTCTCACCATAACACAGCTAGGTAAGAGTTTGTATGATCCAAGGGATTGATTTATGCTGGCTATGACTTTGGAATGGACCCTGGTAATAGCTGTGCAGTCAATTTAAAAAATTCCTCTCCATCAACTAGCTACAGAATGTTTACACATGCTCCAGATCTCTTTCTTGATATGTCATCATGCTACTCATAAGGTGTGGCCTCAGTTACCCATTATAGTCACTTGGGGTTTGCTCTTTTTGCTGCATGCCTTATGTAGTCTTAGCCCAGACAAGAAAGATCTGGGATATATCCTGGATAGCTTCATTTAAAGGAAAGCAGTGCAGGAGACCGAGAGGGGAGACAGGAGTAGGACACAGCAGTGACAAAGCTGAGCAACATTGCACACAAGACCAGCATTCCATGAGAAAGAAGGTTAGTGCCTCCTGAGAAACCTCAGCAGAAGGTAATGCATGCCCAGGACATTCCTCTTGTTTCCTTATGTCATCTGAAGGGTTTATCCTGGTATATAACTAATACTCAGCTCCTCTCACTGATCTTTCTCCCCCAACCCTGAGAACTGTAGTAAGTAATCTGGAGGATGATGGGAAGGATAAACTTTTGCAATGCAAGTTATAATTATTCATATTACTATGTTTTGATAAACCATACAGCCACTAAAAAAACCCACAGTCTAAAAGAAAGTCTGTCACTTGAAAACAGATTTTCCAAATGTGACAAGGTGATGGGACTAACCAAAGAAACATTTGGGGTGGGGGAAAGGGGAGAAATGGGAATGAGTGGAGTGAGGGGGAGGGAAGACATGGGGAGAAAATTTAGAACTCAAAATCTGGTAGAAATGAATGTTGAAGACTAAAATAAATAAATTTTAAAAAATATAAAGGAAACCTTCACAGATTTTCATAATTCTCTTATTTCAGAGCACTATTCCTTTTTTTTAATTCAGCCAGCCCTTGTGTCTGTGAGCCTGGGGTAGTATAAGAGTAAATAGCGAAAGGCCAAAGACTGAACACCCTTTATTGATCAATATGGCCTTTGGAAAAGTTAGAACATGAACATACCTTATGACATGATTCTGAGGGCTTAAGGGTATTGACTACTGGTGGCCACAATACATACTACACTCCATTTTCTAGCTAATTAATCAATTGATTGCCTTCTCTTCTGTAGGTTACAGAGAGCAGGGAAATGAATTTGAGACGAACAGTGATGGTTACAGCAGCACCTACCAGGGGCACAATCAACACGAACCTCTATTACTTTGTAAATCACTGGAGAAACTTCAAAGTGCTAAATTAATATCAGTTATTTTTTTAATGGGAAAAGAGATGTCACCAAAGGAAGAATGCTTCTTGAGAGAATGTGTAGAAGCTAGAAGGAAGCATTGCTTGCTTGTAGGCAAACAGCATTAGCCATGGCCCTCCCTAGTCTTTTAGTACCAACTGGACGCTTCTTTCTCTCTTCCCCTCAGGCGTGGGTCCTGCCCTTCATAACGCAGAGTTGAAAACCCAGTAAAGGAAAGAACAGGAAAGCCACCCTTAGCAACTCCTTTGAAGGCACAAAACGGCCACTAATTAGGACTAATCATTTAAACCTTCTGTGCTTCGATTCCTCCATGTGGAAAACACAGTTACTATCATGTGGTGAGGAAATGAGATAATTTCTTTGAAAGCATGAGGACAAATGGTATAATTCCAATGAATGTTCTCCAAGTTCTTTAGGTGATAGATCCAAGGGAGCTTGGCATTGTTGTCATCGTTCATCCTTTGCTTTCGAAGAGGACCAATGACCCCACCATGTTGGGGTAAAATGGCGGATGGTGGGTGATTTCTTGACCTGTGAGTGAATTGATTTAATTGGTAGAATTACACAAAGTCATCGGCTTCACTCTCTTTTCCAGTCATAGAAATCTACTGGCAGAAAGAAGTCAAGACAACTGGCACTGGCCAGGGATGCAGTGGAAGACCTTGGGTTAGTGTAAAGGAAAGAGAGAAGAAGAGTTAGCATTTACATATAGCACTTTGAGATTTACAAAGCACTTTACGAATATCATCTCCTTGGATGCTCACAACAATCCTGGGAAGCAGGCACTGTTATAATTACCATTTTATAGATAAGCAAACTGAGACAAACAGAGGGGATTTGCTCGGGGTCATACAGCTAGGAAGTGTCTGGGGCTCGACTTGGACTCAGGTCTTCCTGACTCTGGGTCCAGTTGTCTCTCCACTGAGCCACCTATCTGCCTAGAGTCCAGATCTTTACCATTAACTAGCTATACTACCTTGGACAAGTCATTCAATCTTTTCTCATCCCTTCAGTGTCCTCATTCCCAAACGAATAAAAAATAGAAGCCATTTGAGAGCAGGGAATGTTTCATTTGTTTTATATGGTACCTTGACTGTAGTAGACTATAAATGTTCATTGAATCAAATTTTATCTATAAAATGAAAACATTAATCTAGATCTTTTTCTAGACTCTCTATATATAACATTATAGAATTCAAGGTAGAATGCCATTAAATCATGAAATTCTTCCTAATAAGATTATTTATATGTTGTCAAATGTTCTTATTAATAATTTTGCTAAATAGACATAATAGATTCTATTAATGAAAAAAATCTAAAATGGGTTCCCAAGTCCTTACCCATTTGCAGTCAACCCCATAAAGAAAGATACCTATTATAAATATTTTGTGTGCTAAATGTTCTTTTTTTAATGCACTGTTAGTCTCAGTAAGAAAAAAGGACATATTTTTCAGTTTGGAACTTTTGATTTTGTAGGGAAGTTTTTATTCATGAATTAATTTAATTTTTCCCCGAAGGACTGTTTCTAAGAGAATAGGAGAGTTATTTTCACACAGGCCACTAATTGCTATAGTTTTCATCCTCAGACACCATCCCAGAGAAATTTGCCAAAGCATCTCAGGGTTCCATTTTTACCACCATATTATTGCCCTTGACTCCACCCCCTCATATTTGGTCAATGGTCAAGCCTTGTCATTTCTAGCTCCACATCTGCTTCATCTGTCCCTTTCTTTCTACTAATATAACTACCCCTCTGGTTCAGGCTCCCATAACTTAGACTATCACAAAAGCAATCTAAGTGGTCTCCTTGCCTTAAGTTTTCCCTTTCTCCAATCCATCCTCCACAGAGCTGCCAAAGTGCTTTTCCTAAAACATGTTTGGCCATGAAACTTGCCACTAAATAAACTCAAGTGGTTCCCTATTTCTTTGAGAATAAAATATATACACCTCAGTTTGGCTTTTAAAAAGCCCTTTGCAGCCTGCCC
>CM053770.1:137684676-137739588 GCA_028658325.1 Potorous gilbertii
ACCACCACCATCATCATCATCACCACCACCACCACCACCATCATCATCATCATCATCACCACCACCACCACCACCACCATCATCACCACCACCACCACCACCACCATCATCATCATCACCACCACCACCACCACCACCACCACCACCATCATCATCATCACCACCACCACCACCACCATCATCACCACCACCACCACCACCACCATCATCATCACCACCACCACCACCACCACCACCACCATCATCATCATCATCACCACCACCATCATCATCACCACCACCACCACCATCATCACCATCATCATCAATCATCATCACCATCATCATCATCATCATCATCATCATCACCATCACCACCACCATCATCCCAGATAACTTTAACTCATGGTGGTAAGTTAAGAATTTTCCTTAAGTTTCAAATGGAGAATAATCATTAATTTTTGTTTACATGTTAGAAGAAAGTACAGACTAATAATTTCCAACTAAATTTCTTTTTGGGTCACTCATGAAACCACTCCATAATCTGACTCTTTCTTAGCTCCTTTCTTCCATGAGGACTTCAGCTTCCATGTATTTAGTAAAGCTACCCTTCCCCTCCGGTTGTGCCCTTACTTTTCCTCTCCACCTGTCCCAATTTTATCCAGTTCCTTAAGATCTAGCACAACTCTTATCTCCTCAATGAAACTTTCTGCACTGGTCCACACGGGAGGGTAGTTGTGCCTAAGAAAAGGACTTGGGCCAGTTGGCACACACAAGGAGAGTAGTTAGGTAAATCTAGGAAGTCAAATCTTCCTCCTCTAATGGACTCCCAAAACTGATCCAACTTAGTCACTGGAACCTTGGCTACTCACATTTTTTCTATTTTCCTTTCACCAACCTCCTTGGTAGCCTGACTTACTTCAAAGATTACAGATTTAGGACAGAAAGCATCTTAAGAGTTTATCTAGTCTAAATCTCTAATTTTACAGATGAGGAAATAATCTCATGGTAATTGTGACCTGCCCAAAATCACACAGGAAATAAGCAGCAAAGATAGAATTTGAACCCAGATTCTCTGACCCTGGGACCTGTGTTATTTCTACTGCATGTCTACTGCATTTTCAACCCCTTTTATGACTTTTCATCTCACAGAGTTAAGGGGTTTTTTAAATCCTCTGCTTCCCCTGCCTTGAGTCATTCCATAGACCCCCTAGATTATATCTCCCAGGAAACACACTGTGTGATAGTTCTTGTTGGGGGCCATCTTATTCTTTGTGGTCAAGACATTTCCACCAACAACTAAAACCCCAATACATCTATCTTTAAACTCCTCTAGTAAATTCTCATGATTTAACCATTCAGTAGAATACTACTCATCCATAATTGCTTTTATTTTTTAAAAGTTTCCTTAAATATATTTATTTCTCTGATAAGGTTATAAGCAGTCTAGGCATAGGCTTCTCTTATATTTTCCAAAGGTTATCACACAGTGGAGTAAATGCTTGTTACCAGTGAGAGAAAAAACAACTAGCAGTCAATGACGACCACTAGTGACAGGAAAGCAGAAGAGATTGTTTTTGAAGGCACATTCTTCAGGTTATTACAAAATAACCTGTCTTAGGTACAGAATTACACACAGATCACAGCTCATTGGAACTGCAAGAGAATTTTGAGATCATCTAGGTGTGATTGAGGCCAGGTCATCAACACTCAAGCATGAAGAAAGCAATGAAGAACCAAAGAGAGAAGTCTTGAAAAGTTATGAAAGATAGGCCAGGTTGGAATCCAACACAGCTCCCAGTCCTCTGCCCAGAGTCATCCGCTTGATGGGGTAGCTGACATAAACTTCCTTTGAAACACCCTCCATTGGCTATTAGCCCTGATGGGGTAAGTACAACATAGGACCACCATTACCATTTCTGCTCTACTATGTTCCATTTTCTCTATCGTTTTTAACTTTCTTCTCCTTCCTTCTTCCTTCTTTTGCTCCTTTGTTTCTTCCTTTCCTCATCCCTTCCTAAGTTTTCTTTTTTCTAGGTCTCTCTATCTTACCAAGTTTGTAAGTGCAAGGACTACTCAGTCTGATCTCCTGATTGATCAGCAGAACAGTTTTGACCTGCTCTCTCTCCAACCTGGGTCCAGTTCATTCCTCCTTTGGCAACCTAGTGCCCCTTCTCCTCTCACCATGTCAATGCTGAGCTTAGTGTGGGTACCCAACTGACAGGGCCCTCTGCATCTCAGAAATCTAGAGCCCAATAGATCTGCTATCATCCGCCTCTCAGGTAGCTGAGATTATGGTTGTAGGCCACCGTGCCTGGAATTCCTCTTTCCAAATCCAGAAAATGAGACTGACATGAAAAAAGAACTAGACCCTGACTTCTGCATTGCAGTGTTCTCTCTCTCTAACACCCCACCATCTGCAATTCACTCTTGATTGACCCCTAGGGAGATACACATTCTTCTGCAACATCTTTCTTCTAATTTTATTTATGTTCAGCTGCCATCTGTAGCTTCTCACAGATATTCCACTGACAAATTGTAAAGTAAACAGGCTAACCTGAACCAAATAAGGTAGATTAGAATGAAGTAAACTAAATCATTCTACACCTCCCAGGGGCCATATTTTTTTTTCCACACTAGGAAACGTGAGCTGACTCAGCATAAAAGAAATTTCTCATCTGTAATTTTAAGCAGTACTATCAAACTCAAGCAACCCTGAGAACAGGTCCTAAAACTAACCAAAACTAATTCAGGCAGTTCCTAAAGGAAAGAAAGGTGATAGCTATGAGAAAATGAAGAATCAAGCTTTTTCAGCTGTCAGAACTTACTCTTCTCAACTTTACTCCCCGCAATCACTTCTTTCAAAGAAAAAAATAGAGACAAAGACAGAAAAAAAGAAAGGAGGGAGGGAGGGAAGAAGGAAAAGGGAAGAAAGAAATGATAACACTAGGTGGCAGTGACTTCATTATTTGGATCATTTCAATACTGACAAGCCTATAGTTTGATTTCAATTTGAATTTGAAATAGAAACTTTTGAAACTACGTACATCTCACTGCTGTGTATTATTTATATACTACGTTTACAGGTCTGCCTTTCAGTACAATAATCATAACATGTATGTGTTTTAAATTAATTTTTAAAGTTTTATGTCTTTTTAAAAAAGTCTCCTACCAGTGAGTCCTCAAATAAATTAACAAGATTAAGTAAACAAACAAAATTAAGTAAAACCAATTGACAAAATGACCAAATTTATTATGTATATAACTTCCCTGACCCCATCTCTCTACAAAAAATAAATAGTATGTTTCATCATCTCTTCTCTGGGATCAAGATCAGTCATAACTAATGAGGGTCCTGTTTCCTTTGAATGTATTTTTCATTTCATTGTCACTGAGACAGATAGATGGTGCAGTGTCTAGGGTGTTGGGTTTTGAGTCAGGGAGAAATGACTTTAAATATGACCTCAGACACTTACTAACTATATGACTCTGGGAAAGGCATTTAAACTCTATTTGCCTCAGTTTCCTCAACTATAAAATGAGGATAAATAATAATATCTCCCAGGATTGTTGTGAGACTCAAATGAGATAATGTTTGTAAAGTGCTTAGCACAGTGTCTGGTACATGGCACGCTTAATAAATGTTTGTTTCCTTCCTTCCTCAATTTACATTACTGTAAATTACAATACTGGTTATTGCTATGCCTTTCTTGATCTGTGTTAGTTCCTGTGAGATTTCAGTTTCTTTGAATCCCTGGTTTTCTCCAATAGCACAATAATAACCCTATGACATTCATACATCAACTTTGTTCAGCCTTTGTGCGTTGTTTCCTGTTTCTTATGTAAAAAGTAGTTGATGTTTATATATATATATATATATACACACACACACACACACACACACACACATATATATATATATATATATATATATATATATACACACATACATATATATATAAGCATTTAAATTACTTTTATAAAATCATGGGATCATAGGAATGTAGTTTTACAGCTAGCAGAGACCTCCAAGGTCCTCTTGTCCAACCTCTCATCTTATACTCCAGAAAACTGATTTCCTATAGAAGGAATTAAATAATGGACAAGTGGAAAATAGCAGAGTCAGAATTCAAACCCAGGACTCCTGCCTCCCAGGCAGAAATCTTTCGGCCATACCACATTAGCTTATACTATATGGTTTGCAAAGCTCTTTCTCAAAAAACAAATGTGTAGTTCAAGTGTTATTATCATGGGTGGGAGTGGGAGAAGATTGTAGTTTGCATAAATCGTTGAATGACTTCACCCCACTTAAAAGAATTATAAAGATGCTCTTTTATTCTTATAAAGAATTATAAAGAATTAAAAGAATTATAAAGATGCTCTCTTGATAACTATCAGGTGATAATATCCCCAATCAATCAAATGAGATTCAAAAAGCCAATTTAGAAGAAGTCCTATGCTCCCAACCACTGAATGGATCAAAAGATGCTACACAGGAAATCATGTAGAATTAGTTCAAGAGTCAGGTATGCCCCCTTAGGGCTTGGATGAAAACCAACAAGCTATTTTTGAAATACACATTCCAACAAAAGACCTCCTAACTAGTGGAGGCAGTCCAGCTGCACCCCTAAGAATGAGTTATTGGGCATAAAGGGGAGGAGAAAGAACTTGTCTCTCAACTAGCCCTTGAACTTGAACTTTGAAAAGGTGTGAAGATTTGGATTTCCCATCAGGATCCTAGCAGTGCCACTGAAACAACAGTGGCTGATGACACTTTTCTGTATCAAGAGCTGACTACAGGCAGCCCAACAGAATGCTTCATGAGGACTCTACCAAGACAACAGAAAGACTCATATCAACTAATCACTTTAAAAAATTCTTTTGTCACATGTGATCTGTAGGGTGAACCCATTCTGGGCTTGTTGTGGTAGGGAAGATGACTTGACCAACTGTTCTTATTATACTATATCACCTTAGTAAGTACCTGTTTCTAAAAATTAAGTCTAGTTGGCTAATAACAACAATTAATAGTCAATGTGGTATAGTATATTATGAGTAATGCCATTAGAAAGACATTCTCAAACCTTTCAAGTTAGCCATAGGGAGAAAAGTAGCCAACTGCCCTCTGGAAAATCAAACTAACAGTGTGAATGGAGATTTGAAGTAGTAGCCCCAGAGTTCATAATCTGTCTCTGTTTTAGAGACTGAGAACCCAAGGCTCAAATATCACAGAATCATGTGACCTTAGAGTTGGAGGCGAATTCAGTGGCTATGTGGTCCAGCTCATACTGTTACAAAACCAATCAATCTGTGCTTTACAGACTCATTGAGATCATATTACAGGATTTCTCCAAGATGGCAGGATAATGGGGCTGGGAGTGGAAGGAGCAGAATACATGTGATATTCAAGAAAAAAAATATTAATGCACTC
Organism: Potorous gilbertii; assembly: GCA_028658325.1. Taxonomy (NCBI): domain Eukaryota; kingdom Metazoa; phylum Chordata; class Mammalia; order Diprotodontia; family Potoroidae; genus Potorous; species Potorous gilbertii. The sequence goes on from CM053770.1 coordinate 137,690,087, forward strand.
TACATTTTAGGCACACATCAGAAATAAACATTTTATTTGCTTTATTTTTATTCTTTATCTAAGCTATTTTTAGATGATAGAGTCCTGGCACTATTCTACCACAGCTGAACTCAACTTACTTCCTGTTGGAGAGAATGAGGGGGCATTACATATAAATTAAATACTTAAGCAAAAGATATCATTGGATCAAAGTGTTGACTTAAAGCAAGAAGAGGGTAAAACAAAATCTTAAAAAAAAGAAAGAAAATTTAGAGATACAAATCCAGGAAAATGTATATCTGACTCTCATAACTTTAAGTGTAATTAAACAATCAAATAAAGTATAGTGACAGAATGTGTAAGAAAAACAAATCCTATAATATACATCTAAAAAGGAGAGACACAGAACTCAAATGAAAGGTCAGAACAAAATTTACTATGCGTTAGATGAACCTACCCAAAAGCAGGAGTTTCTATCATGTCATTGGAAAAAGTAAAAATGGAAGTTGACAATATTAATAAAGTTAAACAAGGAAATTTTATTAGGCTTAAAGAATCCAAGACAATGAACCAGTATCAACATTAAACCTATATGCATCCAGTGGTATTGCATTTAGGTTCATAAAGGAAACATAACACCAAATAGAGATCTTATATAATACAATCTCAGAAAAGGAAATTGAACTAGCAGTAAAGGAACTGTAGGGGAAAAAATGCCTGATCCAGGTGGATTTACAGGAGAATTCTATCAGCTTTTAAGGAACAACTTATTCCTATGCTATATAAATGAACCTCAAAAACTAAGAAAGAAAGCACTTTACCACACTTGTGTTATGAGACAAATATAGTTCTAATATTCAAACCAGGGCAGGATAAAGCAAAGAAAGAGAACTATAGAACAATATTCTGATATCCCCACGCTCTTAATGCCTTCCTCCCCCTCCTCTCTCTCCAATAATTAACTTTTATACATTCTGTGTATATGTTTGTATGTGTGTGTGTGTGTGTGTGTGTATAAAAGTACATATTGGTGTCTGTGTGTTTCTATTCCTATACAGATAAGCATTGCCTTTCTGATTAGGCTGTTATCTCTTTTGAGAATAGGAACTGTTTCGTTTTTGTTTTTTTAACCCAAGTGACTAAGAAAATGCCTGGCTCATAATAAGCATGTAAGAATGCCTCTTGATTTGTTAAATGATGAACACTGATTCAAATTTTTTTAATAAAATCTAACCAAAATGACTAAAGCCATTTGTCAAAAATTTGCTTGTTGTGATCGATTTTCATTTAAGCTAAGAATCTAAGGGTGGTTCATCATTAAGAAAATATTTAACTTATTTAGTCATATTAAAAGAAAAATATCCCAAACCATGATTACATCAGTAAAGAAAAGGCCTTTGACAAAGTCCAGTACTCATTTATGGATTTTTTTAATGCCCTATGTAGGGATAAAAGGATTGTTTTTGTAAACATCATTAAAAAGTACTCATCTAAAACCAAAAGCTATACCATCAGATGACTAGGTGGCTCAGTAGATATAGCATTGGACCTGGAAACAGAAAGACTGAGTTCAAACCCGGCCTCAAACACTTACTATCTATGCATGACCTTGGACAAGTCATTTGGCCCTGTTTGCCTCAGATCTTCTTCGGCAAAATGAGCTGGAGAAGGAAATGGCAAACTCATTCCAGTATTTTTGCCAAGAAAATCCCAAATGAGGTCAGGAAGAGTTGTAAACAACTGAAAAAACAACTCAAACAACAGGGAAAATGCAATATGGAAACGCAATACTGTCTCTCATTAAAAAGAGGAATAAGAGAGGAGCCTCCTTTTACCACCTATTATTTTACAGTTCTACAAATTCTAACAGCAGAAATAAGAAAAAAAGATGATAAAGACAGACATAGAGGAGATAAAATTATCCGTATTTTTCTCATAAATTGGTGATTTACTAGGGAATGAGCATAGATACTAATTGAAATATTAAATAGCTTGATTAAAGTAGCAGGCTACAAGTCACAAAAATCAGCAGCGTTCCTATAAAATAACAAAATTCCAGAAGAGCATCCAGCCCAGTATTTCACACCAATACCAAGACAAGCTCTAAATGATAACAGGACATAGATATAAAAGATCATATACAAGTTAGATTAGCAAGGAAGGAAGTCCTTTCACAAGTATGGAAATCAGAAGAATTCATAACCACATAAAAGATAATATTTTCCCACTTATTGTACATCATTCTCCTGCACATACTCTACCCGGGAGCAGGAAACCTGTGGCCTTGAGGCCAAATGTGGGTAGCCCTCTAGGGGAAAAGGAAGCCCTTTGACCAAATCCAAACTTTTTCTATGAAGTCAGTTAGATGATCAAAGAAGAAAAACAAGACAATTTGGATTAAATAAATAAAATTATAAATTAATTTAATTTAAAAGTTTTGAAGAAAAAAAGCAAATGCAATTACAATTTGAAGGGAAATGATTAACAGGAGGAAAGGTCTTTGCAGCAAGTTTCAATGATCCAGGTCTGTTAGACAAGATATATAAGGGACTGAATTTTAATATAAAAGAACAAAGAACAAGAGCCATCCCTTTGTAAATAAATTGTCAAAGAATATGAACAGGTAGTTCCCAAAGGAAGAAATCAAAGGTATTAACAGGTAACTTTTTAAAATGCTTCAAATCACTAATAATTATAGAAATCATGTTAGGCTTATTTAAGAGGTGTTATTTGAGCTGAGTCTTGAAGGAAGCTAGAAATTCTAGGAGGTAGAAGTGATGTGGAAGAACATTCCAGTCAAGAGACCAGATGTTCAAAGGCAAGGAAGTACAAGGTGAAATATTTTGGAGAGGGGGAAACAAGTAGTCCATTTTGTTTAGTATAAATTTGCAGAGATGAGGAAGCTGTGGCATCAAGGCCATATGTGGCCCTCTAGGTCCTCAAGGGTGGCCCTTTGACCAAATCCAAACTTGTTCTGTGAAGTTCAGATTCAGTCAAAGGGCCACCCTTGAGGACCTAGAGGCCTCAGGGCCACAGATTCCCCACCCCTGGATAGAGTATGTGAAGGAGAATGATATGCAATAGATGGGAAAGTATTACAAAGTCCCAGAATTTTATAGGTGGAAGGCAACCATTTAGTCTAACCTCCATGTGAAAGTAGGTGGTTCAGTGGGCAGAGGGCCTGGAGTCTTCTTGAATTCTTCCTGAGTTCAAATCTTGCCTCAGGTATTTTCTATCTGTGTGATCCTGGGTAAGTCACTTAGTCCTATTTGCCTCAGTTTCCTCATCTGTAAAATGCACTGGGAAAAGACATGGCAAACCTCTCCAGGATCTTTGCCAAGAAACTCTAAATGGGGTCATGAAGAGTTGGAGACAATTGAAAAATGACTGAACAACATCTGAAAGGAATCTTTATGGTAACATATCAGACAATCAGTTAAGCTGCCCCTGCTTAAAGACCTCTACTGAGAGGAGAACGCACCAGTTCACAAGGCAAGTTTCCTTTTTTTCTTGCTCTCTTGTTTGCTTTCATGCTTGCTTGCTTTCTTTCCTCTCCCTCTCTCCTCTTCCTCTTTCCTCCCCCTCTCCTTCTCTCCTCTTCTTCTTCTTGCTTTCTCTCCATTTTTCCTCCCTCCTTCTCTCCTCCTTTCCTTCCCTCCCTTCCTCCCTCTCTCCTTCTCTCCTCTCTTTCCTTTCCTCTCTCTTCCTCTTTTCCTCTTGTTCCCTCCCTTTCACCTTTCCTCCCCTTTTCCTTCTCTCCCTTGCTCTCTTCTCTCCCTTCCTCCATCTCCCTCTCTCCTCCCCATCTTTTTTTTTCCTTTTCTCCCCTTCTCCTTCTCTCCCTGCCCTCTCTCTCACCTCCTTTCCTCTTTACCTTCTCACATTTGGGCTTTTAGTAAGTGGTTATGGAGAATACAGAGAATCATATGCCAACATCCTAGTTCAGACCCTGTCACTTTCCTCGCCTGAATTCAGCAGCTTCCTAATTTGTCTCCCTGCATCAGGGTCTGTACTTTCCAATGCATCTTCCACACAGCTGACAAATTGATACTACTACAGTTTGAGTCTGACCATGTCATTCCTGTTAAAAAAAATAACCCCAAAGTTCTTCTTACCTCTAAGATGAAATACACATTTCTCTGCTTGGTATCTAAAGCCTTTACAGACTGGTTCCACTCTACCCTACACTTGAGTTTCAAAAATAAACCTCGTGGTATGGATTAGAAGTGGAGAGAGAGGAGCGTGATTAGTCAACAGGTTTATCTGAAAAAGGTCAGGGGTTTTAGTGAATTGCAAGTCCAATATGAGTCAGCAGCATGGTGTGACAACCAATCAAAGCGTATGAGGTTTGTGGTGACATGAAGAGAGGCATAGGTTCCCAGAATAAGACCATTTCTGTAGTATCATATTGTATTTGGGATATCACAATACAAGGTCATTGATAGTGAGAGTGTCCAGAAGGCAACCACTATGGTGAAGGGATGTGAGTCCGTGTTATGTGATGATAGCTGCTGGGTGTGGAGAGACCTAAGGTCTAGTCCCTCCTTCACCCACTAACTAGTGATATGACCTTAAGCAATATAGGTAACCTCCCTGTGTCTCACTTTGTTACCAACCAAATGGGCATAAAATATCTCTATTGTTTCCCCACATTGGCCCTTTGCCTCGCAGACCCATTGTGTGGATAAAAGAAGGCAATTGAAATGTACTATAAAAACATACAAACTAACTATACCAATCTGAAAGCATGTATATAGAGCATAAATACAGTTAACAACCTACCAAAGAGTGTTGATGTGAGTAATAGCTGCAGTATAAAACATGGCACATATTAATATATATCAGCAATCTTTGCTACATGCTATGAAGGTCATATCATAAATTATATTTTTCATAAAAATCCCATACTTTCAGGTCATTTTTATAAATGAGACAGCAATCTGTTAACCAAACTGGCTCACTCTTATCACTTTAAAGATATAAAAAAAGGTCTACTATGTTGAGTTCCTTTTCAATGAAAGAAATTGCTTTTCATCTCAGGATATAGTGTATTGCTCTAAGATATACTATAGTTCTCTAGCTGTGGTTATGAAAATACACTCCAAATGCATCAGATTTTGAAACCACAGAAGTGTTGTCTTTCTCTACTGCCAAGATTATCATTGAGAATATATCTCGTTCTCCACCTAACTCTTTGATACTACTCTAGACCCACCCCTCTCTTCCTTCCTCCCCTGACAAAGGTAGTATTGAGAGCAAAATTCCCTTATTTGCCCACTGTGATTTATAACAGAGAATTAAAATAGCTGACATGTATGTGGCACTTAAGGTTTGAAAAGGATTTCTTACATATTCTTCGCTCATTTGGTCTTCACAGTCCTACCTACCTGAGGGGGACGCTTTTATTATGCCCAATTGACAGATGGGGGCTTTTGGAGATGGACAGGTTAAGTGACATGATATCCCAGGAAATAACTAAATTATACTAACTACCACACTCTTCTTCAAGCTTCTGGCATCACGGATCTCTTGTGGAAGAAATCTGTGGTGAAGCATAATAGGCTAGTCACAGATTTACAGATTATAGATTATTAGAACTATAAGAGATCTTGAAATTACAAAATCCATCCATTCTATTTCAGGCACCAGGAACAATGTTAAGGAAAGGAAGCAGGAATTATCTTGGCACTTTTATAGGACAATAGGGGACAGGCCTGATGAAAAGGGAGGGTATATATTGGGGAGAGGTGGAAATACAAAGCAGCACTCATTATCTGAACTCCTACACCCACCTTTCCTCTTAACTTCCCTCAAAGGTGCCAGTTTTCTTCCAGACATCAAGGTACAAATTCTTGGAATCATCTTCAACTATTTTCTTTCTCTCTCATGCATGCCCCCCACCTATATCCAATTAGTTATCAAATCTTGTCAAAAACATCTCTTACATTCATCCCGGTACCTTTAGTCTCGCCCAAATCACCCTGGTCCAGGCCCTCATCAATTTTTCCCTGTGCTACAGAAATTTGTCTTCTGAGTTTGTTTTCCTTAGCCAATCTATCTCCCTACTAAGACATTCTCCACATAGCTGACATTCTCCATTTTTCTTGGCACAGACTGAGTATATAAATATGCAATATAATTTTCATGACTAACCTGGTTTTATGTTATATGAGTAAGAATCAGAGTAAAGGAAACAGCTCACATAAAAAGAAACAAGGAGAGAGTATATAGCAACAAAAAATTATTTGGCAAGAATGGGGAAGGAAGGTTTGGGAAAGAATAGACCTTTTGGAACTTCCTTCAGACCATGGTTTCAATAAATATCCAGATATCTTATGGCCCATCTCACCTCTCTGCTGCCACTGAGAACTTCTCCCTCTTCCCCTGCTTGCCCATCATCCCTCTGTCTTCACTTGTCTCTAGCTCAGATCATAAGGACACCATTCCTTTACTATGGCCACTGCTCATTTAATTGAGTCTGAGGGCCTTACACTCACACTTTTCTGTCTCATGGATTCAAAAAGTCTTGCCATAACTTAAGTCTACCCTCTTGAGTAAAGAATTTTCTTCTCAGGACTAAGAAGAAATGTTTGTACCTCTGAGCTTACAAATTCCAAAATATCAGATAGTTGTCAATGATAACCACAAAAAAAGAATTGTAAGTTCAAAAGAATTACAATGCCCACAGAATTATTCAAACAAAATTTAGTAACAACCTAGCACAGTTGCCTTGGACGCTGATATTTCAGCAACAAAAAAATTGTTGGACCACTCATTAGCCATTTTTACATTTCACCTCTCTGGTATGTCTAATCAACACTGTCGGTAGAATACTATAGACTTGGCTCCTCTCTTGGCAAGCCAGTGGTGTCCCAGGGTTTCCTGCCCTGTTGTAACTCACAAAATGACTCTTTGTGCTCTTCTCTCTTTTTTTTCTTTCTTAAAAAATTTATTTATTTTTAGTTTTCAACATTCACTTTATAAGATTTGGAGTTCCAAACTTTTCTCCCTCCCCAAGATGGCAAGCAATCTGATATAGGTTAGGCATGTACTACAATCATATTAAAACATGTTTCCATATTAGTCATGTGGGGAAAGAAGCATCAGAACAAAAGGGTAAAATCAAGAGAAAGAAAAAAAAAGACTAAAATAGTGTACTTCAATTTGTGTCCAGACTCCATAGTTCTTTCTCTGGATGTGAATAACATTTTCGGAATTGTCTTAGATCATAGTACTGCTGAGAAGAGCTATCAAAGATGACCATCACAAAGTGTTGCTGTTACTGTTACACACTAGGGAAAGAAAAACACAAAAGAAGGAAAAGAAGCAATACTGGTCCACTTTCCCTCCCTCTTCACCCAATGTAGGACATTTAGTTGGTAGCTCCAATTGCTGCCACCATGATCATGGGACCAGGATGGCAGGAACAGAGAAGGATGCCTTCCTCCCCCACCATTATGAAACTTTGTAACCTTGAGAGTCATGGCCACAAGGACACTAGCCAGAAACTGTTCTTTCAACAGGTATGGAACCCTGTCCTTTTGCTGCTGTCATGGGTTCAAATCTTGCCTGGATGTTTATTATTTATGTGACCTTGGTTAAATTTACTTAATTTCTTTAAGGATTAGTCTCCTCATCTTTGTTGTTCAGTCATTTTTGAGATATATCCAACTCTTTGTGACCCCATTTGGAATTTTTTGGCAAAGATACTAGAGTAGTTTGCCATTTCCTTCTCCAGCTCATTTTATAGATGAGGAACTGAGGCAAACACACTTAAATGACTTGCCCAGGGTCAGAAAACTAGTAAATGTCTGAGACCAAATTTAAACTCAAATCTTCCTGACTGCAGGCCTGGTGCTGTATCCACTGTGCCATTTTGTTGCTGCCATTCAGTTGTTTCAGTCATGTCCAGCTCTTCATGACGCCATTTGGGACTTTATTGCAGTGGTTTGCCATTTCTTCCTCCTGCTCATTTTACAGATGAGGAAATGGAGGCAAACAAGGTTAAGCAACTTGTCATCTGAGACCAGATTGGAACTCCTGAAGATGAGTCTTCCTAATTCCAAGCCCAGGCATCTATCCACTGTGCCACCTAAGTGCTTTGTAAAACTGAAAAACACTATATTAGCCATTATGTTATCACTAATCCGTTACCATATCAGCTATTGTGTTAATGCTAAAATGTGAACTATGAGGATAATTAGCTCATTGATATTTTTACAACCTACTCTATAAGACTGTTTCAAAAATTAGATGTTGACGTCTGTCGATTAATTAGGCCATTTTCTCTTTTTTTCTGGTGTAACCCAGGTTTGTTGAGATCCAGTATGTCTCCCCTGCCCCAGTAGGTGTCCAAGAGACTTTTTGTAAAAGTAGGGATTTTAGATGACTTGCAGAAAGTCAGGAAAGCCAGGAAGAAGAGATGAGGAAGCCAGGCATGGGTAGTGAAAAGGCACAGAATGCAGAGTAGGTCACAGATACAGTGGATAGAGCAACACTGCTGAAGTTAGGAGGATCTGAGTTCAAATCCAACCTCAGACACTTAGCTATGTGACCCTAGATAAATCACTTAACCCTGATTGCTACCAAAAAAAAAAAAGATACAGAGCTGGGGAGTGTAATAGGAAGAGGGCCAGTGTCATTCATTAGATAGTGAAGTCCATGGAGAGAAGTAAAGCATGAAAAGACTAGAAAGGTGTAAAAGGACTAGACTGTGAAGGACTTTGTATGACAGATCATTTTATATTTGATTCTGGAGATGTGCAGGTTAGAGGGTTACAGAGCACACTGAGCTTTAGAAATCAATGGCAGCTGAGTGGAGGATGGACTGAAATGGAGAGGTACTCAAGGTAGGGAGACCAAGAAGAACACTAGTGAATAGTCCAGGTGCAAGGTTAATACCAGGAAGGCAAAGATTTCAGAGTATATGTTATATGAGATATGTGAGGAATGCTGCAAAGGAGTAATTGACAGGCCTTGGTAAAACGTTAGCTATGGAGAGTGGCGGAGGGGAGGATGAAAGATTGGAGTTGAGGCCAAAGCCTAGCCTAGGTGACTGGCAGGATGGTGGTACCCTAGACTCCTAAGTTCAAGCAATCCACCAACTTTAATCTTCCCCATATCAGGAATCACAAGAGTGTACCACCACGTCAGGTTTAACCATAATTTTACAGATAAGGAGCCTGAGGGGGAAAGGGGAAAAGAATAAGTATTTATTATAAATACCTACTATATGTCAGGCACTGTGCAAAGTGCTTTATGAATATTATCTCATTTGATCAAATAAAGGCAAAATTGATCAAGGCAATTTGCTTACACACACCCAGTTTTCTAGGCTAACTGAAACATTTCAAAGGAGACAAAGGAAATGACTACCAGTAGAGTTGGTTCAAAATAATTTGGTTGTTTCTACTTAATTAGAATCTCTTGAATAGATTTTATGTGTGTTGCATGACTTTGTATGTTTTTGTGTGCTTGTGTATGTTTGTGTGCATATGTTTGTTGGTTGGATTGTTTTAGCAACCAGCCTATCTAAATTCTAAATGGCTTGATTAAGCAAACTACAGACATTCCAGTGGCTATAATGAAGCTGCTTTTGAAAGTCTTTGATTTCGTTGAATTCTAGGCATTAGTGTCTATTGTGATAGATGCACTGTTGGGTCTGGGCCACAAAAGCCCAACCCATACCCGATGCTGCTTTAGTCAAAGCATCTTATCCCCTTTGGGATTTGTGGTATACAGTCAAGGCTTGAGCACATGACTTAATATACTGCTTTATGGCTCAATACCTCATAATAACTCAAAGAGACAGATGAATCCAAGGAGATTACTATTATTTTGATAGCTCTTCAAAAGCAGCAATTAACATCTTTGCCAACTCTATGCGTTGTTTCACCTTGTGTTGTGTGATTAAGAGTAGTGTTTTGGTGTATAGCAATAGGCAGGTGATCTATTTTCATGACAAAGAGTGAGGTTATAAATCTGTTCCTTTTTTGTTTGTTTTTTGCACACTGAGGTAAAACAGGGGACAGGGTTTGCATAAGGGAAACTTGTAAAAAATGCCTATAGAGTTCTAGTACATCGAGGTTCTGTAAAGTACATCATTAACCTTCAAGGGGCTCAGCATTTATTACACTAAAAGACAAGCCAAGTCATATTTAATGCATTGAGGAGGGATGCCAGCATAATGAAGACAAGTCAGTAGCATTTTCTCATTCTCAATGTGGAATCTGAGATCTTTCAGTATGGCTGACTGAGGAAAATGCAGGAAGAAAATTCTGTATCAGCTTGATTCTTCTAAGATTTATTACAGACTTAGTGAGCAACCCTGGGTGGTCAGGTTTTCCCAATTTCCCTTTGAACAGGTCAGGACAATTACAGTGATTCACCTCATCAGGCCTAAATGATAAGCAATCGTTCGTTTACAACCTGGCTCCATCCTGCTTTTACAAGCTTCTTACCTTACTCCATGTAATCCATGATCCAGTGGAAATGACCTTGATGATCCTCTGACAAGATACTTTATCCCCTCATTAAGTTTTTCACACATTGATCCCCCAATGTTCTAACTCCTACTCATTGATGCCTTCTGTTTGCCTGGCTTCCTTCACCACATAGTTCAAATCCTACCTTCTCCTTCTTGCCTTGCAACTGTTTGTGCCTCTTTTCTTTTTTCAAAAGAAAATGTATTTTCCCAATTACATATAGAAACAATTTTTAACATTTATTGCTAAAAATTTTTGAGTTCTAAATTCTCTCCCTTCCCCCTTCCTCTCCTGCTTCATTGAGAAGGCAAGCAATTTGATGTAGGTTATACATGTGTCATAATGCAAAACATATCTATGTTAGTCATGTTGTGAAAGAAACTATAGGAAAAAGAAACAAGAAAAATAAAGCAAAGGAAAAGTATGCTTCAATCTGCATTCAAGCTCCATCAGTTCCTTCTCTGGAAATGGTTAGCGTTTTTCATCGTAAGTCCTACAGAATAGTCTTGAATCTTTGTATTGCTGAAAATCGCTGTCATTCACACTTGATGATCATACAATATTGCTGTCAGTGCTTCTGCTTATTTCACTTTGCATCGGTTCATGTAAGCCTTTCTAGGTGTTTCTGGGAACATCCTGCTCATCAATTCTTATAGCACAACAATATTTCATTGCAATCACATACAACTTGTTCAACCATTTCCCAAGTTCCTGGACATCCCCTCAATTTCCAATTCTTTGCCACCACAAAAAGAACTGCTACAAATATATAAGTCCTTTCCTTTTCTATTTTTTATCTCCTTGGGATACAGACCTACTAATTGTATTACTTGGTCATGGCCCTTTGGACATAGTCCCAATTTGCTCGATAGGATCAGTGGAATCAGTCTACCACTTCACTAACAATGCATTAATGTCTTAATTTTTTCCACATCCCTTCCAAAATTTGTCATTTTTCTTTTCTGTGATATCATCCAATCTGATAGGGATGGAGTATTAGCTCAGAGTTATTTTCATTTGCATTACTCACATCAATAGTGATTTAGAGCATTTCTTTCATATGAATTCAGACAGCTTTGATTACTTCATCTAAAAACTTCCTGTTCATAACCTTTGATCACTTTTCAATTGAGGAATAACTCTTATTTCTACAAATTTGACTCAGTTCTCTATGTATTTGAGAAATGAGAACTTTGTCAGAGAAAATTGCTGTGAAATTTTTTTTAGTTATGATTACTTATTGTGTATTTCCCTCCATTCTATTCTCGTTCTCTCTCAAAAGTGTTTTGCCTCTGACTTTTACCTATCGTAATCTACCTTCCCTTCTATCAGACTTTACCCCTCCTCTTATCCTCTTCCCCTCCTAATCTAAAGACAGATTTCTGTACCCAACTGAGTGTATATATTATTCCCTCTTTGAACCTATTCTGATAAGATTCGCTCCCCTCTCTGATTCTCCCATCTTCCCCCCTCACTTTTATACTTCTTTTGTATTTTATTAAATTTTCCCCCCTACACCTCTCCCTTTCCCCTTCTTCCAGTGCATTCCTTTTTCTCATCCCTTAATTATATTTTTTCAATACATATTCCATCACATTCAATTCATATCCATGCCTTTTGCCTAAGCATACTCCTGCTATCTGCATAATGAGAAAATTTTGAGGAATTACAAATATCAATTTCCCATGTAGGAATGTAAACAGTTTAACCTTATTGAATCTCTTATGAGTTCTCTTTCCTGTTTGCCTTTTTATGGTTCTTTTGAGTCATGTATTTGAAAGTCAAATTTTCTATTCAGCTCTGGTCTTTTCATCAGAAATGTTTGAAAGTCCTCTATTTCATTAATTATCCATTTTTTCCCCCTTGAACAATTATATTCAGTTTTTCTGGGTAGATGATTCTTGGTTGTAATTCTGCGGTACCTCCAGTCCCTTAATGTAGAAACTGCTAAATCTTGTGTTATCCTTACTGTGGCTCTACAAATATTTGAATTCTTTCAGGATGATGGTGATATTTTCTCCTTGACCTGGGTCAACTTGACTATAATATTCTTGGGAGTTTTAATTTTGGGAAATCTATAGGAGATCAGTAGATTCTTTCCATCTCTATTTTATTCTCTGGTTCTAGAATATCAAGGCAGTTGTCCTAAATAATGTCTTGAAAGATGATATCTAGGCTCCTTTTTTGATTGCAGCTTTCAGAAAGTCCAGTAATTCTTATAATTGCTCTCCTGGATCTATTTTCCAGGTCAGTTATTTTTTCGAATGAGATATTTCATATTTTATCATTCTTTTGATTTTGGCTGGGTTTTTTTTTGATATTTCATCAAGTCTTTAGTTTCCACTTGCCAATTCTAATTTTTAAGTCATTATTTTCTTCAGTGAGATTTTGTACCCCCTTTTTCCATTTGGCTAATACTTTTTAAAAAATTTTTTTTCTTCGGTAAATTTTTGTACATCTTTTTCCATCTGGCCAATTCTGCCTTTCAAGATATTATTCTTTTCATTGGATTTTTGTGTACTTTTTAACATTTGACTTATTCTGGATTTTTTTGTTGTTTTTGTTTTCAGTTTTCAACAATAACTTTCATATGTTTTAAATTTTCTCCCCCTCCCTACCCTTTTCCTTCCCAAGACGCCATTCAATCTTATATGGGTTTTATACATACATACTTATTAAATACATTTTCACATTAGTCATGTTGCATAGAAGAATTAAAATGAATTGGAAAAACCATGAGAAAAACCAAAACAAAACATGACAAAAGAGAAAATAATCTGCTTCATTCTGCATTCTGATTCCATAGTTCTTTCTTTGGATGTGGATGGCACTTTGCATGAAGAGCCCTTTGGAAATGTTTTAAGTCCTTGCATAGCTCCGAAGGGCTAAGTCTATCAGAAACAGTCTTCATATACTGTGGTTGTTACTGTGTAGTTCTCCTGATTCTTCACATTTCACTCAGCCTCAGTTCATATAATTCTTTCCAGGTTTTTCTGAAGTCCTCTTGTTCATCATTTCTTATAGCACAATAGTATCTCATTACATTCATGTACCACAACTTGTTCAGCCATTCCCCAAGTGATGGGCATTCCCTTGATTTCCAGTTTTTGGCCAACACAAAAAGAGTTGCTATAAATATTTTTGTACATGTGGGATCTTTTTCATTTTTCTGATCACTTTGGGAAATAGACCTAGAAGCAATATTGTTGAGTCAAAGGGTATACACATTTTAGAACCCTTTGGGCATAGTTCCAAATGACTCTCTAGAATGGTTGGATCAGCTCACAGACCCACCAACAATGAATTAGTGTTCCAACTCTCCCACATCTTCTCCAACATTTATCATCTTTTTATTTTGTCATGTTAGCGACTACGATAGGTGTAGTGTGGTACCTCAGAATTGTTTTGATTTGCATCTCTCCAGTCAAAAGTGATTTAGAGCACTTTTTCATATGACTATAGATAGCTTTAATTTTTTTCCTCTGAAAACTATCTGTTCATATCCTTTGACTATTTATCAATAGGGGAATGACTTGCATTGTTGTAAATTTGACTAAGTTCTCTGTATATTTTAGAAATAAGGCCTTTATCACAGACACTTGTAAAAGTTCTTTCTCAGTTTTCTGCTTCCCTCCTATTATTGGTTACATTGGGTTTCTTTGTGCAAAATCTTTTAAATTTAATGTAATCAAAATTATCCATTTTGCATTTTATAATGTTCTCTATGTCTTGTTTGGTCATAAATTCTCCATTCTCCATAAATCTAACAAATAAACTCTCTCTATCTCCTAATTTGTTTATAGTATCAGTCTTTATACCTATATGGTGTAGCCATTTGGACTTTATTGTTGTGTACAGTGTCAGGCATTGGTCTATGTCCATTTTCTGCCACACTATTATCCAGTTTTCTGGCAGTTTTTGTCAAACAGTGACCTGGGGTCCTTCAGTTTATCAAACAATAGGCTGCTATAATCATTGACTACTGTGTCTTGTGTCCCCAACCCATTCCACTGGTCTACCCCCTCTTTTTCTTAACCAGTACCAAGTAGTTTTGATGATTGCTGCTTTATAATACTATTTGAGATCTGGTATGACTAGGTCACCTTCCCTAGTGTTTCTTTTCATCAGTTCCCTTGATATTCTGGATCTTCTGCTCTTCCAAATGAATTTTGATATTCTTTTTTTCTAGCTCTAGAAAATAAGTTTCTGGTAGTTTGATTCATATGGCACTGAATAAGTAGATTAATTTAGGTAGAATTGTCATTTTTATTATATTAACTCAACCTACCCATGAGCAACTCATGTTTTTCCAGTTTAGATCTGACTTTATTTGTGTGAAAAGTGTTTTGTAATTGTATTCCTATAGTCCCTGTGGCTTGTTTTGGTAGGTAGACTCCCAAATAGTTTATAGTTTCTATCATAACTTTAAATGAGATTTCTTTCTTTCTCTTGCTGTTTGGTTTTGTTAGTAATATATAGAAATGCAGATGATTTATGTGGGTTTATTTCGTATCCTTCAACTTTGTCAAATTTGTTTATAATTTTAAATAGTGTTTTACTTGATTCTTTAGGATTCTCTAAGTATATCACTGCCTATTCTCTTTTGTAAGATGTTATTTTCTTTAATATTTTTTGTGTCTCCTTTATCAAACTGTTGACTCCCTTTTTATGATTTTCTTGCATCACTCTCATTTTTCTTCCCAATTTTTCCTCTGCCTCTCTTACTTGTTTTTAAAATCCTTTTGGAGCTCTTCCATGAGCCAAGACCAACTGATATTTTTCTTTGAGGCTTTGGATGAAGGAGTTTTGACTTTAGTCTTCTTCTGAGTTAGCATGTTGGTCTTCCTTTTCACCATAGTAATTTTCTATAATCAGGATATTTTTCTACTGTTTGCTCATTTTTTCCATCCTATTTTTTGACTTTTAACTCCATGCTAAAATGGAGCTTTGTTTCTACAAGTGGATAGGGCACTGTCCTAAGCATCAGGGTGTTTGTGTAGCTGTTTTCAGAGCTAGTTCTAGGGGTCTGTAAGTTTTCAGTTCTTCCAAGGCAGTATGATCTAAGGAGAGATGTGTTTGCTATTCTCCTGGCCTGTGCTCTGGTCTGTGAGTGACCACAAGCACTCTTTTCCACCCTGAAACTATGGCCAAGGTTCCTCCACTGATATGGTAGCAAATTCTCCTGTGTTAGTGTTCCTCCTTGTCCTGGGACTGAGATGCCCCACCTATGGGCAATGCAACAGAGTTCCACCCCTGATGCCAGCAAAGGGACCACTGTAATCTTCTTCTGACCAGTTGTCTTACCCCCTATGGTCTGTGGGATGAGAGATCTAGGAACTGACATTGCTGCCAGTGATTCAGGGGCCACCAAGGCCTATTGCTGGTTTGCTGATGCATGACCAGCACTGGACTGTGCTCCACTCTCAACCCAGTATAACAGACCTTTCTTGCAGAGCTTCTAAGTGATTTTGGGCTGGAAATGTGTTTCACTCCATCCTTTTATGGGTTCTGTCACTCCAAAATTTGATTTGAAGCATTATCTCAGGTGAGTCCCTGTCTTTTCTCTGCCATCTTGACTCCATCTTCTCTGTGCCTTCCTTCTGTGCATATCCAGTGCTTATACTGTAGATATCTCATATCTCTTTAGTTGGTTTCATGTCTTCTCCCCACAGGAATTATGTTTTTGACTTTCTTGTATCCCCAACACTTACCATAAAGCCTGGGGCATAGTAGACATGGAATGCTTCTTACTTGTCTTGGTGATGACAGTCATGATTGCATGTACAAAAGTCTGAGATGATCATACAAGCTGGTAACTTGTCAGCAATGACAGATGACAGGTGAAAACTCAGAATGTTTCACTAGCGCCTTTGTCATATCAAGAGAGAGTGAGGAAGACTCTTGGATACACAGGTTGGACACCACATGGGAAACTTTTAGGATGATTTGAATAAGAATCACATGGCACTGGGAAGCATAGATGAATTTGAATATGCAATGAAGGAATTCCCAAACTTATGATATCACAGGGACATTTCAATATAAACATAAAGTGATCAGAGATAGTGATTTTTAGCACATTTATAAAAACATTTAAGTGGAAACTTACTTTGACGAGTCATATTATTTCATATTCCCATAACATTGTAAGGTTTATAATGCATCTTCACAACAACAACCCTGCCTGGCATAAACATTAATATCTCCATTTAAATTCAAAGGAATTTGAATCTCAGAAATGAGAGCTCACTTATTCAGCTTGTCCTAGGTCTGCTTCTGTTTTGTTCAGTGCCTGAGGGAACCCCTTGGAGCCTGGGCAGACTGGCAGGGCCAATTCTCACTGCTATTCAATATTCCCATGTTCATATACTCTGCCTCTGGTTACTTGATGAAGTCAATCAGTCCTGAAGTTCATTCCACCCTTCAGGCAGTCATATTTATAATAATAAAAGCTGGTCATCCAGTATGCCTCTGATCAACTGATTCAACTTACTTGGGCTTGAGGGGCAGCCAGGTGGTATAGTGGATAGAGTTTTGGGACTGGAGTCAGGAAAACACATCTTCTTGAGTTCAAATCTAGCCTCGGACACTACTAGCTATGTGACCCTTGGCAAGGTACTTAACCTCATTCACTTTAGTTTCTTCATCAGTAAAATGAACTGGAGAAGGAAATAGAAAATCACTCCAGTATCTTTGCCAAGAAAACTCCAAATGGCGACAAAAAGAGTTGGAAGGAACAACAAGCTCATGCTTTCTTCACCCAGATAGGGCCTCAGCTGAGGCTGAAAGGGAGAGGAGAGGAAGGAGGAATAATATGGGAGACTTGAGTAGAAAAGAATGTATTCACTTACCGGGAAGAATAAGATTGCTAATCTATTAGGGAGGAATAAAAAGCTTGCCTTGCTCCAGTGAGGGCCCAGTTAAGATTAAATAGCCTAAATAATGATAATACATAAATTGACTACAGAATTAGTGCTATACTGACCAAATCACTAAAGGGTTGTGTTTTTTTTCTTTTTTAAAATTAAAGTAATACAAAATAAAAAACAAAAATTAATTGCAAAAACAAAAGATCTAGTATCTTAAAGGAAATCATGAAGGAAAACAAGTAGAAGTCAAGACAATATAGTACTACTAGATCTAAAACTATATTATTAAGTAATCACAGAAATTATTTGTTATGAATTAAAATATAAAAGAGGATTAGTGGAAGATTCAATAAGTAAGAATTAAGAAAAAATGAATTTAATAGTCTAGTTTCAATAAACTTAAGAACATAAGTTAGAGAATATCTCTAGTAAGAACCAATGGGAAAGTAGTTTAGTAGAAATTGCTTTAGATCAGCATCTTCATCATATATCACAATAAGTTCTAGAAGTACATGCATTCTAAATATGTATAGATGTTTTTTAAATAAAGGTGAATGGAACAACATCTTTCAAAATTATAATTAAATAGAGAGTTCTTTAGAAAAAATAAGAGAAGAAAATCTTCACAATGAAAATGGAAAATCCCAGCTATATAAAATTTGAAAAGAAAGTAGGATGGTGTAGTAGATAAAAAGCTGGTCTCACAAGCAGCAAGCCTTGTGTTCAAGGTTTGCCTCTGACACATAGCAGTAGCTTTGTAAACCTGGCCAAGTCCCTTAAACTCTCATTACGCTAGAGAACTCTTTAATTAATGTAGCAAATTGCAAAGGAAGTGCTAGCCTACATTGGTAGAGGGAGTTCCCATGCCTGGTCATTCTCCATACTAAGGAAATTATAGGTTCCATCCCTATCCCTAAATCTTAAAAAAAAAAACTTTTGCATAAACAAAATAAATGAAGCTAGGAAAAAAGGGAAAATACCAAGTGGGGAAAAAATACTTTCATCAAATATCTGTGACAAAAAACTGATATCCAGAGTATACAGGGAATTAACACAAACACATAAATCCAAGAGCCAAGAACAAACAATTGTCAAAGGAAAAATTACTAACTCTTGACAATTATATATATAAAACATGACTCAAAATCACTAATAACAAGAACAATAGAAATTGAAACCACTCTGAGATTTCACATCACATCCAGCAAATTAGCAAAGCTAACAAAAGATAGAAATAGTCAATCAGAGAGATTGTAAGAAAACAAAACATGAGGCAGTATGAGGAGGAGGATAGGGCACTGAACTTGGAGTCAATAAGACCTGGGCTTGACAGATCTGTGCTTCAGTTCAACCACTGGGGAAAAAATTGTCTTTTTCAACCCAGAATTTCCTTTATTAGGCATATGGCCACAAGGAAGTCAAAGATAGAAAGAAAGGTCACTTTTAGACCAACATATTCACAGACATATTTGATGTGGTAGAACTGGAAATAAAGTGGATGCCCATTGATTGCTTTTTTAACATAATGAAATATTTTGTGAGTTAAAAGTGATAAATATGAGGAATTCAGAAAGAATAGGGATGAATTAAAATAGCCTGTAGTATGCAAAATGAGGAAAACAATGTACAGTTATATAAATAAAGAGAATAGTAAAACAGTCGGAAGTTATATGAAGACAAATCTTTGCCCTACACAAGTTAAGGAAATTCATTTCCTTTCTTTCCATAGAGACTTTATATGCAATCAGCCAAAATTGATGTTTCGTTGGTCTTATATGTTTTATATGCTATCAGCCAAAGTTGATGTTTCCTTGGTTTTGCTTACTTGTTTTTCTTTGTTACAAGGGAAGGTTCACTGGGAAAAAGCACATCCAGATAAGACAGCGGTAAAACTAATAAAAAATATAAAATTTAGGTTAATGGTATTTAAAGCATTCCCTTGATGTAACTGACATCCAAATATAACTTTATAATGTAAAGTATATGAAGTTAGTTTTGTGATTACTATCCCCTTTTCTAGCAATTCATTGACCATCCCTTTAATAATCGAGTTCTAAATTTTACCAGGATTCAAAGTCAAACTCATTAGCCTCGAGTTTATATATTCCGTTATCATTTCTTTTGTTGAAAACTAGGACAATATTTGTCCTCCAATCCTGTGGTACTTCTCCTGTTTTCCACAATCTTTCCAACATCATTGTTGCACAGTAATCATTTATGCAAGTACTTTCATTACACAAGATTGTAGCTCCTCTGAATGGAAGTACTTGAGCTAATTAAGGACATCTAGGTACTCCCTTATTTTTCCCCTACTCCTTTCGTTATCAACTCCTCGTTAAATATTATGATTCTGCTTTAATTCAATCCAAAGAGTGTTTTCTTGTGCTATGTCATATTACTAAGCGAATGATTAAGAAAAGAATAACAAAATTCATTTAAAAATGAAAAAAGAAAAAAGTGATAAATTGGGCATACAACTAAGAAAGCTGGGACAGCAAAAAAGAAATTAATTCTGAAACTCGAAGAAAGAAAATTGAAAACAAAATCTATTGAAGTAATAAATAAAGCTAGAGACATTTTCCCCACTTAATAATATTTGATTTTTTGCAATTACATGAAAAGATAGCACCACTACTGTCACATTTCTTATGTAAAATAGCTTTGGTTTTCCTCCTGAGTTTTGTTAATGCTGTGTAGAAATGCCTTTAATTTTCAAGGATTTCTGTTATCTCCATTTTTTTCTTTAAAGATTCTCTAGTGGCGGTTGTTGTTTATAAGGAAAATATCATATCAATAGCAAACAGACTTTTTTCACTTCTTTACCTTTATCCTTTCATTCTCTTTCATTTTTCTTGTTGCTATTGATAGCTTTTCAACTAACACAGAAGTTGGTTTACTCCAAATAAATAATGGGAACTTTTACTTTTAGGTAAATACCTTTTATCATATTAAAAATATATATAGCCTGTCCATATATATGCTTTGTAATATTTTAGCATAAATTAATGGTAAGACAGCTAAGTAGTACAGTGGAGAGTTGGACTTGGAGTCAATGTGACCTGCATTCACATTTGATGTTAAGCACTTACTACTTGTGTCACCATGGGAAAGTCACTTACCTCTCCCTGCCTCAGTTTCCTCATTTGTAAAATAGATATATAATAAAAGCAATTATCTCCCATGGTTATTTTGAGGAGGAAATGAGGTATTTTCAAGAATTTTGCAAACTTTTAAGTATCATATAAATGCCAGCTCTTATTATAATCATGTGGTTGTGAGTATTCTTAATATGATTATGTGCATTGTTTTCCTAATTTTGTACCATCCTTGAATTCCTGTTATAAATCAAAAATAGTACCTAATATTAGTAATAATTAGTCACATTGTCAGAGAGAGAGAGAGAGAGGCAGAGAGACAGAGAGAGAGAGAGACAGGGAGCAGAAGAGTGGGAGAAATTTTTTATCTTTATTAAAATGTTGTACATATCTGAAAAACCTGAAAACCAGATGTTTCAAAGATATTAAGTCTACAGTCAATAAGAGAGACAGAGACAGAGAGACAGAGGTAGAGAGACAGAGACAGAAGAGAGAGAGAGAGAAGGGAGGAAAGGAGAGTGAAGGTAAGAAAGGGAGAGGGATGAAGAGAGAGAGAGAATAGCAAACTATTGTTATCCCTAAGAATGCCATCTAACAACCAAAAAAAAACAAAAGTCTAGATTTTCCCAGATGGAGTCAAGCAAGGATTAATTTGAGATTGTACCAATTAGCAGCAGATGGCAGAACATTCTTTTTACTTCATCCAGGGAAGTGATTCTCCACAGTTACTGTTTCTCATCACTGTGAATGGTTTTTGATTCAGAGACTGAAGAATTTGGTTTTTAAAAAAGTAGAAAATTTCCTCTTTCCCACACCCTAAATGTAAAGAAAAAGGGTCTTCATTGGTAAGATGGTTATACTATCCAGAAGAAATCTGAAGAGAAAAAAAATATGCATTCTTGGGGTCTGGTGATTTCCAAAAAGACAGAGTCAAAGGGTCAAGGGTATGTGTGTGTGTGTGTGTGTGTGTGTGTGTGTGTGTGTGTGTGTGTGTAAGAGAGAAAGACAGACAGACAGACAGAGGCAGAGACAAAGAGTCAGTGACAGAGAGAAAGTCAACAGAAATAGACAAAAAAAAATAAGAACAGAGAGGGAGCTGGGTTCGCACTAATTTCAGGATCTGACATTCCTGGCATATAATGATGGTAAATGAAAAGTAACAACGAGTAAACATATTTGGTTTTTATTTCATACGCTCTTATTTACATCACTCAAATACTTGAAAATGTTATTTCAGCATATACATTTTTGGAAGAGGGAAGCAAGACACAAGTGATGAATCATTACAAGAATTGTTTTCACTTTTTCATAGAGAAGAGAAAAGACATCTTTCTGTAATACATACATCTGCATATCATTTGCAAAATGTCCAGCTTATCTTTCACAGTAAAAATTAATTACAGCCACAGATCATCTTTTTCCAAGGTACATATATGAAGTTCAAAAGGGAAAAGTGGGAAGAAAATATACTTTAATAAAAAATGATGCTCTGTGCTCTTTCAACATTTCATCCAAAAACTTTAAAATCACAAAATGAGCAATTCAATTCAACAGGAATTTATTAAGCAGTTACTACAGAGGGGACATTGGAGATACAAAGATAAAATGAAACAAAATTCTTGTCCTCAATGTGCTTACATTCTACTGCCGTGATAAAACATGCAGACAGATAAGTGAATAAGGGAAATACAAGGTAATCTGAAGAAGGAGAAGGCATTAATCACTGAGGGAAGAGGAATAAAGGATAGACTTTAAAGAGGAAATGGCATGTGAGCTAAACTTTGTGGGAAGGTAAGGGTTGAGAGCAGCCTGATATTATGGTGGACTGAGTGCCAGGCTTAGAATCAGGAAGACCTGAGTTCAAATTCAAATTGTTAGTTGTGTGACCCTGGACAAGTCACTTTTTTTGCCTCAGTTTCCTCATCTGCAAAATTAGCTGGGAAAGGAAATGGTAAATCACTCCAGTATCTTTACCAAGAAAACCCCAAATGGGGTCACAAAAAGTCAGACACAACGATAATGACTGAATCACAACAAAAACAACAAGAACTGTGAGACACAGAGATGAAGAAGCACATTCTAGGCTTGTGGGATGCCCTATATGAGTACAGAGAATCAGGAGATGAAATGAAGACCTCAGGAAACAGCTAACAATCCCACTTGAGTGGAACATGAAATGGAGTAATTAAAATGAAACTGGAAAGTTAGGTTAGAACCTCAAAAATCAAGTGGAAGAATTTGTATTTTATTCTCAAAGCCACAGAGCCACTAAATGCTTTGGAGCAGAAAAGTGACATGGCCAAAACGGTGCCTTAGGGAGATGATTTTGGCACTTGTGTGGAGAGAAGAAAGAACCATGAGTTAGGTGACTTTATAGTAGTCTAGAAAAGTTTGAACTGGGTTGTTGACTGAATTAGTAAAAAACAAAGGATCGTTTATGAAGGAAAGAAGGAAATGAGCATTTATTGAGCACTTACTATGTGTTGGGCACTGTGCTAAGTGCATTACAAGTAATTATTTGCTCTTCACAACAACTCTGTGAGTTAGGTGGCCATTTTTGTCATTTTACATATGAAGAAACTGAGGCAGGCAAAGGGTAAGTGACTTACCCAAGGTCAAACCACTGGTAAGTATCTGAAGTCATATTTGGATTCAAGTCTTCTTGCTTCCAGGCCCAGTGCTCCATCCACTGTCCCACCTAGAGAAGAAAGAGATGCTATAGAGTTGAATCAGCAAGGCTCAGGGATGACTTGCAAGCAGGAGGTGATAGAAAGGGAAACATCAAGAACAATTTAAAGGTTGCAAATCTAAGTGACTATGAGAATGGTAGTGGCCTCACTCAAAACAGGAGAAGGAGCCAGGTTAGAGGGATAGGTGGTAATGGTGATGTGGGACTGGATTTCAGAAGAGAGACTGGGTGAATACATTGATTTGGGAGTCATTGGATTAGAAATGATAAGTGCACCCATACCCTTGGATGAGGTTACCAAAAGACAATAAAGAGAGGAGAAAATCTGAGACATAACTTTGGAATGCCTAACCTTAGTTAATGAAAAAGGAAGATAAACAATCAAAAGAGATTGAAAATAAGGTAAGAGAACTAAAAAAGAGTAATAGAATTGCAGTCAAGGAAAGAGAGAGTATTCAGGAGGAAAGGGAGGTCAACAGAGTCAAATATTATAGAGGAAACTCTGGAACTCAAGTATGAGAGGAGCTGAGAATATGAGAGAAGCATGAATAGATAAGGGTTAATATGAGGGGGGAATAAGAGACTTTCAGTTGACTTCAAACTTAGTATGAGTCACCCAACAAAGTTAATGTACCCTGAGGCTACTTTAAGAGAACCTCAGAGGGTCCAGGAGGAAGCAATTGATGATGCTACTCTCCTTGGCCTAAGCAGGCCACATATGGAGTAATCTGTTCAGTTCTGGACATCCCATTTTAGGAAGGACGTTGATAAGGTGCAGGTTCCAGAGAAAGTCAACCAAGATGGTGAAGAGTCTAAATAGTTCATATCAAATGAGGATGGACTGAAGGAAAATGTTTAACCAGGAGAACAAAAAATCCAAGGGGATGTAAAAGCTGCCTTCAAGTATTTGAAAGATTATGATATGCAAGAAGTATTATACTTATTTTACCTGCCCCCGGCGGATGGTTCTAAAAGACATACGTCAAAATTGCAAAAAATCAGGTTTGGGCTTGATATGGTGAAAGTTTTCAAAATAATTAGAATTATCCAAAGGGGGAAGCAGGCTGCTCCTCAGGGTACTTGGTTCCCCTTCACTAGATGTCTTTAGGCAAAGATTAAATGACTGTGTGTTGGGTATTTTGTAGAAAAGATTCTTTTTTCAGGAATGCATTAGACTAGCTAGCTCAGCAGGACATGTTCCAATTCTGACATTTTATGTGATTTGGGAGATATCTATACAGAGATGATAGCTTAACCTATATAAACTGATATGGTTACCAAGAGAGAGTGCTGTAGATGGAAGGGAATAAGCTTCAGCTACCTCTTCTTCATACATACACAGGTTACGTTGCCATATCCCATAAAACTATTAGAGAAGAAAGCCTATCTATTGCTTCCATGTCAAATGAGAAAATAATCTTCTCTATTCAAGTAAATCTTAATAGGACATATTTCAGTGGCAGTATAACAACTCATCATTCAACCCACAAATTGGAAACTTGGGTCAAAGGAGCCTCACTATATCTATTGTTAGTCATAGGTCTGGGTTTACACAAATGGGGCCCAATGTTACTGGATTCTCGAAGGAATTGGGATTTCCAAAACAGGGACATTTTGTGTGTCACTGTGTAGGCACCAAGAGACTCCTAATTAATAGCAAGAATGTTGGTGAATTTACACTGAGTACTGACTGACATAGTATATACCAAGGTGAGGGGTGTGTTTGGCCCAGAGCTTTAAGGAAGAGACATACATGGTTATGGACTCTCTTTGGAACCAACTCCAAGGAGGAAAGAGAGAAAGACCTTGGAAGATGAAGACATGTAGAGAGAAGCTAGCTCCTCAACATGTCCCTGATTTCCAGGTTGTCTACTTAAAAACTTTGGAGGCCTCCCCATTTCCATGATATCACAGCCTTTCTCTTAGAGTTCAGATCTTGTTTCACTCTCATCCTTTTATATTTTCTGGTACATTGTAATCTGTAGAATATCTCTTATCTCTGTGGTTTGTGATCAATGGAAAGGTACTAAAGTAGCAAGTATAAGTTTTAGGCTACCCTTCCCCCAAAGCATAGTATCCAAGGAAATCCATGTACCCCTACATCTATCAAGGTTATTTGTTTTTAATCATGACTCTTTGTGACTCCATTTGGGGTTTTGTTGGCAAAGATACTGAAGTGGTTTGCCATTTCCTTCTCTAGCTCATTTTACAGATGAGGAAACTGAGGTAAACTTGCCCAGGGTCACCCAGCTAACAAATATCTGAAGCCACATTTAAACTCAGGTCTTCCTGAATTCAGACCTGGTACTCCATTCACTACTCCACCTGGTCAATACCCCTCCCAGAGACTGGAGAAAAGAGTGTAGCTCCCCAGCACTTTGCGGGACTTACTCTTTCAGCCAGTATGGTCTTCTCTTCAGAGGCAATCTAGACCTGCTCAGTCATACCTTTTCATGCCCAATTAAGCTGAATTTCTATATGTCTAGGCAACCCATGTGGACATTACATGAGCAATGCATATATCTTGCATCAATAATCACTTTCTTTGCCTCGTGCACACACGCCCCCAGAGACAGTGTGCACATGTCATGTTTCTTCAGGTTGGACAGCTGTTGCAGATTTTCTACTGAAGATGGCTTTGTTGTTTACCTATTTCTCTACCTCCTTATGTGTCTCTGATGTTTTGATCACCCTCAGTGTTATTTTGCTCCCAGCTCATCTGAGCCTCCACATCTGCAGGAGAGCTGAACATCCCCAGAGATGTGGCTTTTAGTTAATAACCTCTATCTTACATGTATATATCTGTGGAAAAAGAAGGGTCTGTTTAAGTACATTCTCATAAGAGAATTTCAGTATTTCTGTGATTTATTATTCTCTCAAGATTTAATTAGCATGATCACGTACTTGAGAAAAGAAGTATGCCTTGATTTGAATTTTGATTTGTTTTTGCTTAATGTGTGAACACGTGTGTGTGAAACTGAAAGAATGTTTCTTTTGTTTTCTGAGTATGTGTGGGTAAATATGGGGAAATATTTTATTTATCTGTGTCAGTTTATGCATGATGAATTCAATTAGTCTTATCTGAGCAAAATATTTTTTATCTTAGCCTGATCAACTGGATAAAAATCAGTTTTCCTATCATTGCCTCTCTGTGCTAGCTTCCCCTGTTCACTTTAATGAAGCTTGTCAACATCATTTAATTTAGCTGAAGACAATTTTAGAAAGTTTTCAGGAGAGGCATGATAAGTCTAAATATCTGGGTTTTAAAGCTCAATTTGAGCTGCTGTATATCTATTTTTATTCTAAATATACCCACTTAGGATGAAAGCAATAGAAAACAAACAATTTCAGAAAGATTTCTTCCCCTATTCATGTGAAATATTATTGCTGTGAAATATAAGCAAAGAGGCAAGAATTATTATGTATGAAAATATCTGTTCCATGAGAAGAAAATAGCCCCAAGTAAATTAAATAGCTACATTTAGGGTTTTTTTACATATAAAATTTCATGGCAAATTTTGTTACATGTTGTTCATCTGGAGAAGGGAAGAAAACAGGTTGAAAATGTGTACTCATTCTTTATGAGGTCTCCTTTTCTGACACTTGTTTATCACAAAGGTAAAAGTTACAAATGAAAGGAATTTCCATATTTATTTCCTATGTGATAGACACATTCATTTGTTATGTTTTCCTAAAATTAGAAAAGTATATTTTGTTCAAAATAGAACTATGGAATCTTTTAATTGTTTTAAAAAAATTCTTACAACAAAAATAACTTCTGATTATTTTTTATGCTCAAGAGGTTATTAGAAACAAGTAAACTGCCTTCTCTTCCACTCATTTTGTTGAAGCACTGATTTGTATTTTTTTCTTTGAGATAATTTCTTCCACATACATGTGTGTGTGTATAAAATATATACAGTTTCTGGACAAATCTTAGAGATGCATACAATGAGGTGTTTCAAATGTATTTGAAGATGTATTTCCAACATATATGCCCTTTAAAGATTTTGAATGCTATGGATAAAAACACTAAAGCAATAATTTTGAAATTGGAAAGTGTTCAATCTTAATGTAAATCAATCTTGGCTTATGGAATATTTGAAAAATACAAAAATACCAAAGAATGGAATGAGAGAGAATTTAGATTTCAGAATTTTAGTATTGTGTAAAAAAAGATAGTCTTGATTTTAGAATCAGACTATAAAAAAGGAATAGCTCACCTAGCTTTGGAAAGATAATAGTTTTTGGCTTTAAGAATTTAGTCTCATCAAATAATGGCTTTGTCATGTGCCTCCAACTCTAAGACATTGTCAATACCTGTTAATAGCATTTCCTTTTTTCTTATTACCTCAAAAACTGTTTCATTCATTAAAACGTATGAGTTTAAGATTTGATCAACAGGGAATCTTCAAGGCCCTAGGAATTTTCAATTGATTGTTTAAATTCTGCTAGAATTTTCACCATTGGAATTTTCAAAACAATTAATGTCATGGGAGGAATAAATGCTCAGTTGAAAAAATACTCAGAGCAAAAAATTCTTGAGCCCTCTAAAGTATATTATTTAAGAACTACACAGATTTCATATATTTGTGAAACAATGTGTCTCTTTATAAAGAAGCCACCTTTCATTTAGAGTGTAATTTTCAAGTATGATACCAACTGGGATTTAGAATATTAAGAAAATGATTCATTGTGAAGAGAGGCTGCTTATATGTACATGTATATGTACATATATGTGTGTACATGTTTATACACACATGTACTATTCATATATACACATATGTGCATCTATATACATGGTTGTATACCTGTTTATACACACACACACACACACACACACACACACACACACACGGTAGAGATATAGTTTTGTCCTCCAGAAATGTGAAGCCTGTTGCATTAACCTATTCAAACAATTGTCTTTCTATCACTCCTTTTCCTGTTTGTTAGAGAACTGTGTCTTTTTTCTTTGCCTTGCTTCTCTTCCCTTTTCCCTTATCCTCACTAAGAGCAATTGTGATAGACCTGGTTTTCAGAAATATCTAAGACAAAATCCCAGGTACATAACCACTGTAATATATCGAGTTCTTTTATTATTTGGAGTCTGAAATCTACATACTAAATCACAATGTGAAAAATACATTGAACTCAAATTAAGGATATTAATAGCCTTTGAACTAAATCATTGACTGAGTGAATAAACATCATCTTATAAAACAAGCATAATCTATGAAAAAAACAAAAAACATTCCATTTATATAGCAAATTTACTGGAAACCACAGCATTAGATTGTGGAGCTTTTGAACATTTATTTGCTTAATGACCTACCTCTAACTTTAGATAGAGATCTAAGGAGATTTTCCAGATTATTAGAAATCTGCTGGAAAAGATTCCACCAGGTCTTCTGACCACCTACACTGCATGTGAACATCAAGGCTTTCAATTTGAGTTCGACAGAGCACACTTTAAAAAATGATGGAGTTGGGGGTGGTAGACAAGATGGCAGAGTAGAAACAGGGACCTGATAGAGCTCTCCCCCAAAACTCTTCAGAGAAACCTGTAAAAATGATTCTAAACAAATTCTAGAGCAGCAGAATCCACAACATGACAGACTGAAGCAAATTTCCAGCCCAAGATAATCTGAAAGATCAACCAGAAGGGTCTATTGCATCAGGCTGGGAGCAGAGTGCAGTTGGGCATGGGTCACACCAGCACAGACAGAGCTGGGGCAAGTCTTAGGGGACTGAATCACTTGCAGCTGCCATTTCCAGACTTCTCACCCCACAAAAGCTAAAGACAGCTTCAAAGATCAGTGGGAATAGTCTCTCACCCAGATGAGAAGGGAATATGGTCCAGCCCCAACCACATCTCCAAAGCAGTAGCAGCCACTGCTGAAGCAGAGGCTGCTTCTGGAGTCCTCCACATAATAAAGAGTTCAAAAACGAAGTCATTGACTGGGAAAATCAGCAAACAGGAGAAAAAGAAACAGACTATAGATTCCAACTTTCTCGGTGAAGACGTCTTTTCATACATTATTGATGATGAGAAAGATCAAAGTATATATCCAGAAGAAAACAACAAACACAAATCTCCTGCATCCAAAGCCTCCAATATGAGTTGGTCTCAGGCCATGGAAGAGGTAAAAAGTATTTTGAAAATCAAGAGAAGTAGAGGAAAAACTGGAAAGAGAAATGAGAGTGATACAAGAAAATCATGAAAGCAGGACAACAGCTTGATAAAGGAAATCCCCCCAAAAATGCTGAAGAAAATAACAGCTTTAAAATTAGACTAACCCAAATGGCAAAAGAGGTCCAAAAATCCAATGAGGAAAAGAATGCCTTAAAAAGCAGAATGAGACAAATGGAAAAAGAAGTCCAAAAGTTCACCAAAAAAAATAATTCCTTAAACATTATAATGGAGTAAATCAAAGCTAATGACTTTATGAGAAATCAAGAAATTATAAAACAAAACCAAAAGAAAGAAAAAGAGAGAAGATGATGTGAAGTATCTCATTGGAAAAACAACTGACCTTAAAAATGTATCGAAGAGAGATCATTTTAAAATTATTGGACTATGTGAAAAAAGAGCCTAGACATCATCTTTCAAGAAGTTATCAAGGAAAACTGCCCTGATACTCTAGAACCAAAAGGTAAAATAGAAATGGAAAGAATCTACCAATCATCTCTTGAAAGAGATCCCAAAAAGGAAAACTCCTGGGAATATTGTAGCCAAATTCCAGAGTTCCCAGGTCAAGGAGAAAATATTAAGAGCAGCCTGAAAGAATTCAAGTGTTGTGGAAACACAATCAGAGTAACACAAGATTTAGCAGCTTCTACACTAAGGGATTGGAGGGTTTGGAATATGACATTCCAGAGGTCAAAAGAGCTAGGATTAAAACCAAGAATCACCTACCCAGCAAAATTGGAAATAATATTTCAGGGGGAAAAAATGGAACTTCAATGAAATAGAGGACTTCCAAGCATTCTTGTTGAAAAGACCAGAGTGGATTAGAAAATTTGACTTTCAAATACAAGAATCAAGAGAAGTATGAAAAGTAAACAGGAAAGAGAAACCACAAGGGACTTATTGACCTTTCTCAGTTTAAGATAGTTGGGTATGTGGGTGTATGTATGTAAGTAGAGAGAGAGAGAGAGAGAGAGAGAGAGAGAGAGAGAGAGGCAAAAGGCACAGGATGAGCTGAATATGAAGGGATGATATCTAAAAATAAAATTGTGTTAAGAGGAATATGCTGGGAGAAAGAGAAAGGGAGTGGTAAAATGTAGTAAATCATTTCACATAAGGTAAAGATGAAAGGGAATAAGTGAGTCTTATTTTCACTGGATTTAGCTTCAGAAGGGAATAACATGTACACACAATTGGGTATGAAAATTTATCTTACCATACAGAAAAGTAGGGGGGAAGGAAAGGAGCGATAATAGAATGTACAGCAGATTGGGGGAAGGGTTAATAATCAGAAGCAAATACTTTTGTATAGGGACAGGTCAAAAGATAGAATGAATGGAGTGTTGGACAGGATAGAGGGAAATATAGTTTTCACAACATGACTGTTATGGAAGTGTTTTGCATAACTACACATTTATTATCTATATCAAATTGCTTGCCTTCTTAGTGAAGGTGGATGGCAGGGGAAAGGAGAGAATGTGGAACTTAAAGCTTTAAAAATGAATGTTAAAAATTGTTTTTACATGCTCCTAGGAAATAAGATATATAGGCAATGGGGTATAGACATCTATCTTACCAAACAGAAAAATAGAAAGGAAGGGGATAAGGGGGTGGGGGTTGATAGAACGTTGGGTGGATTGAAGGAAAGGGTAATCAGAATCCACACTACCTTGAGGTGGGGGAGGGGGAGATGGGAAGAAAATTTGAAATTAAAAATTTTATGGAAATGGATGTTGAAAACTGAAAATAAATAAATTAAATTTTTAAAAATCTTTAAAAGATGCTAGAGGTTGAACTGAAATAAAAGATCAGACCATCAATTGAGGAAGATAAATTGTAGAACATTAATATAGTGCAATATTTCCGTGGTATGGGAAATGATGAATTTGATAAATGTCAATAAACATGGAAAGACTTTGGAACTGATGTAAAGTGAAGTAAACAGACCCAATTTCCATTTCCTTCAGAAGATCACCCCCCCTTATATGTCCCATTTCTCTAGTTTCCATCATCTCCCCATATTATGATCCTTTGTCTATTACCTTCAAACATTACTAACATACCCATCTTCTCAAGCTATCACTTTTCATCTCTTCTATTTCTTGCCTAAACTCCTGTCTACCCATTACTTCTATTGTCTCCTCATTATTCCACAATGCTTTGCAGTCTGCTTTCTAACCACATCATTCAATTGAAACTACATTTTCCAATATAATTGCCAAATGTAATGCTCTTTTTTCCATCCTCATTTTTATTAAAGTCTCTACTTTATTAAATTCTATCAGTCTTCCCCTCTTCTCTGGATTTTTGCATCTCTCTCTCCCCCTTCCCTTCCTCCCTCCTTCCCTCTCTTCTTCCCTCCCTTCCTCACATTTGTCTGACCACTATTTCTCAATGTCTTTTGCTGGATCATCATCCAAATTATACCCCATAACTATGGATATATTACAAGATTCTATCCTGGACCCTCTTCTCTGCTATCTCCATACTCTTATTTGACAACTTCATCAACTCATAGGTTAATTATCTCTATGCAGATGACTTAACTTCTCTCTCCTGAACTATTGCAGTGGCCTTCTATTTGATTTTCTTGCCTCATATCTCTCCCTACTCTTGCCTATACCACTCATAGCTACTAAAGTAATTTTTCTTACATGCCAGTCATACTCAGTATGACTCCTACTCAGTAAACTCCAGTGGCTCCCAACTACCACTAAAATAAAATATAAACTCTAGCTTTTGAAGCCCTTTACAAGGTTCTTTTTTAAAGTAGTATTTTTATCTTGAAATGAAATTTTTAATTATTCTAAAAGCATTGTACAGTACATTTTACATTACATTTTATAATTCAAGATAAAATTGCTACTAAATTGTGAAAATCCTTATATTACACTGGCCTATTACTAAAATTCTCATAAGGATTTCTATAGAAACAGAGAACAATATATATCTCTATCTATATATTTATTTATATTATTTATTAGCACTATATTATTTATGATTAGTTTTCTATTATTAGTAAATATTATTTCTTTATATTTTATAATATATTTATATTACATAGATTATGTTTCTATAATATATAGTATATATTATATTTATATTATATATCATATATTTATATTATTGGATCTATATTCAAATAGATGTTATTCACAGAGATGGAAGAGGAGAGGTGATCAACAATCTCAAAGTAAAGGTTCCATTTATCACAGATAAAGCTAAGAAACCTACCTTGTTACTACTATGACTTTGATTAGAATGGTTTTGCTAGGTTAGAAAAAGAAATGATAATTTAAAAAATGAATTTTCTTTCAAAATAGAATGAATGAAGAAAAGACAAACCTCACAACTGGAATGATAAATGCAAATGCACCAAACTCCCCATAAAACAAAAAATTATAGAATGGAACAAAAAGGCAACTCCAAAAATACATTATATACACAAAAGGGTTTTAACCTTGAAATATCCAAATATTTTAAAAGTGGATTGTGGTTTAAGATGTAACATGATACTGCCACTTCAGGAAAAGGAGTAGTACTAAAGTTACTGAAGTTGATTCTAATCAGAAAGTTTCAAAAGAGATAAATATTAACAATAACAAATACAATATGTTATTTTTAATGTCTATATAAGAAACAATATGTCAAACTTAAATTTAGAAGTACCTAATAATTTTGTGGCATAATAAAAGAAATATATGCACACATGCATATGCACACATATATACACATATACATACATGTGTGCACATACATATACATGCATGTATGTATGCATGTATATATGAAAGAAAGAATACAGGATACAGGATCTGGAGTCAAAAGACCTGGGTTCCAATCCCACATCTGATGCTTACTGCAACTATATCCTTGGGTAAATCACTTAATCTCCAGAGGCATAAGTTTCCTTAATTGTAAAATTAGGCAGGTGGACTAGATAAGGTGTATGGTATCTTCTGGACATCAGTAATAACATGGTTATTATTGCTATTAGATTTCCAATTCTCTACATATAGTAAATCTAATAAAAAGATACACAGAGGTTCTATATTTTCATCATGGAAACTCCCGGTACAGGAACACTCCCACAAATGTTCACATGACCTGTTCTGACTTAGTAGATAAATCATAGGGAGTTGCCTGAGCCACACAGAGGTTAAATAATTTAAACTACATCTCACAACTAGTGGCAAAAGTGGACTTAGAAACAAGCTATTCCAGATTCCAAATCTAGTACACATTTTATCTGAACCAAAAAAAAGCTAATATTGGTGAATCGTTGTTCCCCTCATTCCTCCCTCAGAAGTCCTAGAACTTGCATAGTCTATAAAAGTCTTTTATAAACATTAAGAATACAATACAATGGTCACTTGATATTCACCATCCAGCCAAGTGGGACTCTCTACACATGATATCCTCACAGTCCATTCCACATGAAGCTGCTCATTCCATGAAAGGTTATGGAAGATGTTAGGTTTAGGGTCTTCAAGGTCTAGAGCAGTGGTTTCAAAACTTTTTAGTCTCAGGACCCCTTTACACTCTAAAAAATTATTGAGGATCCCTGAAAGAGCTTTTTGTGTATGTGGTTTTTATCTATTGATACTTACCATATTAGAAGATAAAACACCTTAGACTGGAAAGGTAGGAGGGAACCAGGTTATGGGTTTTAAAAAACCAAAAGAAGATTTTATATTTTAACCTGGAAGAAATAGAAAGCCACCGGAGTTGAATGAATGAGGATTTCCATGCAATCCTACTGTTTCCCTGATCTATCCCACTTTCCACAGCATCTCTTCCAAACTATTTCATACTTCCTCAAAGGTCAGACATTTCCCCCTCTTCCAACTCTCTCAGCTGAGAACCTTGCCTCCTAGTATACAGAAAATAATTGAAACCATTTGCCACGAGCTTCCTCTTCTCCCCTTTTCTTCAACTCCTTCATTCAGATGCCTTCTGCCACCTTCTTCTCCTTCACCCATCTCAAATAATGAAGTAGCCTTTCTCCTTACCAAGGGCTAACTCCTTTTCACTTGTTCAAGTGATGCCATTCCACCCTGTTTCCGCCAACAGATTGCCCTCTCTGTCATGCTCACCCTTTCACTTATTTTCAATCTCTCCCTCTCTACTGGCTCATCTCCTACTGCTTACAAACATGTCCATGTCTCCCTCCACCCCCGGAATAAAAAACCCTCTCTTGATCCAACCCAACTATCATTCTATGTCTCTTCTGCCCTACGTAGCTAAATTCCTTTAGAAAGGGGGGAGATGATAGGTTACGGGACTAGATTACGAGAGGGGATAGTCAGTCCCTTTTGAAAAGGGACAGAGTCAAAGTAGAAAATAGAATAAGTGGGAGGCAGGACAGCATGGAATGTAATATAGTTAATCTTTCACAACGTGACTGCTATGGAGGTAT
This sequence comes from Potorous gilbertii, assembly GCA_028658325.1. Taxonomy (NCBI): domain Eukaryota; kingdom Metazoa; phylum Chordata; class Mammalia; order Diprotodontia; family Potoroidae; genus Potorous; species Potorous gilbertii. The sequence goes on from CM053770.1 coordinate 137,724,809, forward strand.
TTGCATGACTACATATGTATAACCTATATTGAATTGTTTCCCTTCTCAATGAGGATGGGTAGGGGGAAATAAGAGAGAGAATTTGGAGCTCAAAGCTTTAAAAACAAATGTTAAAAGTTGTTTTGACATACAAATGGGAAATAAGATATACAAGCAATGGGGTATAAAAATCTATCTTGCCCTACAAGAGAGTAAGGGGGAAGGAGAGAAAAGGGAGGAGATAAAAGGGAGGGCAGTTTGGGGCAAGGGGCAATCAGAATGCATTCCATCTCAAGGCGATGGGGATGGGAGAGGTAGGGAGAAAATTAGGAACTCAAAATCTTGTGGAAATAAGTGTTAAAAACAAATATTTTTTTTAAAAAAATGCCATGTACAGTAGGTGCCTCCACTTTTTCTCCTTTCACTCTCTTTTTGATCTGCTACAATTTGGTTTCCAGTTTCATCATCACACCAAACTGCTCTCTCCACAAGTTACTAATGATTTCTTAGCTGCCAAATTCAATGACCTTTTCTCCATACCCAGTCTCTATCAAGACTTCTACTGTAATGTCTTTGATGCTCTTAATCACTCTCTCCTATCTCTAGGTTTTCAGAACAACATTTTTCTCTTGGTTGTCCTTATCTGACTACTCCTTCTTTCTCTTTTGCTATATCTTGTTTCACAATACACCATCTAGCCATAAGTGTCCCTCAGATTCTACTCCTGAGCCCTCTTCTTTTCTCCCTCTATACTACAGCTATCCCTTCCCCACTGTGGTTTCAATATATTGTGGGTTAGCTTAAAAAAATTAAATGGGAATTTGGGGTGGTTTTGTGGAAGTCACAGACAACATATGAAGGCCAGCAAACCATACAGAAAAGGTTTAGAAACTCAGAAATGCATAAAATATATGGATAGTATTGTATAATATCAACATATTTTGTCCTTTAATACCACACAATAAATCAGACTTCTTCCAGGCATGAAGAGAGGGCCAAAAAATTTTCTGTGGATTTTCCAGGTCATGGGGGTTACTCCACCTCTAACCCCCATGATGTGGAAGGGATAACTGTCCTGTATTTAGTGATCTCATCAGTTCCAATGGATTTAATTATAATCTTTAGCTGATGATTCTCAAATCTACCTATCCTTCCCCATACTCTCTGTTGACTTCAGTATTGCATCTCCAACTACCTTTAAGACATTTTTAACTCAGTGTCCAGTAGACATTTTAAACTCAACATGTCCAAAATTATGGAACTCATTATCTGTCTCCCTAAACTCTCTCTTCCTACTACTTTCCTTATTACATTTGAGGACATTCTATGTCACATACTTGGTTACAGCTCTAGAAGTCATGCTCAGTTCCTTACCATCTCTCACCTGCCATGTACAATCTGTTGTCAAGGTCTGTCAATTTCACCTTCACAACATCTCTCCAATATGCCCCCTGCTTTCCTTTGACATTGCTGCCACTCTAGTGCAGGCCCTTATCACCTCACATATGAATTATTATAGTAGCCTGCTGATGGGTCTGTATGCCTCTAATCTCTCCCCATTTCATTTAGTTACTAAAGTGATTTTCCTAAAGTACAGGTCACCATGTTACCCAATTACGCAGTAAACTACAGTAGCTTCCTATTGCCTCTAGGTGCAAATACAAAATGCTTTTTTTTGAGGGGGGGGAGCATTCAAAACCCTTTATAACCTAACCCCCTCCTACCTTTCCAGTCTTAAACCTTAATTCCAAAAATTTATTCTTTGACACAATGATTCTGCCCTCCTGGCTGTTCAACAAACAAGACACTCCATTTCTCTGCTCTAGGCATTTTCCCTGGCTATCCCCTATGGCTAGAATACTCTTCCTCCTCTGCTTCTACGGCTGACCTCTCTGGTTTCCTTTGGTGGGTTGTTGTCCTTCATTTGCAAAGAGAACCAAAATGACATCACCATGATAAAGTGAAGATTCAGTGTGTCCCACTGTGACTGATCAGATCAATATGAGCTCGGAATGCTTTGCCACAGGTTGGGCACAAATAGTCCACATGAATTTTTGAGGTGGATATTCCCAGATTTGTGCACTCTACATTCACTTTGAGCTGTCTCAATTCTGCTTTGCTTATAGAGCACAGCACCCTTTCTTATGTGGGCATGCCATGCTGAGTACTCCTATGCCAGTGTCTCCCATGTTGCACAGTCAAATCCAAAGTTCTTGAGAGATACCTTCAGAGTGTCCTTGTATCACTTCTTCTGACCACCTTGTGATCACCTGTCCCATGTGAGTTCTCCATAAAATAGTCTTTTTGGGAAACATATATTTTGCATTGGAACAGCATGGCCAGCCCATTGAAGTTGTGCTCTCTGAAGCATAGTTTGAATACTTGGCAGTTCAGCTCAAGCAAGGACTTCAGTGTCTGGTACCTTATCCTGCCAGATGATCCTCAGAATCTTCCTAAGACAGTTCATGGAAGTGATTCAGTTGCCTGGCATGGTGCTAGTAGACTCTCCATGTTTCACAAGCATATAATAATGAGGTCAGCACAATGGCTCTGTAGACCTTCAGTTTGGTAGTCAGTCTAATACCTCTTCTCTCCCAAACTTTTCTTCAGGGCCTCCCAAACACTGAGCTAGCTCTGGCAATGAATGCATCAACCTCATTGTCAATGTGTACGTTCTTGGAAAGTACACTACCAAGCTAAGTGAACTTATCCACAGCATTCAAACTTCTCCATTTGTTGTAATCGATGGTTCCACCAGTTTCCTTTAAGTCACAACTAAAATCCCAACTTCTACTGGAATTCTTCCTCAATCCCTCTTAATTCCAGTGTCTTTCTTCTATTATATCCTATTCATCCTCTATATAGCCTGTTTTGTTTTGTTGGGGTTTTTTTTTGTTTACATGTTGTCTCCTCAAATTGATTTTAAATTCCTTGAGTATAGGGATTGTCTTTTGCCTCTTTTTGCAGTTCCAATGCTTAACACATTGCCAACTACATAGTAGCTACTTAATCAATGTTTATTGATTGATTGTTTAATTAACAGACTTAGGATCTGGTGTGAATTTTAATTCCTGCCAGCCAAAGTATCCTGGAGCTAGCAGGGACCTCTGACATCCCCTAGTCATACTTCCTTCCTCATTTGGAGCAAACAGTGAATCTAATGAGTATCTTTGGCAGAGAGAATCCTACCATTCCCATGTCACACTCACTTCTCTGTGACTGAAAATTTCAACCCCCAACAACTTTTTCCTACAGTCTATATCTCATTATATCCTGTTACACATTTTCTTTCTTTTTCCCTTGACTGTGCCAAAGCTCTGCTGGAGTAGGAGGACACAGCAGAATGATGAACTCACACTTAAAAAACACATTGGGAAATGAAATCACTAATGAAGAAATACCACTGGGAAAACTGAATAGCCATATGTAAAGAAATGAATATAAGGGAGGCATACCTCATATCTTAAAACACAATAAATTCTAACTGGATCAGTGACCTTTCTCTCTATCTGTATAATATGTGTATATGTTAAAAACAGGAAGAAAATGCAATGTTATATTTGTCTCAACTGGGGAGAAGGACATTTTATCAAACAAATAGAGAAAATACTGAATATAAAATAGATGTATTTGATTACAGAAAGATAAAAGATTTTTCATAGCAAAAAATATCATTAAACTTTCAAAAACAGATTAGGGAAGCAATATCACCATGAATAGAAAGGTCTGACATCCAAAAATCTATAAGGAATTGATGCTTTGATGAGACTAATAATACATACTCTCTGAATATGGAGGAAATACAGATTGAGAATACATGAAAGGATGTACATTTCCTTCAAGAATCAGAGAAATTCAATCCAAGACAACCCTAAATCTAGAGAAAGTGTTATAATTGAACCTGCTTCCATTCCCCCATGTATCACAAGTCAAGTGTTGTCAGACCAATAGTGAGAATGAAAAAGGATGAAACCAGGAAAAGGATTGTGCTGCATGGTTTTCCTTGAGTTCTTCTACCCCTTGCATCCTCCCTCTATCTGCTGCAAGTGAAGAAACGAAACAAGCATTTCTTAAGTTCCTACTGTGTGCCAGGCACTGGCACTAAGCAGTTTACAAATATTGTTTCAAAATTTGTCTGAAATGACAAATTTAAAATATAAATTTACAAATTTAAGCCTCATAATAAACCTCGGAGGTAAATATTATTACTACTCTGATTTTTCAATTGAGGAAACTGAGGCAGATAGATTAAATGACTTGCCCAAGGTCACATTGCTAGGAAGTATATGAGGCTAAATTTTAACTTGGGTCTTCCTGACTCCAGGTCCAGTCACTGTTCCATCTAGCCGCCTCTGAACTCTCAATACCCATGGAGCTTAAGTGTTGCCATCCAAAGGTGAAGATATGTTCAGTTATAACATACTTTTTGGTCTTCATCCACCTCTCCAGTTTGTTACCTTGAACTGGCTTAAAATGCAGCAAGCGCTGACATTGCATCAGGAATTAATATTGTTCAACTAGCCACTGTCAGTACGGATGAATCTGTTATGTGTCTTCCAGAGCAATTTTACCCTCCCTCCTCTCTCCTCCAGGGTTCCCTGCAAATGATCAAAAAGCTAAGGCTAGTATGCACACACACACACACACACACACACACACACACACACACGATAAAAAATTATACATTAAAGAGGATGAATTAGAACATAATAAAGGTAAGACAGAACAGGAGCTATTTAGCACAGGAAAGTATGGCAGCCAGAGATTCATCTGATTACAAGGATCTGTACAGACTTTCTGCTTAGTTGAGAGAGAGAGAGAGAGAGAGAGAGAGAGTTCATCTATATTTTCCTCTGGGTAGCATGGGTAGCGTAGGGAAGGACAAAGGTCTGTGAGAAGAGTTGTCTCAACCAACTGGTAAAGTCTATGATACTGCTTCCATATCACTCACAGTGTCTCTGTGGTCATCAGTCCTCACAATCTCTCTGGATACAGGCATTGGAGAGGAAACAAGTCATTCCCTGTATTATGTTGGGTTTTTTTTCCCTCAAGATGGAATATGCATTCACTCCCCTACAAAGCCATGCTCTAGTTCTAGTCACTCAGAACCCCAGAGATGGTTTTTGCCCATATATCTATTGTTGGGCATCTTGGGAATCTGCACCTCCTTAGGTAGGGGCTATATCGACATACACATACTTACATACACTTATACAATACTTACCTCAGTATTTCAATGGATCTATCATTTCCCTAATGTGGATATTGCTTCACTGGTGCACACTGCAAGGCATCAACCCCTTCTTATCCCATAAAATTCTTGTTCATAACTCTTTTCCAAGAGCTTCAATCATTGCACAGAAAATATGCATAGAATTCTGGAAGTTTTTCTCTAGATTTTTTATATTCTTGAGAGTTCTGAGAATTCAGAGAGAGCTAGATGACACAGTGATTGGACCTGGAATCTGGAAGATCCAAGTTCAAATTTCATCTCATACTTCCTATCAGTGTAACCCTGGATAAGTCATTTAACCTCTATCTTTATATTCCATGAGTTTCGAGTCTTAGTGTCTCTTTAACAGTCCACCTTCCTTTCAGATGACACATTTCTTTGGTGATATTCCTTATGATACTTTTTTTCTGTTCCTCATTTGAAATTTACTAGACCCTAATAATTTCCATTATTAGATTCTCAATTTTCAATTTTAATTCCTCAAGTTTGTTGTTCTGAGATTCACAGCAGTAGACAAATGTCCTTAATACTATTAAGGCTACTCTGGATAGTATTAGTGGCAGCTGGATGGTACAGTTGATAGTACAGCTGAGCCTGGAGTCAGGAAGACCAGAGTTCAAATCCAGCCTCAGACAACTAGCTATGAGACTGAGATTAAGGCTCCTTAGAGAAATCTAAACTTCTGCACAGGCAATAAATATTAATGCATTTAGGATAAGAAGAGAAGCAGTCATGGGAAAAATCTTTGTGTCAAATTTCTCTGAAAAGGATTTGGCATCTCAGCTATATAAGTAATGAACAAATACATACATACATACATCATACACATAGTACACTAATCTATGTATATATATTCAAATACACACACATACATACATATATTTTTCATATAGTCATCCCCCAATAGATAACTGATCAAAGGATATGAATAAAGAATTTTCAAAAGAATTGCAAAACTAGGAATTACATGGAAATATACCCCAAATCACTAATAACAAAAGAGATACAAATCAAAACAATGCCAAACTTTCACCAAAAATTAACAAAGATGACCAAAAATGACAAGAGTCAATGTTGGAGGGGCTGATAGGCACACTAACATATTGTTGGTGGGTCTGTGAATTGGGAGGGAAGAGGAAAGGGAAAGGAATCAGCACTTAAATAGTGCCCAGGACTATTGAGAATTACAGCAATGGGGAATTGATCCATGGAATGGTCAATTGACATACCCTCTCTAGAAATAATGAGAGGGTTGATTTGATTACTCTGCTCAGAGCAAGCACTGGAAATCAGAAGCAAGGGATAGGTAGAATGAGTATAGTGGCAAGGAAGATGACAATATGGACAAGATGGGAAACTATATAAGTTAGACCTAGTAGGATAAATAAGTTTATATTCACTCATTATTCACCATAAAATGCAGCTCAGATCCAGAAAGACAGTTTCAAAATTTATAGGATTAAACTCTCTCCTCCCCCAAGGACTGGAGACATGGTTTTTGGAGGTCTATGCCAGAAGACATCATTCCAGGGTTGGATTGGGTGGGGTGGAGAAGCAAGGCAGTGGAAATATCAGTGTCTATTTGCCACTTCAAGACAGATGGTCATTAGAGAACTAGATGAGAAATATGAAAATCCTATGCACAGTAACATATACAAGACCAGAGCTGTAGTCATATTGAAAATGTGGAAAGTGCTTCTGAGATCCCTGAGGGCACAGGCACAGTTTGGTAGGATCTTGATAATTAGATGAAGAACATGGAAATCAGATAGAATCCGAGTATCCTCTATATAAGTCAAGTGCTTAAAATCACTCTCAGATTCTAGATCATCTTGAATTTATGCCACTGTGTCTCCTATAAGCTATAATATAGATCTTGGACAGATATTGCAAGTAAACCCATTAAAATTGGAATAGAAGGATTTTTCCTTAACATGATAAAAAAGCTTTTTTCAGGATTCTAAGAATTAGCTTTGTAGGTAGTAGAGGAGCATTAGAAGCTTTCTGAATATTAACGGGACTAATATAAGGTTATATTGATAGAAAGGAATGTGCTATTTAAAGAAACAAATAGATGTATTAAATAGTTTGAATTAACCTATGACATATTCAGGACCCATATAAAGACAATTACAAAAAAAGTCTTTTCAGAAACAGAGAATTTTCAAATTGGCATGTAAACTTCATATATATATATATATATATATATATATATATATATATATATATATATATATATAAAGCTAATAAATAAAGATAATAAAACTTGAAATTAATCTACAGGTTTCATGTAATATCAAAAGTATATTTAATAGGAGACCAAAAGTTCAAATATGCCACGGGAAATAATGGAAAGAATGGAAGAAAAATGGAAGAATTATAATGAGGGATAAAATTATACTATAAAGCAGTTAAGTATGTTAAAAGTATCTGGTGCTGAATAAAAATAGATAAGTGGAAACAATTTGAAAATCATTATCTTGAATGAAATGCTTTGTAAAGACTACAATTTCAAAGAAAAATTTTCGAAGAGATTTTCATGTATTATTTCACTAGATCCTCACAACAATGTCAAGTCTATGAGTTTTGCTATCTCCATTTTATAGATGAAGAAATTGACAGAGATTAAAAGACCACACCATTAATGAGGGTCAGAGGTAGGACTCTAGAACCTCCCAATTCCAAGTCCAGATCTCCATCCATGACATCGCATTGCCTCACAGCAGATCTATTTAATAAATGCAAGAGCACAAAACACTTGAATGGAATTCTAGAATACTGGACAGGAATTTGCTTTAAACTATTAATGATGATGATGAGCAATGTCAGCCTGGTCCTTTCCCTTCTAGATGCAAGTATTTTCCTCATTAAAATTATCTTCTGTATACTCTATGTGTATCTTCCATGCACTAATTTAATTACATATTGCCTCCCCAATTTGAATATAAGCTACTTCTGGCCCGGGACTATTCTCATTTTTGTTTGTATAATCTGAGTTCAGCACAGTGTCTTTTAAAAAAAGTCTTGCTGATGGATTGACCAATAAAAATTCAGAAATGTTCCTTCCCTTTGATCCAATGATTCATTACCAGGAGGTTGTTGAGGCCAGGGTGGAAAGACCTAGTCATACAAAAATATTTCTAGTTACTCTATTTAAAATAACAAAAATCTGGAAACTAATAATGTAGCCAATGTTTGAAAACTGTCTGAACAAAACATGGTATGAATATAATGGAATATATTATTATATCATAACAAACTATAGATGATACAAAGAAACAATGCAGAACGACCTTCAACATTCACACTGACAATAATTTTGGAATTAAAGACTACAGCAATGACAAAAAGATAGCAGCAGCTGGACCTGGTATTGCATTGGTAGAAGGAACTCCTAGAAGGGAAACTCCCTCTCTCATTTCAGGTCTATCCCAGTTAGGTGGCACAGTGGATAGAGTACCAGTGCGGCAATCAGGAGGACCTGAGTTCAAATCTCACCTCAGACACTTGACACTCTGTGTCACTCTGTGTGTGTGACCTTGGGTAAGATACTTAACCCCAATTGCCTCATGCAGGATCATCTCCAGGTCACTGGATTCAGATGGTTCAGGAGAAGAAAGTGAGACTGGTGACCCTAAACAGCCCTCCCTCACTCAAAACAAAGTCAAGTGCAAGTCATGTCATCATCTCTCTGATGGCATGGTCTTCTTCAGCAACAAAGGTCGAACACACACATCCCTTCTCAGTAACTTAGAATATAATGGAGCAAAGGAGAGCACTGAAAAGTTGAATTATCTCCCCCAGCCAGATGGGATCTGAGACGGGACTTGACTCTGGTCTTTCTGATTCTGAAACCAGCTCAGTCTCCACCCACTAGCCTCTTCTGAAGCCATGTTGCTTCCTCAGTCAGAATTTAAGTTACTTGAGGACAAGGACCCTTTTCGTTTTTCCATTGAATAGCAAGCATTTAGCGCAGTTTTGGCAACAAATGTGAAGGCAACAAAACAAGATTTATATAGAGAAAATAATTTTAGAAAGTAGTCATAGAAACAAGATGATTCTGTTTTATACATTTTAAAATGTTGTACAAAAAATAAAAGTTTACGATTACATGTTGTCATTTACAATGACTTGGTTTGCTTTGTTTTCTCTCTCTTTATCTCTCTACCTTTTTTATCTCCTTTTGTTATCTTCCCTATGAGAATATGGACTACATGAAAGCAGGGACTCTCTTGCTTTACTTCTTGTATACCCAACACTTAGCATGGTGCATGCCACATAATCAATGGGGATGTTCAAGGAGATCTAATGACTATGGTGTGAAGGTTTGCTGAGCCCTTTTCAGGGCTCCTCATCCACCTTTGGCATCTACCTGGTATTCAGCTCCCATCTATGGCTCCCAAGAGCTGTAGCATGCAGAGTGACCACACCCTGGTAAACTGTCTCTGCAGACAGGCTAAATGAAGTTGAAGGTAACTGACAGGCCTCAAACTCTTTGGTGAGTTAGGGGAGTGGGGTCTACTCTAAGCATATAGACTTCCCTTAACAGAATGGCAAATGAGAATGATTAGTTCTGATGGCCATGAAGGTGGCTGAAGCAATGCTTTCTGTTTGGTCAGATACCGAAGGGCCAAGGTCATCCACTGTATTTTGGGCTATCACCAGTCATCTTGACTTTTGTCACTGGACTTCAATGACCCTGGAAGAGAGAGTGAGGCTGATGACTCTGTGCAACTCTGCCTCACTTAAATCTAGTTCATGCATGAGTCCAAACATTGCCCTGAAATGTCATTGGTCCTTTTCAAAATTGAAGGACAAGCAACAATGAGGAATTTACAAATCCTTCCTTTACCCATTCATTCTTTTGTTCTTAAAAGTTCTATTCCTTTTAAAAAAAGGAAAGAACTTTGTGAATTATAAAGCTTTATATAAATGTGTATTATTATAAAGATCATCATTAATTACTTTTCATCTCTATTTAATCTGGGCAATTTTCAGTATCCCCAACTATAATTGATTGCTGCTAAGTAAAAGCTAAAATAAAATTTGTTGGTGAATTATGACCCCTTTTAAATTCATGTACCATAATAACAGTCAATTTATTTGAGTAGTCACTTTAAAAGCCATTGTACTGAGCCAAGCATAAGCACCTTTTACAACCCTGAAGTCTACACACTACACACACAATCCATTATTTCTTAATTAAACAACAAGGTTCCCTAGAAATGTCCCAGTTAGACAGCTTTACTAAGCATTCTGCTGTCATTTGCTGGATTAATGTGACTAATTAAACAACCTACAGCAGTGAGTCAAGACCTTAATAGAGCAACTCAAGTGAGGTTTACCGATCTCTGGGTGTACCTTCTCTTAAATCCATGTGAATTCATCCTCTATCGATAGATTGGATTACAGTAAATGTCAGTGTCTCTCTTTTTCTGCTGTTCTTTCCACTTGCAAAAAGGAGCTTGAATGGATGATTTATCTGTTCTTGGAAATTAATTCTCTGCCTTGAATGAAGAAGAATGATTTTTAAAAAATATTTAGAATAGAGAGGAGTATAGTTTGTGACAAGATAGATTTTTTTTTTAATTTTCAAATGACAAGCATTAACTTTTTTCTTCCTCCTCTGTCCACCTCTACTAGAAAAAGAAAAAAACTAAACTCCTATAACAAATATGAACAGTCAAGCCAAACAAATTCCCATATTGGTCATGTCCAAAAATGTATCTCTTGTTCTGCATGGTCTATCACTTCTCTTTCAGGAGATGAGTATCATACTTCATTAAAGGTCCCCTAGAATCATGGTTAATCATTTCATTATTCTGAGTTATTATCTTTTAAAGATTTTTAACAGCATTTTTGTTATAGTAAATTATCTATAATTTAAAAAAAAAGAAGATAAGAGAGGAAGTAACAGGATTTTTTAAAAGTGGAAAGAAGAGAACAGAAGGAAGGTCAAAAGGAAACAGAGATGGGCAAGGCAACTACCAAAGTCACATGCTGTTTAAAAGGAAAAACAAGTTGCATATAATAGGGATTTACAGTTTCATGTAAAAATGGTGTACAATTTTCTTTTATGTTCCACTTTGTATAAAAAAAGTTGATCAGTGTGCTGCAATAGGGCACTTGGTCAAACAGGTACTGTCATGAAGTCACTGATTGACTGGATACTGCCAGACATTGAAAGGAGGTAGAGGCACCAAATTCATCTCACTATCTTCCTGAGCATCAAGCCTTTCCAGCCAATACAAGTTGAGACATTGGAGAGTTCATTTTTAATTTAGTCAATTTCAACAGCAAAGCTGTATGATTTTAGACTGACTGTAATTACCTGATTGGATGAAATTAATTCTCTAATTTGCTTCTGACAGTTTCTATATCACTCTTAACATTTGTCACCCTTATTATTAGTCTCCTCACATATGTAGGACCTTTATATCCAAAAGAGGCAAAGGTACCAAAAAATCTTGAACCTTATTACTTCCAGAAAAATGCAACTAAGAGAACAACCGTCATGGTTTACCCATACAACTATTTTCACATCTATAAAACATGCATAAGAATAATCGATAAATACATTTAATTTATCCTTCATGAGGGTATTTATTAGGAGATAACCCATACCTGAAGAACTTTGAAATCAATTGTGAGACATGGGAAACACTGGCACAGGACCACCTAGCATGGTGTGCCTTCGTCAAAGAAAGAGCTGTGCTCTATGAGTGAAACAGAATGGCAGTAGCTCAAAAGAGACATGAGATGAGCAAATTTAAAAACATCTCTCCTACAAATATTCATGTGGCTTACTTATGCCCAACCTGTGGTAGAACATTCTGATCTTATATTGATCTAATCAGCCACAGTCAAACACACTATACCTTGACTCCAACATAGTAATATCATTTTGGTCCTCTTTGAGAATGAAGGACAACAACCAACTGACCAAATTGAAAATAGGTAAGGTTTTAAAAGTAGTCTGGAATAGACCACTTCTTGACTGCTATCCATTTGACTGAAAGACATGTGATCTCATTCTGCTGACTTCGTGGTGACTACAAAAAAAAATATTTGATCCATAAAGCAAAACTCTGCCTTAAAACTCTCCTCCAGTAAAGTATTTCCCTTGCCTTTATCAAAATTGTACCAGCTTCCATATCTATTTATCAATATATACCTTATCATTGTCAGAACTAGCTTAAAAGACCTTAGTTTAAAAAGGCCAAAGTCTCCCACTGCATCCAGGGCCATCTCCAGTTGTCCTGACCACTGGACCCAGATGGCTATGGAGGAGCAAGTGAGGCTGGTGACCTTGCACAGCCCTCCCTCTCTTAAATCCAATTGATTTGCAAGTCATTGCATCATCTTTCTGATGTCATGGTCCTTTTTGAGAATGGAGGACAAATCACAATCACAACATCATAAAATACACATACAACACATCTACAATACATCTATATGCATATATTAAAAGAAAGATAATTTTACTTAATCAATACCTTATCATAGACATATTCTTACTTAGTTGAGGCATAGAACATAGAAACCAAAGGTACTCTCCACTATCGTGGAGAAGCTCTGTCCCAGATTCCAAGTTAAGAAGGATTTCATAAAGATAGTGAGCTCCTCCAGATAGTCTTGTTAGTGGATGACATGGACATTGCATAAAGTCCCAGAACACTGAAGAGACCCTTGGACAAGGTTCATAATCACTGAAGTGATTTTGCACTAACCATCCACACAGGAAGAAACCAAGTATTTGAATAGTGCCTGTGGTCTAGTCAATAGACATTTTATGTATTAAATAGGTGATCTATATAGCTTATGTTTCTGTGTGTGTGTGTGTGTGTGTGTGTGTGTGTGTGTCTTGTTGCTTGTCTCCCACAAAATGGAGTAGGCCTAGAACTAAAGAGAAAGAAGCTGGATTGCCTTTAGGAAATTGCAAAGTTCTTTTAACAATTCCAAGTTTTCCCTTAAATAAAGGTTCATCTTTTTAATATCAATATTTAGTGGTGTTGCTAAATGACTACGAATCATACGAATCTGATGAATTAAATCCAGTGAGTTAAAAATTATCACTCAAAGAGTAATGGAGAGATGCATGAGAAGTATACGTAGGCTACAACTTATTACAAAGGAAGGGTAAAAACACATTATTAAACACTTACCTTGTGCAAGACACTGTGCTAAACATTTTACAAACATTATCGCATTTGATCATCACAATAACCTTAGGATGTAGATATCATTATTACCCACACTTTACAGCTCAGAAAACTGAAGTCGACAGAGGTTAAGTGACTTGCCCAGGGTCACACAGATAGCCTCAGGTTCCTCACTTGTAAAATGGGGCTAACAATAGCACCTACCCCCAAGGGTTGCTGTAAGGATGAAATGAGATACTAATTGTAAAGTTTTAAGCACAGTGCCTGGCACATGATAAATGCTATATAAATATTAGCTATGTGTGGAGCCAAGGTGATGGAATAGAAAGATGCACATACCCTAGCTCTTCCCCCACAGCCCATAAAATGTCTGGAAAGAAAGACTCTCAACAAATTCTAGAGCAGCAGAAGCCACAGAACAATGGAGTGGAGGAGATTTCCCAGGGTGACCTGGAAGGCCAACGGGAAAAGTCTGTCACATCATACATGCGACACCTTTAAAAATAGGCTAACTCAATTGGCAAAAGAGGTCCAAAAAGCCGATGAGGAGAAGAATGCTTTAAAAAGCAGAATCAACCAAGTGGAAAAGGAGGTTCAAAAGCTCACTGAAAAAATAGTTCTTTAAAAATTAGAATGGAATAGATGGAAGCTAATGACTTTATGAGAAACCAAGAAATTACAAAACAAAACCAAAAGAATGAAAAAAACGGAAGATAATGTGAAATAACTCATTGGAAAAACAACTGAACTGAAAAACACACCCAGGAGAGGTACTTTAAAAGTTATGAGACTACCTGAAAGCCATGATCAAAAAAAGAGCCTAGACATCATCTTTCATGAAATTATCAAGGAAAACTACCCTGATATTCCAGAACCAGAGGGCAAAATAAATATTGAAAGAATCCACTGATCACCTCCTGAAAGAAATGCAAAAAGAGAAACTTCTAGGAATATTGTAGCCAAATTCCAGAGTTCCCAGGTCAAGGAGAAAATACCGCAAGTAGCCAGAAAGAAACAATTCAAGTATTATGGAAATACAATCAGGATAACACAAGATCTAACAACTTCTATACTAAGGGATGAAAGGGCCTGGAATACAATATTCCAGAATTCAAAGGAACTAGGATTGAAACCAAGAATCACCTACCCAGCAAAACTGAGTATAATACTTCAGAGGAAAAAATGGTCATTCAATAAAATAGAGGACTTTCAAGCATTCTTCATGAAAAGACCAGAGCTGAAAAGAAAATTAGATTTTCAAACACAAGAATCAAGAGAAGCATGAAAAGATAAACAGGAAAGAAAAATCACAAGGGACTTACTAAAGTTGAACTGTTTACATTCCTACATGGAAAGATAATATTCTTGAACTTTTCTCAGTATTTGGGTAGTTGAAGGGATTACAC
>CM053770.1:137740088-137777665 GCA_028658325.1 Potorous gilbertii
AGAGAGAGAGAGAGAGAGAGAGAGAGAGAGTACAGGGTGAGCTGAATAGGAAGGGATCATATCTAAAAAAATGAAATTAAGGGGTGAGAGAGGAATATATTGGGAGAAGAAAGAGAGAAATGGAATGGGGCAAGCTATCTCTCATAGAAAAGGCAAGAAAAAGCTTTTCCAATGGAGGGGAAAAGGGGGGAGGTGACGGAAAAAGTGAAGGTTACTCTCATCACATTTGGCTCAAGGAAGGAATAACAACATGCACACTCAATTTAGTATGAAAACTATACTATAGGAAAGTAGGGGAGAAGGGGATAAGTAGGGTAGGGGGGATGATGGAAGGGAGGGCAAATGGGAGGAGGGAGCAATTAGAAGTAAACACTCTTGGGGAGGGACAAGGTCAAAAGAGAGAATAAAAGAAATGGGAGGCAGCATAGGATGAAGGGAAATATAGTTACTCTTACACAGCATGATTATTAAGGAAATCAAAACTACACATATATAGCCTATATTTAATTGCTTGACTTTTTAGTGAGGATAGGTGTGGAGGGAGGAAGGAAGAGAAGTTGGAACTCAAAGTTTTAGGAACAAATGTTGATAATTGTTTTTGCGTACAACTGGGAAATAAGAAATACAGGTAATGGGGTATAGAAATTTATCTTGCTCCACAGGACAAGAGAGAAGGTTGGGATAAGGGAAGGGAGGGGTGTTAGAAGGGATGGCACATTGGTGGAAGGGACAATCAGAATGCATAATATTTTGGAGGGAGAGGGGAAAGATACAGAGAATTTTTGGAACTCAAAATTTGGTGGAAATGATTGTTGAAAACTTTAAATAATTTTAAAAAAAGAAAATATCTTTAAAAATAAATATTAGCTATTATTAGTTATCCTCTTCCTTTTATTTTATTTTTTACTATGAATAATCATTGATAACTAATTATTCCAGAAAACATTAAATTGTCTCTCCTTCCATCCAACAGGGACAACATAACCCATGTTTAGAAAATAGAATCAGAGCCTTCAATAGGGGTCCTCACCCAGCCATGTTAAAACTCCTCAATTACATGTGCATCCAGCCATTAACTAGATTAGGCTATTTTATGTGCATCTTGGTAACCAAACTGGTCTGAAAATAAGCTCCTGTAATGCCTTGGAAGCAAACCAGAATCACCATCAAAGCTTAGGGCAGTGGAATGTTCCTTCCACAAAGAAAAGCGGGTTTTTTTTGAGTGTGCAGGAATCTGACCTGCAGCCCAAGGAATAAACTGGGTCAAGTACTGAAGGGTAAAAAAGGAGCAAATCGATTATAAAGAGTCCTTTTCCTTGGTTCTGGTAGCAGAAAAGAGTGGGAACAGCCTCATCTCCCACGGATTCCACCTGGCCCTTCCTTGAACAAGGGGGAAAGAAGCAAGCCCAGACCCAAATTTCCTATGTGTCTAGACACTGCTGAATCAAGGCCAAGCTTCTGGACCTCCCAGAGAAAAGTACCCCAGACTGAGAGGCCAAAGAATAAAGTCACCTGGAAAGAATTCAAGGCTACCTAGCTAATCCCCCACTCTGGAAAATATTCCTTTGAAACTAAAGGGATGATTTCTTAGAAAAAGTGGTCTTCCAATGAACTATAAATGGGATAGCTTTCTGTGGTATATTAAGACACAGGGGCAGGTGGCAAGTTGTAGTTGGAAAGGTATTGGATTTGTCTTCTGAAGCCCTGAGTTCTAATCTTGTCTGAACTTGAGCAAATTAGTTAACCTTTCTAAGCACAAATTAAAATAGCAATGACGTTACCTGCTTTTCCTACCTCAGAGAGTCCTTATGAGGATCTTTTAAGATAATCAGACCAAAAAGTCATAATTAAACATCTATTATGTGCCAAACATGTACTGCATTCTGGGGATACAAGTATAAAGAATAAAATAATCCTTCCCTCATTCTAATGGGGGGGAGAAGAGGTACATTTAAAAATATATACAGTATAAATATAAGGCAACAAATATATGCAAAGTAGTTATGTACAAGCTATTATGGGAAGGAAGGTACTAGCATACAGGGGATCAGGAAACATTCCATGACAAAGATGTCTCCTGAGCGGTATTTTAAAGGATGAGGTAGACTTTCTGAGGGAAGTTAGGAAAGAGGGCATCCCAGTTATAACAGATGGCCAGAGTAAACTGTTTCTAAATTTTCAAACACTATATAAATATAATCTATTAGTTATGACTGAGAATGAAGCTAATAACGAATAAATGTTTTTTAACTGAACTGCATAGGAAGCCTCTTATATAGTTGAACTGGTCAATTATAGGGTCAAGACCATTAAAAAATGAAAGTGATGCCAGAAAAGAAGATGATGGACAAGGAAACAGACGAGAATGAAGGGAATAGATGGTCACAGTGAGGATGCCAAGGGAAAGATGGAAAGAGAAGAGGTTATGATAAGAAAGGGGAATTTCAAGAGTCCAAGGTTATGGAGGTGGCATGACAATGATGAAATTTTGGGTTTGATCACCACTGTTGGTAGTTAAGCGAAGGTGGTCATTGGAACTATGAAAGTTGATCAATTGAGGGGCCAGGAAATTTAAGGGATCATAAACATATAGGTTGACTTCCCCAAGAATGAAGGCAGGAGTACAGGTGTTGGAGTTGTTGTTCAGTCATTTCAGTCCTGTCTGACTTGGTGACCCCATTTAGGATTTTCTCAGCAAAAATACTCGTGTTTGCAACTTCCTTCTCCAGCTCATTTTACAGATGAGGAAAATAAGGTAAACCGGACTTGTTCAGGGTCATTTTGAGGCCAGACTTGAACTTGGGTCTTCCTGACTCTAAGTCTGGCCTTCTATCCTCTATGTCACCCAGCTGCTCCTAGTACAGGTGCAAAGGAAAACACTAAGCCAGGTACTAACTTTGCTGAGGAAGACTGGAGGCAAGCATTATAGCCACAAGGCTCTGGACTGAGGGGTATAATTGGGTGGAGATCAGTTTAAAGAAGTTGCAAAGTAGTAGCGGGATAGGGAGAGTCTAGAAGTGGCATTGGAGAACAAGGAACAGGTTAGCTCTTGCTTGAAATGTATGTGTGACTGTCAGTCTGAAAAAAGAAACTGATGGGTGTTGCCTAGCATTAGATAAATTACAGCATTGTGGATGGTGGCCAGGGATGAAGCATCATCTGGAAAGAATCAGGATCCTCTGAACAACAGAAGGTGAAAAGAGTGTGGCAGACAAACAGACCAAAGTTTATTCATAAATGTAAGTAAATTTAAAGGTACCAGAAAGTACAATGGAATGGCAGAGAAGGATATGTACTGTGGAGGATAGAAGCAGATTGGCACAGAATTACAGAAAAGTTTGCCGAAGAATGATTGGGTTTTTTTCACCTTAGCACACCATGACTCTGAATCTCAAAAGGCAGGGCATAAAGGAGGTTCTAGGCATGGAATGGGGAAAGCCTCAGTGGTTTGGGGCCTCCGCCCAACAGGGTCTTGAGGTGATTAAGCACAGCATCCAGGGTACAAACATGTCCATTTCTGGAGCTATAGGAAGCAGGAAGAAATGGCAGGCTGCTATTTCTTAAAATCTGAATCAGTCAAAAAAACCTTGCATTCAGATGCTGAGGCCCAGTTATGTAGCTTCAACCCAGAATGGTGGGGAATGGTTGAGCCAACCCAACTTTAACTGCCTCAATGCTTTCCATGATTCGTGGTCTCTGTAGTGCTGTACCCCTTTGTTGGCATATTTATAGATTTATGGTTTTAATGCTCAGAAGTTTTTGGAATTGTAAGTGCTAACCTTATTCAGTCTGAAGAATGTAAAAGAATTTATATTTTTATACATATATTCAGTCATTTTAGTCATGTCCAGCTCTTCACAATTCACATTTGGGGTTTTCTTGGCAAAGATATTGGCATGGTTTGCCATTTCCTTATCCAGTGCATTTTACAGATGAGGAGACTGAGGTAAACAGGGTTAAGTGAATGTAATGCAAGCTAAAAATCTTCCGTCATCCATTAACAGGCCTCAGGTGAAGCCTATAAGGAGAAGTTTCATTGCAGAGGCTTGTTTTATAGGAAGGTCCACATCCTTTGTTACTTAACACACTGGGTAACAAGGGTCATAATACCCTCCAGTTCTGAAAAGTGTATATATACTCTGAGGCAAGGTTTTGTTTTGGGGGCTTACTCTTTGTAAGAAGGTTCATGTTACCACATGAGACCCTGGGAGTCCCCTAATCCCATCTTGGAAAAACCAGATGTTGGTGCTTCTGTCTCTGGTACGTATGGAATGGTCAGACAGTTACACCTATCTCTTGATCTGTGATGTATGTATAGTTTGTGATCAGACAGAAGCCCTGTCTGTTGGTCTTTTTTTTTTTCTCTGCTTGTATATTCTCTGTTGGTGAATGTAATTACAGAAGATTTCTGACTCTTCAAAAGTTGCTTTCCTTTTAGAAAAGCAGATCTAAGAACCTGTGCTAGCAGGCCCTCCTGGGTGTATCAGGGTGCTTGCTGCTACGGTGACATGTCCAGGATCACACAGCTAGTAAGTGTCTGAGGCTGGATTTGAACATAGGAAGATGAGCCTTTTTTATTCTAGGCCTGGCACTCTAGATATAGATATATAAGCATATGTGTCTATACATATACATAGATCTGTATAGGTATCCAGGTGGCATAGTAGATATAGTGTTCTAGTTGGGAAAATGAGTTCAAATTCTGCCTTGGAATCTTACTAGCTGTGTGACCTTGGACAAGTCACTTAAATTCTCTTAGCTTCAGCTTCTTCATCTCTCAAACACCTCATAAGGCTGTTGTGAGGATGAAATGCAAGAATATATATAAAGCTTTGCAAATCTGAAAGCCTGCATAAATGATAGATATTATTATTATAAATGTGTATGTGAATATGTGTGCATATACACATTTATTCATAGCTATATTACTAAGAAAAGCCTTTATCTCTCATTGGGATCATTGTATATGAGAAGTTGTTTGTTCCCCTTACCCCCAACCAATTCCAGTGGGCTTTGAGATGGTGTTCATACCTGGAATCCTGGGAAAAAGAGTCAAAAACACCCTTATAAGACTTGATTCCTCACTTAAGGACATTCTCCCAGTAATTTCCAGATAATTGGCATGTGTCCTCTAAGAGTTAATTGTTTCTTCTGCATGTTAGACGTTGCTTGGGAGCCCTAGGGCCCTACAGCTCTTAAGCGGCAAAACCAGAGTTTAGGCTCATAGTCTGATGAGACAAATTGAAAAGTACAAGTTCATATTAATTCTGCTTTTGGAAACTGTTACAAAACATATGAATGGCCCAGTAAGAGAGAAAGAGAAGTTGCCTAACAAAGGTCTGTGGGTTGGGATTCACACTTTCCACTAGGAAAGGTCACTATTGCCTGCAAAGTTCCCAGAAGTGTCCCCTGCACATTCAGGTCATGAACCAATGGATGCAAGGAAATCCGCACAGCTGGATCAACCACAGGAGTTTATGAGGAATAAAACTATCCCCATAAAACATAATTTATAACACAATTAAGGTACACACTTAGAAACAAACAGCGGTAGCAAACCAGCCAAAGGGGCAGAAAATAGAAATAGCTCAGTTTTCTATAAGTTAATTAATCAAAGCATCTATATTTCATTAGTCAATGCCCCACTATCACTTTACCTTTGACCCATCCCTCTACCTGGAAAGAGAAAAAATCTTTTTGGTTGCTGTTCAAACTGCCACACCAAATCCTGCTCTTGCTTTTTTTCTGTTTTTTTTTTCCAGTTCTACCTCCACCCCAAAGTCATATAGTATTTCCTTGCTTCCTTGTTATGGTTGTTATGCAGTCATTTCAGTCATATCCAAATCTTCATTGACCTCATTTCCTGGCAAAGATAGATTTGCCATTTCTTTTTCCAGCTCATGTTGCAGATACAGAAACTGAGGCAAACAGAGTTAAGAGACTTGTCCAGGGTCATGCAACTAATACGTGTGTGAGGCCAGTTTTGAACTCGGATCTTTCTTGAATTCTAGGCCTGACACCCTATCCACTGTACCACCTAGCTGCCCCTTCCTTACTTCTAGAAATGAACAAAAACTCCAAATTCTTTCTAGAGGAGACATAAAGTTCCTCACCTGGTTTCAGAATTTTGCCATTCCTTAACAACATCAACTGTGATAAATTTGGAATTGGATTACCTCCCTACTATCATCCATCTCAAGGGAGGCATCTAGCAAAGGTGGTACATTTGCTTCTTGTTTTCACCTCTGGAGTTAGCTAAGAAAGTCTCTCCCTCTTTTTGCAATGGTAACTTCATGAATAGCTGTCCATCTGGAAACAGACGGCCTCGTAGAATTTGGCATCATAGATGGGCCCTCCATATCCCCTTTGTGGGCCAACCTTGAGTAGATCAGAAACCTTCCTGCTCTAAGCACTTCCCCCTAAACTGTGCTGATTGATTCTAAAGGAAATGATAGATAGATGACACCTCGCTCCCAAACAGTCACCAAGTTGGACCTCTGAAAGGAGAGGGACAATCTCTAGCATATCTGAGTATGATTTTTTTTCCTGTGCAGAGGGTGAAGGCTGAAAATCTATATTTGAAGTTCCCATATGCCCCCAATCTGGGAAGCTGCTATGTTGGACAGAGATTTGGAGGCAGGCAACATCCCACAACTTCAAGGACTGAACATCCACTGAAAAGGAGTCTTTAATAAATCTCCTTTGGACACAGAAGTCATGCGTGTGAATTTCTTTTTCCCCTACTTCTATGAACATTTTGGTTTCCATATAAGCAATCTTTCGGAGAAGCATTTAACACCAAAGGAAGGAATAAAAATGTGTTGGGGAAACTGATCATATCTCTTCCTCATTTTTAAAAACCTCAAATTTAAGGACTCCTCATTGAAATTGCTGCAGTGAATTTCCCTAATTTAGGCAGAATCAACATATAATGAGATACTTAGACATATAGAAATCACCTGACTACTGGTTGCTGAGTCCCCCTGAGGTACTGGCCTTCTAGGACATGAGATTTGGCATCACAGATGCACCTGCTCAAAATGTCTGATAAAAATGACTGTCCTTCAACACAAGCTCTCTACTTCCTTTATCTGTGTTGAATGGTGAGTTTCCTCAAGCACAGGCCTTCTAGGGTCTCAGATTTAAAAGACTTCAGATAAAGGGTAGGTAGGATCCCATTACCTAAAATTCCATATAAGTCAGTTCAGGATGAATTTATATTCCCGAAATTTAGGTCTTCCCATGTTACTCCTATGCTCAAAAGACTTCACTGGTTTCCTATGTTCATAGGATAAAATGCAAGCTTAATTGTTTGATATTTAAACATCCCACAATCTGGCTTATACCTGCATTCGCAGTCTTTTTTTATATAACTCCCTTTCAAAAACTCTGTTTCAGTCAAACTACCTTGCTATCTGGTTATCCATTTCATGTTCCCATGTAATTTCTCAGGCTAGATGCAATCTCGCCTGACCTCTGCCTTATGCTTCTTCAAAACATAGCTCGGATGCCTGGTTCTACATGAGGCCTTTCCTGATCCTCCACTCTCTCCCAGATGTTAGCACCTTCTGCTTCTACTTATTTACTTACTTGTGTCCATGTTGTGCTCCTGGGAGAATGGAATCTCTTTGAAGGCAAATGATCTTTCACTTTTGTTCTTACATGGTACTTAACATAATGCATTGGCCATGAAAGTCACTTAATATTTGCTGAATTGAATAATTATTTTTGAAGACTATTGAGTAACTGTTTCAAGAATCTTGAACACATCTTCCCAAAATTATTAATTACATATAACCCTCTTTGAATATAAAAATCATTTCCCAAAATACACTCCTCCCCCACTGGCAATATGACCTTGTCTGAAAGAAGATACAACATTCCACCTATAGTCTCCTACTTCTCTGTGAAGAGGACAAAAGTATACATTTCCTCTTCTCTGGGACTGTGATTAATTATTACAATTGATCTGCGTTTGGAATCAATTTAGTTTTTTTATTGTAATAATTTTGTACATTTTTCTTTGGGGTCTACTCTCTCCATTCTACTTCAGTTTACAAAAGCCTTCTTTTATTTTTTCAGGATTACTTATTTAAGTCATTTCTTACAGAACAATAATATTCTACTACATTTATAATGCCACCATTTGTCCAACTATCCTCCAATCAATGGGAAGGCATTCTGGTTTTAGTTTGTTTTGTTTCTTTTGGTATCACCTAGGGCACTGCCATAAATGTGTGACCATACAGTTCATGAAAAAAAGGTCCAAGGTTACTTTTAGCTCAATATGAGTGAACAGTGTGAGATGGCAGCCATAAAAGCCAATGTGAGTTTAGACTGCATTTTACACTGTCCAAACCAAGAACTGTGACCATTCCAATTTGTTCCTCCCTAGTGAGACTTTATCTTAAAGATTCTGTTCATTTCTTTAGAAAGGATATTAACAATATGATGTATGTTAAGAGGAGTGTGGTCAGGATGGTGAAAGTAAGGGAAACCATACAATTGTAAAAATTCATTGGAAGAACTGAAGATATTTAGCAGAAAAAGGCAAAACTTAGGTGGAAATAATAGATGTCTTCAAGCATTTGAGGAGCGTAGAAGAGATCACATTTAGAGCAATGTGTTAAAGTTGGGGAGAATGGTGGGGAGAAGAGGGAGGCAGAGAGAGAGGAAATGATAGAAAGGTAGAAAACAAGATTGATGAAATGATAGAGACAGAAAAAGGTGACAGATGATTGATTGATTGATAGATGGCTAGATGATTATAGAGATAGATGGGTGATAGATGATAAATAATAGAGAGACAGATGAATAGAAAGATGGAGAGAGAGAGACATTGCAATTAATGAAGAATTTACTCTGTCAGGCACCGTGCAGAGATGCAGGTTTTGGCTAATATATTAGGAAAAACTGCTGAGCAGCTATGTGATACAGTGGATAAAGTGCCAGAATCAGGACGGATGCAGTCAGAGAGAGTGCCTGGATTCAGGAAGATTCATCTTCTTGAGTTCAAATCCAGCCTAAGACCCTCACTAGCTATGTGACCCTGAGTAAACCCTGTTTGCCTCAGTTTCCTCATCTGTAAAATGAGCTGGAGAAATTGATGGCAAGCTACTCCAGTATCTGTACCAAGAAAAACCCAGATGGGGTCACAAAGAGTTAGATACCACTGACAACCAAGGAAAAAAATGTCGTAAACATTGAAGTTATTCAAAGAGAAACTGGACTGTCTCTGAAGGTAATATTAAAAATAACTGATACATTGTGCCTTAAAATTAGTTTGCACCTTCTGTGTTTAAAGTCTGTAGCTCTGGCTTGTAAGAATTTGCAATACTTTCTGTGGCCACTTCCCACAGGTACTTGCTTCACCGTATTCCTACATTTTTAGGTAACAAACACACAAAAGTTCAGAACTATAACCTCAGACTTGAGACCAAAGGAAAGGGAATTTTCAGAGAATATATTTCACAAGTTGAGGGACTTTGAAAAAGGGAAGTTTTTGTTCTTTAGGTTCTTTAGGACTTGAATTTTAAGTACACACTCTAAGACTATACCATATTTAAATTTGGCCAAACCTGTGAAAATGTTGGAAGACTACATGGGTCCTGGAGTGGATATTTCCCTTGGAGAAAATGCGCAATGCTCAAAGCAATGGAGTTACCCTTGGCTTCAAGCTGTGTTGATTCATATACTAGGAGGCGATAGAGAAAGAAATTAACCAAGAAGATACACCCAGAATTTTCTCTAGACCAGTTGCTGAAATATTGGCCCTTGAGTTTAACCTGATTGCCAGCTAGAAATTGAATGCAGTTTCTATTAAAAAAACGAGATGGAAGATTGGAGAGAAGTGAGCCAGTCAATGGTGAAACAATAGCCCCTTCCTCCTACAAGGAAACAGGGACATTTGAAAACACTTGCCTACAAAGGTAGGCTCTCCACCCTTCCCTGTGAAGAGAGCAATGGAGCGTGCTGTAGAAGAGGGGGAACTGGAAAGGAGATGCTCAGCTACTTTAATCTTTACTAATATAGTTTTACTGTCAATTTTGCTTCAATAAATGAAACCTAATGGCTAATTGAATTAATTATTATGAGAAAGGAATGCAGGACTGGGGAACTGAGTGGGAACGATGACAATAACCCAAATGAGCTATGAAATATTGTTATTCTTACTTCTAATTATCCATATTTCTAACCTTAAGAGACAAAAACCCCAGAGCATGGTTAGTTGTTAGTGAATGGATAGCTCAAGTGCCAGGGTTGTTAATCACTGGCTGCTCGTGCACGAGGTGGTTGAGCTGATAAACTCAAGCTTAGAACACCAGTTTGTAATTTGCATAGTTATAGTGCCCCAGGTAGCTAATCCAGCCACACGATCCTAGTTTTAAGTGGAATATTACCCCTGTGCCACTGCCAGAATTCTCTCAATATACAATTCAGTTCTAAAGTGCTTGAGAAAAGGGACTTTGTGCTATTGTCATATTTGTCCCTGTGTGGTAAATGTGATGGTGTTGTTGGGGACAGTGGGGAAGGGTTGGTGCTTCAAATTCATAATTCTTTCAATGCCGCTGTCGTTGATTTTTGTTCAGTTAAACTTTCTTCCACTTCTGTATTTTTTAAGTGTGAATCCTGTCTTTTTTTTTAGAGCCTCAATAGCTTCAGAGAGCATCCCAAATTAATTACTGTATTTTTTGTCATATTGATTTTTTTCCATTGAAAGTTCTGATTCCCACCCTAATTCCCATATTCATTTCTTTTAATTTTTAAATTTCTCTTCTGAGCCGTTCTGGAGTTTCTTCCCTTCATTCCATTGTCATTTCTAGGGTTCTGACATAATGTACTGCCTTGCTTTCCCTTTTATCAGGAACTTTTTTGTGTTACCTTAGTAATTAATTTTTTATTAATCCCTAATATTAGTAGTATTAATCTTTAGCAATTAATGCATTGTGCTCTTTTCTAGAAGAGTTGTTCATTTTTCTTTATTAGTCTCACTGCTGATTTATCTAGACTATACTTTCTGCGATGCATTCGTATGTATCTCCTCTTTTCTGTTTGTTTTTATCCCATTTTTCTATTTTGGACTTTGCTTACTACTTTGAGATGATAAATGTGTCATGTTGCTAGAAGTCCCCATCATTTACCCTTTTTAGTTGCCTTTTTTGCCCTTTTCTTTAATATATTTGGGTCTATTTTAGCTATTCAGGTACTGGGTAGGGATGGGGCATATAATTAGTCACTGTCTCAACCTTCTTGTCAGATAGCCATTCTCTTCCATTCCAGATAATGTGTTGGATCAGGCCATGTACAGGGGCTGATCCTCAGCATCCACAATCTCCCATTTTCTCCCATCATCCCATAATGGCTGGGCAAGTCATTACCTCCCTTTTTTAAGGGGTAAAGATGTCTGTTTGGGTCACTGCTAGGGGAAAATCCACAGCAGTGATAGGATGCCACCACAGCTGTGGGAGTTCAGAATGTAGGTCCAGTAAGGTGTGCTGGCAGAGCTAGGGATGAAAACAAATGAGCAAAGAGCAGCTTCTGTTGTGTTTTTTGTGAATTACCTTGAAGGGAAATGTTTCCTTTCTCTTATTATCATTTTTATTACTTTAGTAACATTTTTGTTACTAAAAAGTTTTGTTAATAAACATTTTTGTTCTTCTTTGGAGATAAAGTTGGGAGCTAAACCTAATTAGATAAAATCTCTCAGTCATTTTGCCAGAATTATCTCTCAATATATAACGAAGTGGTTCTAAACTGATTGAGTAAAAGGGTTTTGTATCATTCAATGCCCAGTGCCTAACACAATATTCAGTACTTAGCAGGTATTTAATAAATCAGAAAATCTCAAAATTAGAACCTGAGCTATCATCTAATGCAGTTCAAAATTAACATACCCAGAATGGAGTTCATTATCTTCCCTCAACATAAGGCCCCATGTCTTCAAACTATCCCCATTTCTGTTGAGGACAACACAATTTTCTTACGCAGTTTTGTAACTTCGAATTTTCCCTCTCCCTTGCCCCGGTATGGCCAGTCAGTGGTTAAGGCTCCTCACTTCTGTCTCCACTAAATCTTTCCCCTTGTGTCCCCTTTTCCTCACTTACAATCACCACTCTACTTCAGGTCCTTCTAGGCTTTCTCATCTCTAATTTATCCACTACTAGTTACCCCCAAAATCCTCCTAAGGCACAGTTCTGACTATGTCACTCCACTGCTATTAAACTTACACATAGACATATACACATGCTCACACATACTCATGCACACATACACACATATGCACACACATACACCTGTAATGGTTCCTTGTTGCTGCAATATTTAATACAAACTCTCTAACCTAGCATTTAAGATATATAACTCAACTGAGTGTCTCAGAATCAATAGATCTGAAACAAAGCACACTATCTGGTTCTTGCCTACTTTTCAGATATTTCATACAATACCTTTTCAGAAATGCCATGTTATAGTTATACTAGTAACCATTCCCTCATGCAGGAATCCATTTCTGCTACCTTCCCTTGTCCAAACTATGGTCCATGCCTAGAATGCTATCTCTCCTCATCTTTTCAAAGCAAAATTCTTATTTTTCCCCAAAGTTCAACTTGGGTTCTACTTCCATCATGAAGCCTTGTTCAGAAGCCTTGTCCATGAATCCCTAGCTCGTGGATCATAGGATCCTAAAGTTTGAGTTTGAAAAGATCGCAAAAGCCATCTAGTTCACCTCTCTCATTCTGCGAATCAGGAAACTGAGACCCAGGGAAGTTAAGTTACTTGTTCAAGGTCACATAGACAGAAACAAAATTTCAACCCAAATCTTTTGACCCCAGAATTAATGCTTTTTCCTCACTCTGACCATGTTTCTTCCCACATTAATTTGCTTTGGATTTACTTATTCATGGGTTTTATTCCCTTCCAACTTCCCATCCACAATAAATTGTAAGGTACTCAACAACAGGGACTGTTATATTTGTGTCATTATGCCCCTAGTGCCCAGGACAAGCTTTGCATGTACTACGGGCGTAATAAATGTTAGTTAAATGAAATTGTGGGACCTCATCTAACATATACCTAAAAAAGAGCCCCTTCCACATCATGTGTCAAACATGGTATTTGCATCATGGGCTCTATTGAAAGCACTATCTTCAGGAAATAGTCCCTTCCTCTTTTGGACAGTTCTGCTTAGTAGGAAAATTTTCCTGACATCAGTTCCAGCTATGCCTCTCTATAACTTACACCCAGTTGTGCGCACCTAGTTGTGCCTTTTGGACAAATTTTTAAAAAAACAAATTGTTGAATGAACTATAAGAAGGTAGTTAAGAGACCTTGAGTAAAATCACAATTTTTCCCTGATTATAAACAATGATATCCGTAGAAAGTCTCCTAAGACATAATCAAAGTGATAAGTCATGCCTGTTGGTCTATCATTGAGCAAAGAACCTTTTAACTGTCTGTGCTCTGCAAATGAACTTAGAACTAGAGCTACTAATCATGCCAGATTATGGCAAAGGAAAGAAACCAAGTGCTCTTAGGACAGCTAGGTGGCATAGCAGATAGAGCCCTGAGCTTGGAGTCAGAAAGACTCCATTTACTAGTTCAAACCTGGTCTCAGGCACTTAGTAGCTGTGTAATCCTGGGCAAATCAATTAACCCAGTCTACTTCAGTTTCCTCATCTTTAAGATGAACTGGAAAAGGGAATAGTAAACCACTTCAGTATCTTTGCCAAGAAACCACAAATGGGACACAAAGAGTTGGACATGACTTCCACAAGAACACCCTATGTCCTTCATTACACAAAAAAATCCATCCATTCATCAAATATTTATCAAGTACCTATTAGGTATAGTGCCCATACTGGGCACTGGGGGTAATACAAAGTTAAGGTAAGTTATAGTCTAGGACCTCCAGTCTAGGACAGGGGTAAAGCACAAAAGGTTATGTTGAATCCACATACTGCCTAAAAAGATTAGAGAACTGTAAAACAAAGATCTTCATGAGGTCAGAGGGCAAAAGAATCTTACTGATTTGGAGGAAGTCTTTACTGAAGAGGTTCCATTTAAGTTAGGCTTTAAAGAAGTCAGGAATTCATCAGAGCAAGAGAGAAGGAAGGAAATTATCTGAATAGGGATGGCTTGTTTAAAGTAAAGAAATGAAAAAAAAATGTAGGGTGTGCTTAGGAGAGAGAAAGTAATACATTTGGATTTTAACACAGAGCATGTGGAGGAGAATAATATGAATTAAGATTGGAAAAGAATTATGGTGCCACATTGGGAACACCTCTAATGCCAAACAAAGAGTCTGTTCTGGAGCTTTTGTGTTTATATTTTCTCAGACTCTCAGAGTATGGAGGGACCAGAGTTTAAATGGTACTTAAACAGGAAATCAATCTCCATGAGATGAGATTTTTAGTCCCCTCCTTATCCTGATCACCCAAATCCAGGGAATAGGCAGGCACCTGAAAATGATTTTTTTTTTATAACAGACCATATCTTCACAATCACATAAATTGATTTTTATTCTCTCATAGAGAATACTGTTGTGTTTAGTGTTTATTGATTACATTTAAAAAGCATTTGAATCACAACTATATTCAACTTCAAAGTATCTCCTCTAAAAAACATCTCCTCTAGGTATTTATACATATATGTAAATGAACATATACAAAGGTATATTTATATATCTTATAAAATTCCTGGACAGATACCACCACAGATTTAACTTTGTTTAAATATCCTCTATTGATATAAAGCAAGATATAAAGAATATGTTCACTACTGTCAAGGGAGATGTCTGTTCTATTCAGAACACAAACAGAAAAGATGCTTCTGTTTGTGGTTGACAACATACTTGTTTCATGAAGCCCCAGAGTACTATAGATTCTCATCAGTGAGATACAGAATTACTCAGAAGAGATCAATTAGTCTAATAGTCTACAAAGGAAAAACAAAATGGATGAAAAATGTCTGTTGTCTATACTATGACATGCTGTTGAATGAGCAGTTTCTTGAATTATTCCATGTTTCTTAGACAGGTTATACAAATGGACAATGAGTGGACACTAAACTGAATGTGAGTAAGGGAGTAAACTAGGTAGCATTTAGGAAACTGTACTTTCAATGATTCCCAGCTCTCCTTGATTAAAAAGGTTAAACTCTAACATTTTTTTACCAAAAACCACGTAGAATATAAAATTTAGGTGACCCAAAGAGCAAAGGAGAGAATATTAAAGGCATATTATTAAATTGCAGCATATTCCCTGTATTGACTTGCATAGAAGTAGCATAAAATATGTCATCAAAAGTATATAATTGGAAAAGGAGGTATATCAATCATGTAGTAAGAGTTAACAAATGGATGAAATGACAACTATGCCAATGCCAAAAACATTTTAAACTAGAATGATTTTTTTCAATCCAGGGCTATGGACCCCTATGAGATCATGTAGTTATTGCAAGAGATCCATTCAATGAAATGATTTGGTATAATAAGTAAACAATCATAGTTTCCAAATAAACAATGTTTTTGAAATGAATAAACTTCAAATTCAGCATTATTAAATATTAATAGAAGTTTGTTGTCATTCTGTATTTCTCAACCAATGATATAACTACAATTACACAGAAGTATTCCAAACATTTTGTCATCCAAAAGGGGTTCTTATATTTTAAAAAGTTAGGAACCATTGACCTAGAAAAATGTCTCCAGAGCATTGAATAGAACTCATATAGAGGATTTGTGAAAGAACATGGGCATGAGAAGGTTTGGATTGATTGTAACCAATATCATTGAAAAAAAATGCCCACGTCAATGAAATCACAAATCTATTAAGGTATTAAATGAGTATTCAGTAGGTACAAGAGCATGGCCTGTTTGTTGGATCACATGGTATTTATTGCATTAAGTCCCAGGATACTATAGATTCTCAATTATATTTAGAATTATTCAAAAGAAATCAGCCTAAAAATCGACAAAGGAAAAACCTAGGGACATGCTTAATTTGAACTACTCTTGGAGTATACAGTTGTGTGTGTGTGTGTGCATGTATGTGTGTGTGTGTTTGTCCTTTGTTGCTGAAGAAGACCATGCCACCAGAGAAATAATGGTATGATTGCACTTGACTTTGTTTTGAGTGAGGGAAGGCTGTGCATGTCACCAGCATCATTTCTCCTCCAGAGCCATCTGAATCCAATGACCAGATATTCATCAGGATGACTGGACATGATCCAGGATGAGGCAATTGGGGTTAAGTGACTTGGCCAACGTCACACAGCTAGTGAGTGTCAAGTGTCTCAGGTGACATTTGAACTCAGTCCTCTTGACTCCTGCACTGGTGCTCTATCCACTGCACCACCTACTTGCCCTGGAGCATACAGTTAACTATGTCCTGAAAAGAGCTGAAGGTATGATTCTGGAGCTTGAAAGAGAAGTGAGAACTGGTGATAGAGATTCTGGAGTCCTCTGTGTGGAGGTGAGGGCTAAAGAGGTTTGAGGAGTGATTGTAGGTCTAATCTCATAGTGGCATGATCATGTGACCAGGCAGTGGTGAATTACATACCATCACTGCTAGACTACTTGTTCAAACAAACCTATAGGCAAATGGAAAAATATCAAGCAAACAAGCACCTCTTTCTTATCTTATCATTCTAGCTACTGGAGATACAGAGATGAAAGTAGGATGACAATCTGTCTTCAAGGAACTTAAATTCTACCAAAGGGTCATACAGCATTGCGTACAGATAAGTATCAATAAGGTCTATACGAAATAAAAGCAAAGTGATTTTGAAGGGAACTAGGGATTTGAAGGGCTGTAATAAAACATGGAGGTAGATGACTGAAGACAAGGAAGTGTGGTGCAATGACAACACTGGCTTTGAAGACTTAGTGCCAAGGTTTGCATTCTGAAAGCAGACTTCTTGTAACTTGGTTCCCTGCTACTCTCTCCATCTTCACTTTCTTTTTTTTAAGGAAATCTATTCCAAACTTCTCCCCCTTCCTTCTGAACAATAACTAGTCTATGTAAGATAAAATTTGAATTTGATTGTTCCTGTGGCAATCATCAGGAAAGCACTCTAACACTTGTGTTCCCTGATCCTTCATGCCTTCCAAAGAGAGACTGAAATTATAAATTCTAAATCTACCTAAACATGACTTTCAAAAGCATATTTAAAAAACCTTTAAGAATTTCAAACAGAAATACAGAGCATTCCACACAACTGGGTATTGATTGGAGAACTATAGGAAGCTCTTTAGATGATTCTTTAAACCCTCCAATTCTTATGACAGACAATATTTGCAACATAAGCAAGCTCAGATTTTGTCCAAGGAATCTCAATACCCATATGATGTATATGAGTATACGAGAACTACATGAATGAAACAGATTTAGAAAGAGGTCCATTACTGTTTTATCTCAAAATTTAGATCTATATAATTAATATATGAAAACTAGAATATTATGAATATATTGTTAATTTAAATGTTAATAATTAAGACTTCATATAAGCTGTACTAGCTTGCCTATGCAAATTGTGCTTTTCACTGGTGCTCAAAATTCACAGATCACAGCTGCAGGAAAAATGCTGGCTTATGAATTGTGCATCAATCTTCATAATGTCATGTTTAGTTATGCAAAATTAATTTGCATTTGTAAATTAAGATATTTTACTTTCATTTTTTATTTACCTTTAGCACCTGAAATTGTACAATTAATTCCTAAGAGACCTTGTGGAGAATATTTATTTAATGTAAAATTAAATAATGAAAGATTTAAACTGGGCAGAATATGTTGATGCAAATTAGTTTCATGATACAACTCTCTTACAACTTTAATACCACATAGACCTTTGAATTTATACCAGATCATTGATGTATAGGAAACCAAGAACTGTTCTTTCCATAGAAAAATCTTCATTATTTTCTCTAATTTCAATATTTTACTCATTTTTATCTTCTTTCTGCTTTTTCCCATTCCCCAGAAATTCTTAAAATTAGTACTGAGTTTTTCCTTTCCCATCTAGCCTTTGACCCCAGAAATCTTCCTGCCATCTGCCTTGCCTCTGTAGAGACTCTGTCCTTCAGGAAAATAATCCACTCAACATTGAGACAGCATCTCTCCCTGGGGTCTAGCTATTTTGATTACTAAGTAAGTGAGAGCAAGCTCACAAAATCCATCATATCCTGCAAAATCCATCATATCTAGGCAATGCCAGACACCAGACTATGCTACATACTCCATCTAGCCTTCAACCACAATCATCTTCTTATCTCCTTTCCTGACACCACATGTAAGCCATTCCCTTTTCCTTTACTCCCTCCACATCATCCCACATTCTATGTCTTAGTCTAGAATCTAGAATCAATACAAGCATTACTTCAGAAAAATATATGTCAGTGAATGCTACCATGATAATTCACTTACCAACCCCATGACTTCCTAGACCTGTCCTTGGCCAGCATTTCCCTAAATATGCAGTCCGCCACTATGAGTACATAAGCTCTTTGAGGGCAGGGACTTTTGTATTTGTATCCCCAATAATTAGCATAGATTAGTATATATTTGGCACACAGTAATCACTTAAAGTTTTTCATTCATTAAAATCATCTACTTATCTCCAGATTTTACTACGAAATGAAAACTAATCCCATTTAATAAGAGTGGTCATGGGAACAAAACCACCACTGATTCATATCCCTTGTCTCATTTTTTATTCTTATAGAAAGCCTAATAAGACATAGTTTTCACTCAAATATTTGGGCATATTATAGAGATGTATATTTCTTATAAGGAAAGAAAGAGAGACTATGATTTTTAAAGGGAAGACGATATAATTTTTGGAGTCTGTGTCTACCTCCAGAATTATGTAGTCTGTAATGGAAATAGTATGCTATAGATAATATGCTGACCTCACGTGAGGATGTGACCTGGAGGTTTCATATTGAAATGCTATTTTATAGCCTGAAAAGACTTTGCTGTGGCCGATATATATATGTAAAAGATCAAGAATGTGTCTAGGTAGGAAAAATTATGACCTTTTCCTTTGGGCTTAATTTTTTGTTTGCTTACACTCATTTCTGTAGTCATAGAAAAACATGTTGAATATCCAGATATCTACAGGGGATAAAATGCCAACATCTGTGAGGATGGGCAGAAATGACATCTCTGCTCCTGAAATGAATTGAAATGAGACGTAAAAAAATCCCAATTGGGAATGAAACAGAACCATTAGGAATTTCTACCCTAAGCTAGAGAGTAGTCTCTGTAAGAAAGCCAGGCCCCAATTACCAGGAAATATAGTTACAAAAATAGAATTGAACTAAGGGCAATAACTAACTAGGAGGTGGTTGGTTATATATTCTAAGAAGCTTGGTACTCACAGCAAAGAATTACCTTCTAGAGGGGGAAAAATTTGTTGTGGCTGAAGCTTTGAAAAGAATAGTTAACTCACTCCTCAAGGATAACAAGCCAGAAAGATTTTTTTGTTTTGTTTTGTTTTCTTGTGACAGGTTTTTCCTTGTGATGGCTGAATGTGTTAAGCATTTCTGTTTTCTAAAGAGTTGTATCAGTTATAAGAACATAGGAGAGTCTGAAAAAAGTATTGCATTCTATCTAGGATTGCCAGCTGAAGTTGGAAATGAGTCATGAAAAGAAACTTAATGGAGGTGTAGTGGGGCTAGTGGAACTCTACTAACTAAGCAGTCACCCTAAAAAACCAGCAGGAGAACAAGGCACAGCAAAGACTGAGTCCAGAAGATACTACATGATATAGGAGACTAGCAAGGAGTCCAGCAGTAATAGCACAATGTTATATCTAGAAGACATCAGCGGCCCTCCAGCATCTGAGGCTTGAGTTGGCACATCTTGGGACCTGGGAACAAGTGTAATTTATCTGTGTGTACCTCCATACATGTTCCTTGGCCACACATGTTTCCCTATATCTTTCCTCTCCTACGACTATGTGTATATTTGAAGGATGATGTGCCTTTATATTTATAGGAAAATTGCTTTATTGATTCTTTTCTTTCTGTGGTGCTTCATTAGATGTGTTTTCTTTGGAATAATTGTGTCCCCTCATTGACTAGTAAAGGTAAATACATTACAGAGGATTTGTGAGCTGTGAATGAAGGTAGACCCTCAAAATACCTTGAACCTGGAGTAGTCTTGTCTGGGGAAATCCAAAGGGAGCTGGTGGAGGAGGAGTATCCTCAGCAAGAAAAAACAATTAGTTTATATTCACAAAGTCCATTGCTTTGATTTTGTTTAAATAGAAATGTATTTTTGAAGTGCTGAAAATCTGCTATTTCAAAGAACTGAAACAGAGGGACACAGAGAGAAAGAGAGAGAGAGAGAGAGAGAGAGAGAGACCGTCAGCTGGAGAGATAAATAGGGACCATATTTTGGAGGGTCTTGAATGATAAAAAATCTAATTTAGACTTTGGGGAGTCATGGAGATCTATTAATATAAACTATTGTGTTAACAACACTGAACCTGCCCAGGGTCACACAACTAATATTTGTGAGATTCAGGATTTGATTCTAACACTAATCCTCTAGCCACTGTAACACACTGCCTCTCCTTTCACATAGTAGCCATTTAAATAGAGTTTGCTTAAGTGAAATGTAATAACCTCTCAATAAGCATTTATTTGGTTAGCTAGGTGGTGCATTGGATAGAGTGCTGGGTCTGGTGTTAGGAAAACTCATCTGACTTCATAAATTTACTAACTAACTATGTGTCCCTGGGCAGGTCATTTAACCCTGCTTGCCTCAGTTTTCTCATCTGAAAAAGGAGCTGGAGAAGGAAATGACAAACCACTCCAATACCTTTGCCGGGAAAACCTCAGAGTCAGGAACAGTGAGATATGACTGAAACGACTAACCAACCACAAACATTTATTTAAGTACCTGTGCCAGGTTCTGTGCTAAGTTTTGAGGACTTGATTTTCTGACTCCAACTCCAGTCTTTTCCTACTATATCCTGCTGCTTTAGTTCTGATAAGCAGATAAATTCCATGATGAGCCTAAAAATAGTTTCCAAATTAAGTTTGCATATACCTTGATTCTCAATACCATCAGTGCAAAAAAGAAAAATGAGCATGGGAAGATTGACAAAGACTTTTGGAAAATATTGGCAAAGATCAAGAAGTGATACAGTCCAAATGGTTTTAGACACTCAGAACTGTTAGGCCGGTACATGTTATGAGGATCAAATGACATAATGTAGGTCAAAGTGCTTTGTGAATTTGTAAAGCATTATACACATTCTCGTTATCATTTTCATCATTATCAACATCATTTTTCAGGAAGAAAAGTTTCTGCTAAAGAAGAAAACAGGAAAAACATCAAGAAAAAAATGAACATTTTTTTTAATGAATTCATAGAAAGTAACTATCTCAGTATCAACATAGGAGCTGGCAGCATGGATAGAGTGCTGAACCTGGAGTCAGAAACACCTAAGTACAAATCTGCCCTTAGACATTTACTAGGTGTGTTACCCTGATTCTTCAATCTTAGCTTCTCCATATGTGAAATGAGGATAATTGATAACACCCACCTCAATAGATTATTGAGAAAATCAAACGAGACAATTGATGAAAAGTGTTTCGTAAACCTTAAAGGGCTATAAAAACATTAATATTTTTATCATTATTAACATCAGCAATATTTCAGAAACAATTTGTCAGTGAGTAACCAGTTAAATCAACAATTTAGAACAAAAGTTAAAAAGAAATGACAATGCTATAAGAAAAACCTATAGGAATATCATAGTAAAATTCTGAAACACTCAACTCAAGGAGAAAATATTATGAGCAACAAGAAAAAAAATTCAAATATGGTGGAGACACAGTTAGAATTATACCAGACCTAGCAGTAATGACACTAAAAGACCACTAAGAACACTATATATTGAAGAGCAAAGGAATTGGGGTTGCAGCCAAAAGTATCATACCCAGAAAAGTTAAAGATCATCCTGAATGAAAAAAAACTGGACATTCAATGAAGCGCCAGACTTTCAGGATTTTGTTCCCCCCCAAAAAAAACCCAAAATAATAGAAAAATTGACATACAAAATCTGAGGGAAATATAAGGTACGTAACAAAGATTAATTACAAGGGATTCAATGAGGACAGACTTTTTATTTTTATATGAGGAAATGTAAAACTTAGGTCTAACTATGTTATTAGTAATTGGGTAGTTTAAAAGAAAGTTTGGGGTAGACCTGAGTAGGACATGATTCTAAAAAGTTACCATTTAGAAAAGGCAAAAAGAGTATTGTCTTATACAAATGGGGTGTGAAAAGAAAAACTGACACAGAGGAATTAGATGAAGGGGGAGGAATGATGATTCTGAAACTCTACTCTCATCGTCACTGAGTTGAAAAAGGAACAATACGTATATATCTAGAAGGGTATGAAAGTCTTCTAAATTCAGGGGGGAAAGGCTGAAGAGATAGGGAGTGGGGAGAGGATAAGGAAGGGATTTCTAGAGGGAACCCCATTCACATCAGATCTAGGTTAAAAAGAGAACAATATATACATTTAGAAGGACATAAAAATTTTCTAAATTTATAAAGAAATAAGAGGGTGAGGGAATAAGATGGGGGGGTGTAGAAGGCTGTTTAGATTAATAGGAATAGGAGGATAAGAGAGAGGGACCTTGGAGGGGGTAGGTTAAGTAAAGGAGTAAGAAGTAAAGTAGAAGAGTTAGGCAGGTTAGGAATTAAGAGATACATACAAGCATAGAATAAGGGTCAGGAGTAGAATTTATTAGGAAAAAAACAGGGGTAGGAATCATTATCTCAGACAAAGTTAAAGCTAAAATAGATTTAGTCAAAAAAGAAAAATAGGAAAACAACTATATGTGAGCCATATTAATCAATATTGGTTTAGACTATTAAAAATAACTAAACATTATAAGATTGGAATATTGCTGCAGTGTAGGAAATGATGAGGTGGCAGATTTAGAAAGCTATGGAAAGACTTGGACTTAGGAAGGAAGATGTTATCCACCCCCAAAGAAACAGAAGACAAGCAAGTATGGTACAATCTTACATAGATGCGTATGAATATATATATATATATATATATATATATATATATATGTATATATATATATGAGTATGATTATAGATAGCTAAGTATATGTGTGTATGTATATATTCGTGTGTGTGCATGTGTGTATGCACACACATATATATAGATATTTATATATATTGTAGCTTTCTTGGGGGGGCAGGGGGAAGAATGGGAGAAAGAATAAAGTAAAAAGTGTACAACAGAGAACAAAAGAAAACTTACAAGGAGCTAAGAAAAATAGCTCTGAACAAAATGTGAAGTATTTATTATATAGGCTTTCTTGAAATGGAAATGTATTGCTATATGTTTTTCATCCTCTCATGTTCTGCTGTGCACATGGTAACACTTTTTCTTTTCTTATTGTGTATTTGAGTTTTAGTGTTTAGGTTTAAAATAAATTAATTCTTAAAAAGTAAATGACAATTTAGCATACTAAAGTTTAAAAGACAGTAAATGTGAATATTACATCTCCACCCCAACATAATTACACAAGGTATTGCCTGCTCCTTAAAAAAAAAAAATGAAAATGGACAAAAGCAAAAACATTGACATTCAGTGCCACTTTTTCTTGAAGAAGATTAATGAATAGAAAAGAGAAGTATATTAAGAAACTCTGAGCTGTATGTTAACATTAATATTAGTTAATGGAAAGGGAGGCTCTTTCCTGTCCATTAATACACCTATGTGACCTGCTTTGAGTAAGGGCCCAGCTGACTGCTGTGATGGAGTCTGAGTCACATGGAGCCTGAGAGAGTCACATACAGCCCATGGTGGGAGGAGCTTGCCAAATAGATGGAGCAGAAAGGGTGGAGCAAGAAGTGAGAGAGAGGCAGAGCTAGGAGAGAGAGAGAAGCAGTGCTGAGGCAGAGCAGCTAGCATGAGAGAGGGAGGAATTTTCCCTAGGGGAGCTTGTTTGTGGAGAGACCTAAGGGAGAGAAGACTTGGGGATATCAGTGCTCCCTGGATTGGTGATGTGTATAAACTTCTTTGTTACCATGGTGAATTGGCTTTCTGGTATCTGAATAAATGTCTTGGTTTCATCTTTGAGTAAGAGAGCTTGTTATATTTTGCAATTCAACCCTGAAAATACATCTGCATATTCATAGCAGTTGCTGTGGGTATTGTATTGGCAATATATATGGTCTTATAAAATGCAAAAACATTTGAAAAAAACAATGTTGCAGAGACTTTAGCATGAGATATGGAAAAGAAGAAAATTCAAGTGAAATCTAGATGACCATGTGTTAGAGAGCAGAGTCTTCATCAGATAATTGTTGTTCAGTCCTTTCAGTCATGTCCAATTCTTCATGACCCCATTTGTGGTTTTCTTGGCAAAGATACTAGGTTTGCCATTTCCTTCTCCAGTTCATTTTATAAATGAGGAAACCAAAGCAAACAGGGTTAAGTGACTTGCCCAAGGTCATGTAGATAATAAGTGTCTGAGGCTGGATTTGAACTCAGAGATGAGACTTCCTGTCTCAAGGTCCAGCATTTTATCCACAAGGGCCACCTAGCTGCCCTTCTTGGTGAGGTAGTCATTCAATAAAAATACTTATGTGTCAAGCACTGTGCTAATTGCTGGGGATATGAAAAAGTCAAAAGTCAGTACTTACCTTCAAGGAGCTCATAATATAATGGGGGAGGTAACAAGCACACAAATGTTTATAAACAAATTGTATACAGGATAAAGAGAAAATAGCAGAAAAGTCACTATAATTAAGAGGGGTCAACAAAGACTTCCTTTAAAAGATGGAATTTTAGTTGGAACTTAAGGGAAGCCAGGAGAGAAGAGGAGTGGAAATTGGGGTGGGGGACAACAAGGCAGGGTGAGACTATGTTATGAAGGTCACTGAAATGACAAGTAGGATTTTGTTATTTGGTCATGGAGATGACAGAAAGCTGTTGGAGTTTATGGTGGGGGGGCGCATGGATATGGTCAAATATGTGTGTTAGGATAATTACTTTAGTGGCTGAATGTAGAGTGGACTGGAATGGGAAGATACTTGAGTCAGGTAGACCCACCAGTAGTCCAAGCATGAGACGATGAGGGTAACTGGAAGTATCAGAGGAAGAGAAGGAAGTATATTCAAGAAATGTTGCAAAGGTGAACTTGATAACCTTGGTATTAAATTGGATAAGAGGAGTGAGAGATAGGGAAGCACCCAAGATAACTTCTGCAATTAGAGGGTACAGTTCAAACTAGGTAGACTCTGAGACACTTCCAATTCTGATATTCTGTGATTTTGAAAGAATTTAAAAATGAAGACTGGAGGATAAGAGATATGAAATTTAAAATATCCGACAGCTCTCCAACCTGACCAATCTGTTGGACATTCCAAGAACATGGACATCCTGAGAAGGTGGCCCCTATCTTCTGACTCAGAGACCATAAACTACTCAGAAATAAGGAAAATTCTCCATCTCTATAGAGAGTAAGTGTACTAAAAAGGGTGAAACCTATTCAACATTGCTGTATTTGAAACAAAGTAGAGCCTTGTGAATAATCTTGGGGACCTAAAGATGAAAAATCTTAGACAATTGCAGACATTATGGGAATATTTCTTTTTCATGGATCTATCCAGAGTACTGAACTACTTCTGCCCAAGTCTCCCTCTAACCTTGGAGACCAGACCAGTACTCTCTAAGGAAGGAAATGAATATTTGTTAAGGACCTGCTGTGTTCCAGACACTATGACACATTCTCCACAAATACTATGTCATTGCTATGTATCTGTCTGTCTGTGTTTGTCCTTCATATTCGAAGAAGACTATGACATCAGAGAAATGACATGACTTGCACTTGACTTTTTTTTTGAATGAAGGAGGGCTGTGCAAAATCTCATCTATTGCCTCTATCTATCTTGAACCTTCACCCAATTAGCCTTCAAGCATCTGGTCCAATAACCACCTACCTTGATCTGTATTTTCCCTGACCTCCACTACCTCATAAACCTCCATCATATCCTGCTCAATTTGGGCTACTATGTGCCCTCACTATCCATCTGACCCCTGTTTTGTCTGATTTTGACTGCTGTCTACTCCTTCTGCCTGCTCCCAACTGTTAGCCCAACTCCATCATTGAGTAAATGACAAAATGTCACCAAAGTAAGAAACTGGGGATAAAAGCAAATGTCAAAAGCAAATGAGCTGAATGGGCCTGGGGGAAGAACAACTCTATGCTCCAACTTAAACGTAGTTTTACTTTGTTGGGTTTTTTTAAAATCATCTCTACTAAGATATAGTGATCATCTTGCTATAATTCTTGATTATCTGGGCTAACAGAGGGGAGTTTTAATTCCAATAAGACAGTGCACTGGATAATCTGCCTGGGGCTTTCCTCTTGCTATAGCAGCATCTAAATCTGGAGTATAGGAAGACAATGGAGATAAAATGACAAGGGAAGCAAGTAGCTGGAAAGTAAGTCTCAAGAGTCTATTAGAGAAAGGGATAAATTCAGACAGCTTCCTCCTTTTCCTTCCTGCATGAGCAGGGGGCAGAACAAGAGCTCCATCTGCATAATATTTTCATCCTGCCAAAGAAATGAGGGTAGGAGCAATAGTTGATTTTTTTCAGAGAAGGTTGGCTTTTTTGACCTAGCAATTGCCCATGATTCCTGTCTAGCTGTATGTACTACTTTGGTTTTCATTATCTACAGCCTGTGTTCATCAGCAAATGCTGGGTTTGATTTATTGATTTGTTGATTGCTAGACTTAAGAAGAGATGGGGAAAATGTTCATATTGCACGTGAAACTTAAAGGCGTGGCTTGTATTTTTGGAGAGAGCATTATTAAATAATGACGAGAACATTCCTGCTTCCAGCCTTGTCAGATTCAGGACTCTCCTGGAATTCCACAGTGGCCCGCTGAGTGTAGATCCCATCTCTGTAGAAGCTATGCTAATGGCCACTAGTACTTGGCCCACTTCAAGCACACCCTCCTCCATCAAAAAAAAAATTCATCAGTGGACCAGCTATTAAGTCAACTGAAGTAGTTTACAAACCAAACTACAGAAACAGTGACCAGTGGGTGCTTGAAAGAACTATGAATCTCAATGGCAGGAAAATTCTAGAAATGAGAAGCTAAGGAGAAGGAATCAAAACAACTTATCTGTAGAAAAGACAGATGATGTACATATGTATAAGCACAAAGACAATGAAAATATAAGTTTTATGACTCTGGAGTGATATTTGTGACAATTATTATAACTCAAAAGATGCACGTGAAAATTCTAAGTCCTATGACATATATAGCATAATATAATATAGGCACTCCTGACCTGATTTATGAAAGTCTTTTGTACACAAAATGGATCTTCCTTCCCATCCACATTCCTTGGAACCTTTCCCTTTCACTCATCTTCATAAAGAAAGCAGCCAAGCTAAACTGGACTCATCATGAGGGCAACCATGAGCTGTAAAAGCCGCACCCCAACATACACAGGAGGGCCTGCTATCATAGGTTCTTAGACTTGTATTTCTAAAAGGAAAGTAAATTTCGAGGGGTCAACAATCACTTTAATCAAGCACATGTATCATTCACTTAGTTCAGGGGAGAAAGCACCCTAGACTTCAGAGAAAATACAGAGAAACCAAAATCAGCAGACAGGGCTTCCTGCTGCCTCACATAAGCTATACATACATCACAGATCAACAAATAGATCCACCTATCTGATCACTACATACATACATAATTACTAGAGAAGGAAGCACCAACATCTGGGTTTTCAAAGCTGAGGGGGGATGACAGGGGCACTTAGTGGTTTCCCAGAGTCTCATCTGGACAAACAAACACTTCCAATGAATAAGCCCCAAAGTAAAACTTCATCTCAGAGTATTTATACACTTTTCAGAGCCAGAGGGCATTGCAACCCTTGAGAACCAGTTCCTCGTTAACAAAAGGTATGGGCCTTCCTACAAATATTCCCTAATCAATGGGCAGACCCATAAATGAGTGGGAAAGATCTTCCTATTAAGAAACAAAATTATATTACCAATAAGCAAAAATGCATTATCAATATATGAGCAGGCTGTGTTTTGCTCTTTTATTTTGACTTTAATTGCTCACCACTCAATTCTCTCTTAAGTAATCATTCTTATATGAATGTATGTGCATATACTGAAGGTTGT
The DNA here is from genome assembly GCA_028658325.1 of Potorous gilbertii. Classification (NCBI taxonomy): domain Eukaryota; kingdom Metazoa; phylum Chordata; class Mammalia; order Diprotodontia; family Potoroidae; genus Potorous; species Potorous gilbertii. The sequence continues at coordinate 137,768,288 of CM053770.1, forward strand.
TGACTCACAAATGGAATAGAACAAAGGGAAAAAAGTTTTTTTAAGATAATTGGCTGCAGGCAAGAATGAGAAGATAGAGGAAGGAGAAAAGGAGTAAAAATGAATATATATATACACATATAGACATATACACATGTGTGCATACATATGTATATATATTCATCTGTGCATATGCATGTGAATATACATATATACAAATGTGTGTAATATATACACATATGTGTGCATATATAATATACACATGTTTTCATATGTACATACATATACATATATGTATTGACTATCTATAGATAAGCACATATCTCTTTTTTACTTCTTTTCTCCTATATTTCTACTCTTGCTTTCCGCCAGTTATCTCAAGAAAAACCTTTGCCCTATCTTTCTATTCCATTTTTGAGTCAAAAAATTACTCTAATCATGCCCTATGGGCATGAATACTGCTGGTGATGCACTTTCATCAAAGGAAAAGAAAACCCAAAGTTCTGGAGTAAAATTAGACAGAATTAAAGAACCATTGCCATCTATCTCTGAAGCTCTTGAAAATGTCCAGAAATTCTCTAGAATCTCCATAAAAATCTATCTGCTTGTTCTTCCTCTCATCAAATCTGCTTTTAAGTGCAATAGGCCAAGATGAACAAAAACTCTTTCTCTATTTTGCCACGTTCCCATTCTGTGCAGTCACTACTGTTTTAATAGAATTATATACTATCCTCAATTTGTCCTGTAAATGCCTTTTTTGAACTTAGTTGTTCATATGCTCTCTACCCCTTTAGACAGTGCATCTGCAGTGCTTAGCACAATGTGGCACATCATTTTGTTGTTGCTGAGTCATTTCGGTTACACCCAGCACTTCATGACTCCATTTAGAGGTTTTCTTGGCAAAGATGCGGTTTTCCACTTCTGAAGCAAGCAGGGTTAAGTGACTTGCCCAGAGTCACACAGCTAGTATGCGTCTGAGGCCAGATTTAAACTCAGATCCTCCTGATTCCAGGGCCAGCTCTCTATTCACTGTTCCACCTCACTGTCCCAGCATATATTAGGTGCTTAATAAATAGTTGCTGTCTATTCTTTCATTACAAATAAACAGTAGGTCAGCTGCATTATATGTTATATAGTTTTGGGTGAACTAGTCTGAGAACCTACAAATTGCATTGTTTCTTTCAGTAATTGTGTTTCCAGGTTTCAAACAATCAACTTACAAATGAAATTTGAGAATATAACCTGTTTGTGAGGAGTTCCATGAAACTCTTCACATTGATCTTGGAGACAATATTTAAATCTTGACTTTGACCAAAGTCATTTAAACTCTCTGAACCTCATTTTTCAAATCTCTAAAATGGAGATAGTAATTTCTGTAGTACATATCTTTCAGGGATATGTAAATATCAAATAAAGTAATGTTTATAAAGTGCTTTTAAAACTTTAAAGTGCTATGGAAATGCCAGCAATAAGATGGAAACTATCTGCACACTAATAGAGACATTCAAGAAGTTCCTGTCCTGGCTCTACCTTTAAATAGTTATGTGACCTTGCACAAATGACATAGCCTCTCTACACCTTAATTTCCTTGTCTATAAAATGAGAACAACATTCTGCCCATGATGTGAGAATCAAATGAAATAATACATCTGAAGTGTTCTTTGAAGTATAAAACGCTGGACAGATGTGAAACCGTATGACTAGCACCCTGATTCTTTCCCTCAGATTCTCTGCCTCAGGTATCTTCACTCTCCAATTCACCATGTAACCAAACCAATATTTACAAAGCACAGATCTGATTGTCATATGCCCTTGTTCAAAAAACCCCATTGGCTGTTTATATCTAGTATAAAACACATATTCCTCTGTTTGGCATTAAAGCCCTGATCTCATGCTACTTTTCTGGGTTGAATTATAAATCACTGCTCTTTTCACTTTGTATGTTCTGGTTAAACTGACTGACTTGATTCCCACCTCTATATGTCTTTGCACAGAGTCATCTACCTCTATCTCTGAGCTTAATTTGAAGCTCATCTCAAATACCCCTCCTTATATAAGGCCTTTCCTAAATCCTTTTCCCATGTTCCTAGTACCTTCCTCATTCCTTGAAATTATTTTGTATATATTTTGTTTTAATGTTTATGTATATATATTGTTTTTCTTATAATGTATGCTCCTTGAGGAAATAGATTTTTTTATCTCCGTGTCCCTATTACCTAATAGAATGCCCAGCACATAGTAGGTGTTTAATAAATCAGATGATCATATATCATTGGAAGCTAAAAAGAACCTAGTCAAACTTCTTCCTTTGATACCTGAGGAGATGAGACTTAGAAAGATTACATGACTAGCTATGGTTGCATAATTGGTAAAATGTAGATGTGAGGTTTGAACCAAGGTCTTCCTGACACTAAGCCTAGCACCCTTTCATCATGCTGCCTTTTCTTTAAATACATGAATTAATGAATACTTTCTCTACCTTTTTTCCCTTGCCTTCTCATTGTGCTTAGGCAACAGAAATGGAAAAGAAAGGTTAATTCTCATTAATTCTTGAATCTCCCTTCATTCATTCCCTGTTGTTCTTGTCCATAATATACAAACTCACATATCACGAAATTTGGTAAAATTTGATATCAGACTTGGATGACTCCCTTGCTGCCCTGCCAGTGGTACAGAGTGCCATCCAAAGGTCATGGTACCTTCACTGGTGTCACTAAAGAGTCAAGACGCTGTTGGTTCCTACACTGGCTGGTAACATTATGATATTTGCTTAAGTATTGGTAATATTAAGATCAATTAATATTAATTATTAGAGGAATTCTATCAGACAAAAAAATATAATCAGGTCACACTGAGTACAATGAAACTTGTCAAAAACACAACTCTAATGTGAGGAATCTCTTATTCAATTTTAGGATTACATACAGAACTTGTCAATCATTGAATAGTTAACACAAGGAGATTTACTTTGCTGTAACACAATAAAAATATACAAAAGTTCAGTGGCAATTGTCTGGACATGGACCCCATGTCTATATATGGAAATGTGTCCGGACGGTAGGTTTTTCAGGATATAACTCACATGGTGACTCACATGGTTTTAGGTGACCACTAAGTCTGAGAGGGACAGAATCCCTCTGTCTGCGAATTTCTATTTCCCTAGAATACCAGGAAGCCAAATGGTACAGTGGATATAGAGCTGGGCCAGGAGTCAGGAAATCTCATATTCCTGAGTTCAAATCTGGCCTCAGACACCTACTAGCCATGTGACTCTCTGGGCAAGTCATTTAACTCTGTTTACCTCAATTTCTTCATCTGTAAAATGAGCTGGAGAAGGAAATGGAAAACCACTCCAAATCTCTGCCAAGAAAACCTCAAATGAGGTCATGAAGAATTGGACACAACTGAAATGACTAGAGAACAAGAAGACCAGGAAACTAGATTCGTTTATGTCCTGGGGTAGCTTTGTCTTCTTTTAAATAAAGCCTCCCCATGTTGTGAGTGGGAAGAAAGTTGTATAAGGGAAATGCTGATGTTCTCACAATACTGACCTTAATGTCCTGCCTTCATGACTTTATTCAGGCTATTTACTAGGTCTAAAAGGCCTTAGTCCCTATCTCTACCTTCTTCTCCTCTTACTAACATCCTCTATATCTGTTCTTTAACGCCTTGGTTAAATACTATTTCCTTCATAAAATCTCTCATTGTCTGTGGGAAAACTTTCTTGGATCAGTGCTCACAGAGTAGTTTGTGACTCGCTGATACATTCATCCTATATTGTCTTTTATTAAGAACTAACATTTTATCATACTTAAAACTGTAGAAAGCACCTTCCTCATAATAATCCTGGGAGTGGGTAGTATAAGTAATATTATTTCCTTTTTACAGATTAGGAAACTAAAGCTTTGAGAGATTAAAATGACATATCCAGAGATACACAGCAACTAATTATCTAGGTATGATTCCATCTCAGTTTTCTGGCTACAAGTCCTGTATTTCTTCCAGTACACCATCTTGCTTTCTCAATATATTGTTATAGAAAGTTGTATATGTGTTCCATAATGTGTCTTATGGATCTTTGTACCTCCTCCAGCATCTATCAAAATGCTCAGGACCTAGTAAAAAATTAATGAATTTTTTTTGAAGTTCAAATTATTGAAAGCTCAGATAACAAAGGGTGGACCTGGGTTAACATGGTAATAGTGATTGAATATTCAAGCACAGAACAAGGACACAGCAAGCTGGAAAACTTGGCCCAACTAATCATTGACCTCTACTTCCCTTCAAACACTCAATACATACCTTCTATAACTCCTTAACTTAAAAATTGTTTCTCTTTTCCATGTGCAAAAAACATGCACAAGAGCTATGGAGATATTTGATATACTTGCTGGACTGTAGTATTATGAGAATGAGTTTCTAGTGCAGTTATTGTTCAACAATTTCTGTTGTATACAACTTTTCATGACTCCATGTGAGACTTTCTTGGCAAAGATATTGGAGTAGCTTGCTATTTCCTTCTCCAGCTCATTTTGCAAATGAGGAAACTGAGGTAAACAGGGTTAAGTGACTAGCCCAGGGTCACATGACTAGTTAGCATCTGAGGTCAGATTTAAACTCAGTAAGATGAGTTTTCCTGACTCCACGCCTGTCACTCTATCCACTACATCATCTAACTATCCAATGGAAATGCTTATTGTCCATCAAAAATTCCTTGAACCATTAAAATAATTCTTATTTTTGACATTAGCAGATATCCTTAGTTTGACCTATGGAAGAAAGACTTTTTCCCCAATGAATACATCTGGAAAATTGTTTCTTTTCAAAGTCTGTTTTTCAGTTTGAAAAAGGCAGAAAATCTCTTTGTCTTTACCAACCCCGGTTGTTTTGCCATCAGCTAGAAGAGAGGGCAAAAGCAATTCAAGAAGCAAGCTTTCAATCCAGAGTTTAACCACATGCAATGAAAACATTTTGACCTTTTGCAGTGTCCTTTAAAGAATGTAGTTCACTCACACACACAGAGTCTTTTATTTGAAGGTAGAGTTCTTAACCTTCTTTGTGTTGTAGACCCCTTTGGCAGTCTGGTGATGCCTATGGAATCCTTCTCAGAATAATGTTTGTAGTTTACAATTATAGTTGAAGGAAATACTAAATTTCAGTAAGAAAGGTTGCTTAAATTTTTTTCCCATCCAAGTTCATGGAGTCCTTGAAATCTATCTGTGGATAAATTTACAGAAAGCTGAAGTAGTTGCTGTACAGAATTAACATTTTCAGGTCTGAAATATTAGCACCCTTGAGTGGCAGAAACAGTCAGTCCCCAAGTTCTTTAACAACCAAGTGAAATAAGAAGATGGTATTGCAGGGAAGTCATAGAATCAAATATTCAGAACTGGAAGGACCCCAGAGGCCATCCTGTTCAACCTTGCTCATTTTACAGAAGAAAAAATTGAGTTTCAGAAAGGTTAAGTGATTTGCTCTGAGTTATAAAGTTAGGAAGAGTCAGCTAGTAAAGCTGGTCAATTAGTAAAATAGGATATGAGTCCAGCTCTTTCTAATTTCAAGACTGACGTTGTACCCACTGTGCCAGTCACTTACAAGGGGAGGGCTCATCCTGCTTGTGGCAATCTGGTTATTCAACAGATTCCAATGATTCTGCAATTTTCATCTCACAAGGCAATGCCAGTGGTTGTAGTTCCTGTTGTCATAGCCTCTGCTAAACTGCATTCTCTTCCTTTCCATAAACTGAGTGAGGAGAGGCATGAATCTGGAGAAATAAAATTATGAAAAAAATTAGATGTTTCTGTCAGTGGTACATTTCAAAATGATGATCTTTCTCCCTTGTAAAAAGTTCAGAAGCAGATCCTTTATTAACTGAAAAAATATACATGATCTCTAGCCTCTCACAATGCTGGGACTACTTGAGCTGCCTTTCCTTCCATGGAGAGAGAAAAAAGAGGCAGTTGGCAAGAACTGATTATGACTCCAACCCTTGCTCTGAATCTGGTTTGCTGTCCCTTGTTCTTTTCACTTTCCTAAAGCAGAACTCAAGACATCTAGGTGGCACAATGGATAAAGCTCTGAGTCTAGAGTCAGGTTAAAATCCATTCTCAGATACTTTCTAGCTGTGTGACCCTAAATAAGTCACTTAACCCTATTTACCTCAGTTTCCTCATATATAAAATAAGCTGGAGAAGGAAATGGCAAACCATTCCAGTACTTTTGTCAAGAAAACCCCAAATGGGGTCAACAAAGAGTTGGACTTGACTGAAACAACTGAACAACAACAAATATACAAGATATGTATAGGATAAATAGTGGATAAACACAGAGGGAAAGCATAGCATTAAGGAGGACCAGGAAAGGTTTCTTGCACAGTATTTTACATGCATGTTGTTGAAGGAAACCAGGTGGTAGAAACAAGGAGGGAAAAAAAATTCTAGACATGGAGAACAGTGAGCCAGTGATAACACATCATCAGAAGATGGAGTGACTTGTGTCGTTGGATTTTAGGGAACATGAAGGGAAATGAAATATAAAAATACTGGTAAGTTTAGAGGGGGAAAAATTATGGAGGGTTTGTAAAAATAATACATTTTGCAGTTTTATCATTTGATTACAGGTGTCAAATTCTGAGGTCATATTTGAACTGGAGTCCACCTTATTCCAGAACTACTGCTCTATCCACTGCACTACCTCCTGATTGATATCTGTCTGCTGGACCCAGATAGGTCTGGAGGAGGAAGTGAGGCTGGTGACCTTGCATAGCCCTCCCTTGCTCAAATTAAAGTCAATTGCTAGTCATATTGTCATCTCCCTGATGTCATGGTCCTCTTCAAGAATGAAGCAGAAACCACACACAATTTGATTATAAATATATTTTCTCTTGGAAGTAATAGGGATCTACTGAAGTTTATCGGATGGGAGAGGAGGAAATTGGTAATGCCTTTACTTCAAGAAGATAACCGGTACTGAATGAAATTGAACTGAAGACTTGAAGAAACGAAACCAGTGAGAAGCTATTGCAATAACATAGGCACAAGATGATGAGAGCATGCACCAGGTGATGCCAGTAGCAGAGGAGGAAAAAAAGGCAATATAGGGGAGATGTTTCAAAGCTACTATTGATGTGACTTGGCAATAAATTGGAAGTGAAAGTTGGGAGGGGACCAAGGTGTTCAGGATGACACTTAGGTTGAACACTTGGGTGACTGGGGAAATGGTGGAGCCTTTAATAGTAACTAAGAAGTTTAGGAGAGGAAAGGCATTGGGGGCAAATATAGTGAGTTGAATTTTGAATTTGTTGAGTCTAAGATGTCTAGGGCACATCCACTTCAAGATGCCCAATAAGCAGTTGGAGATGCGACTCTGAAGGTGAGAGGAGGTTAGGGCTGAACAAATAGATTTCAGAATCATTTGTATAATTGAATTCATGGGAGTGAATGCGATCAAGCAAAATAGCATAGAGAGAGAAGAAAAGAGAGCCTAGGACAGGACTTTGGTGGATACTCATAGCACAGTGAGTCTGCCTACTTTATGTGTCTTCTAATCCATCTTCCATTCAGTCACCAAAATGATTTTCCTTAAATACTGGTCTAAATATGTCATCCCATCCAATGGCTCCATGTGGTGTCCAAGATCAAATATAAAATCTTTTATTTGGCATTCAAAGCCCTTCTTAACCTAGCCCCTCCTACTTTTCTAGTCATCTTATACTTTACTGCTCACCACATACTTTTCAATCCAGTCATATCGATTTCCTGGTTGTTACAGAGAAAGGCATCTCTCTGGCTGTCCTTCATGCCTGGAATATTCTCCCTCCTCCTCTCTACCTACTGACCTCCCTGACTTCCTTTAAGTCCTAAATAAAATCTCATCTTCTATAGGAAGCCTTTCCCAACCTTTCTCAATTTTAGTACCTCCCTCTATGTTAATCACGTCCTATTTCTCCTGCATATAGCTTGTTTGTACTTTTTTTTTGTTTGATGTTTTCCCCATTAGATTGTGAGGTCCTTCAGGGCAAGGACTGTCTCTTGCCTCTTTTTGTGTCCCTATTGCATCAAACAGTACTTGGCACATAGAAGCATTTAATAGATGTTTGTTGACTGACTGACTGATAGCCACCAAGTGAGATTCACCTGTTGCTCCCGGTTCTGTCTTGGAGCCAAAGAGAGCATGTCTAATCTTTTCAAAATACTCATTGGAAATTTCAAACTAGATATCTCATAGGCATCTCAAATTCAACATATCCCAAAGAACTACTCATTAACTTTTTCCCAAAACCCACTTCCCTTCTGAATTTACTCATTGCTGTCTAGAGCACCATCAACCTTTCAATCGTTGAGGTTCACAACTCTGATGTCATCCTTGAAATTCTCACCCCTACATATCCAATCATGTGTCAAGGATTGTAGTTTCTATTGGCATAATATCTCTCACATGTGTCCATCATGGGAAAATCTCCTAATCTTTGAGCCTCAGTTTATCATCTATAAAATGATGGAGGAGAAAGGAGGAAGGACAGGTAGTGGAGTTCAACTAGAAAATCTCCAAGGTTACTTTCAGCTCTAAATTAGTGATCCTCTGTCCCTTCTCTCCACTCACTAGCTCCCTAGTTCAGATCTCCATCATATCTTACCTGAACTGCTGCACCTATTTGGCTTCTTTCTCCAATTCTCTTCTGCCCATCCTCCTCATAGCCATCAAGGTGATTTTCATAAAACACAGCTATCATAATGTCTTTCTCCTACTCAATAAATTTTGAAGGCTCCTTGTAACCTCTGGGATCAAATAAACTCCTGATTAGTATGAAAACTCTCAAAAACTTGACCTTTTGTTTTACCTCTGGTCTTCTTACAAATTACCCCATTGATATCCTCTACAATAGTCACACTGGACCACTTTCTCTTCCTCACACACGGATGTTCATGTCCTTTTTCTGAAGTTTTGTGCTGGCTATATCCCTCCATTCTAACTCTTGGAGTTTTTCACTCCCTTTAAGGCTCAACCCAAGCATGACCCTCAGAAGGTCTTTCCTGTTCCCCTCAGGTGCTAGTCCCTTTCCTTTCAATGGGAACTTGGTTTTGTATGTCTTATTATATTCACATGTGTGCATATCTCTGTTAAAATATAAGTTCTTTGGGGGCAAGAACTTATATTTTTGATTTTGTACCCCAAGTGCTTACCACAGTGCCTAGCTAGAAAATAGTAGGTACTCAATGTGTGTTCATCTTTCTTGCCAAAGAAGACCATGCCAAGAGAGAAATGATGACATGACTTGCACTTGACTTTGTTTTGAGTGAGGGAGGGCTGTGCAGGTCACCAGCCTCACTTCTCCTCCAGAGCCATCTGAATCCAGAGACCAGATATTCATCAGGATGACTGGAGATGACCCAGGATGAG
>CM053770.1:137778165-137902033 GCA_028658325.1 Potorous gilbertii
AATTTGAAGTCAACACTCAGGGAGGGACAGGATCAAAAGAGAGAATAGCAACAATGGGGCACAGGATAGGAGGGAGGGAAATATAATTAGTCTTAAACAACATGACTCTTATGGAAGTCACTTGCAAAACTACACAGATATGGCCTATATTGAATTGCCTGCCTTCCCAAAGGGAATGGGTGGGTAGGGAGAGATGGGGAGAAGTTGGAACTCAAAGTTTTAGGACCAACTGTCGAGTATTGCTCTTGCTACTAGGAAATAAGAAATACAGGTAATGGGGAATAGAAAGGTATCTGGCCCTACAGCACAAAAGAGAAGATGGGGACAAGAGAAGGGAGGGATGATAGAAGAGAGGGCAGATTGGTGATAGGAGAAATTAGAATGCTCAGTGTACTGGGATGGGGGAGGAAACAAATGGGGAGAAAATTTTGGAACCCAAAATCTTGTGAAAATGAATGTAAAAAGTTAAATAAATAAATTTATATTTGCCTCAAGATGTTTCTCTGATTCTAGCTTGCTTTATTTAGAGAGTATCCATTAAATTTAATATAAGTTCATTTTTAAGATAATCATTTACTATGATCTATAAACATTAGAAATTCCATGATGGATCTATAATTTAATGGTATGACTGTTCCCTCTGATTTTCTTCCCTTTTCAACCTTTGTGGTCGTGGGAATATTAAGATGAAAAATGACAACTTCTGCCTCAAGAAGTTTGCAGTATAAATAGGGAAGAAGACATAAGCAGATAAATACATTAAAACATTAGAATGAGAATATGAACAGAAGTCAAAGAGATGTATGAGAGATTGAGGGAGGAATCTCTTCTAACTAAAAAGAAAATTAAAACTAACATTTAACCACTTACAAGAATGGAAACTGCTTTAAATACACAATCTCCTTTGGTCTTCACAACAATCCCATAAAGTAAGTACTACAGATATTATTTTACAGATAATGAAGCTGGAACTCAGCAAGGTAGTATTCTGGGCTGGAGCTGGCCCACACCAATCCCCTAATAGGATGGGTTCAATTTTGGAGCAAAATAAAACACTCATAGGTAATTCATAGGTAACAAGAGGAAGTTTATTTAGCCATACTAAGAAAAGGATATTCAACAAGGACTCCTGGAGTTGACCTAGCTAAAAGATCACCTGGAGTTCCTCATGTTTTTTTTTTTATTCTGGTAATAAGGAAGTGATCTCAAAAACTTAAGTCTTTAGTGCCCTGAGCCAAAGAATTCTTCAGGGTGTACGGTCTTAATGGTTGGTTGTTATTCTTCATCTTCTTCTTCGAAGAGGACCAAAATGACATCACCATTATAAAGTGAAATTTCAGTGTATCTGACTTTAGTTGATCAGACCAATATAAGCTTGGAATGCTCTACCACAGGTTGGGCACAGATAGTCCATGTGAATATTTGGGGTGGATATCCCAAATTTGTGCGTCCTGCATTTACTTTGTGCTGTCTCAATTCTGCTTTGCAAAAAGAACACAGCACCTTTTTTTATGTGGGCATGCCATGCTGAGCGGTCCTGTGTCAGTGTCTCCCATGTTGCACAGTCAAATCCAAAATTCTTGAGAGACCTTGAGAATGTCCTTGTATCATTTCTTCTGGCCATCATGTGATTGCCTGCCCAATGAAAGTTCTCCACAAAATAGTCATTTTGGCAAGTATACATTGTGCATTCGAACAATGTGGCCAATGCATCAGAATTTGAATACTTGGCAGGTCAGTTCAAGCAAAGACTTCAGTACCTTATCATGCCAGGTACCTGGTACCTTATCATGCCAGGTGATCTTCAGAATCTTCCTAAGATAGTTCAAATGGAAGCAATTCAGTTTCCTGGCATGGCACTGGTAGACTGTCCATGTTTCACAAGCATATAACAATGAGGTCAGCACAATGGCTCTGTAGACCTTCAGTTTGGTAGTCAGTCTAATACCTCTTCTCTCTCTAACCTTTCTTCAGAGCCTCCCAAACACTGAGCTAGATCTGACAATGCATGCATCAACCTCATTATCAATGTGTACATCCCTGGAAATTACATTACCATGTAAATGAACTTATCCACAGCATTCAAAACTTCTCCATTTGTTGTAACCAATGGTTCCACGTATGGATGGTGTAGGGTGGCTGATGAGCACCTGTGTTTTCTTGGTGTTAATTATTAGGCCAAAATTATCACAGGAAGCATAGAATTGATTCATACTTTGTTGCATCTCAACTCCAGAGGCTGCACTGAGTGAACAGTCATCTGCAAACAGAGTATCATGCACCAATACTCCCTCCACTTTGGTCATGGTTTGTAGCCTTTTCAAATTTGAAGAACTTACCATCAGTATGGTAGTTAACCTTGATGCTGAGTTCATCCTCACTGAAAGCATTTGTCAACATAGCTGGAAACATCATGCTAAAAAGCAGGGGAGCAAGCACACAGCTCTGTTTTACTCCATTGGTGACTGGGAAGGCACAAGAGCCTTGTCTATTATCCAGAACCTGGGCAAACATGCCCTCATGAAATTGATGTACAATATTGATGAACTTCCTCAGGCAACCAAATTTTGACATAATTTTCCATAAGTCCTCAGGACTAACAGTGTCGGAGACCTTGGTCAGATCTACAAACATTGTATACAGACCTCTGTTCTGCTCCTGGCATTTCTCCTGGAGTTGTCGGGCAATAAACACTATATCGACTGTTCCTCAGTCCTTTCTGAAGACATGCTGACTCTCATGTATATGACCATCTTCCAGGTGAAGAATCAGCCTATTAACGAGGACTCTAGAAGAATTTTTCCATCAATGACTAAGAGAGTGATCCCCACTTTAAGGAAAAAACTAGCCTAACTTGCATGGGGGGAAGGATTAGGACACTACTCCTGCCACAGGTTGTGACTTGACCAGGATCACAAAGCTTGTGTCTGAGGTAACATTAGAGACCAGATCTTTCTTAATTCCACATCCAATAAGCTTTCTATTATGCCATCTGAAATCAGTAAAGGAATCCTGAAGCCTTGAAGGAAGGAAAAGATTTTAATAGACAGATATACAAAGAGACAAAGGTAGTTAAACAAGTTTTATCAGGTTATTTTTTATTATACAGTTTTTCTGTCCCTGGATCACACATCAGGGTTATATTTGGAAATAAAATGTAGTCCTGAGGTTCAAATCCATGGGCATTAGAGAAAATGACTCCCACCATGAGATCATGGAGTCATCAAAGAATTTCCGAAGCTCAGAGGTACAAAGATTGTCTATATATAAGTAGAACTAAAAGAATGAGAAGGTCTAGTTCAAATCAGGAAAACATAAACCTTAGTAGCAACAGAATTTTGGAAAGAAAATAAACACCATATAAGAAAATCCTTTAATTTTCTCTTTTACATACCTATTCACAGAAACAGTCAAAGGTCATCTTCCTAACAAGTACTCTTTCTATAAAGGACTTTATTTTGGTGAGGCAACAGAGGTTAAGTGACTTGCCCAGGGTCACACAGCTAGTAAGTGTTTGAGGCTATATTTGAACTCAGGTCCTCCTGACTCCAGGGCTAATGCACTACCAACTGTGTCATTTAGCTACGCCTCTCCAAAATACTTTAAAACCCTCTGATTCTTGTTTTACTGGGTCTGGAGCATAAGCAAAAGCTTAGATGATTTTTCATTATCTGAAATTATTTTCAGAAAGTTTTTTGTGCTTTTACTAGATCTGATTTTCTTATCTTAGACAAGCCTTGTACATAAAAGGGAACTTCATAGCTGTTAAGATTTCATTTACTTTTGTGCATCTTTCAAAATCTTATGGAACCTTTGAGTTATTGGTCTGGGATCTCTGGACTACACCCCATGTAGCCTGATTTGAGGTGTTTGTCCCCTCATTAACAGCATAATATTATGTAAAATGAAACAAACTTTAATTTTGTTTTCTCTTGGCAACCTCACAAAGCAGGTGTTTGAATCCATCACAAATGCCTCTTAAAAACCTAGACCTGTGATATATGATTATCTGTACCTTCAAAAAAATTTTCTTGAATAGAACTCTAAGAACAAATTTGTAACAGAATGATTTAGACCAATAATTCAGTGAGATGCCTTTTTTCCTTCTATAAAATAAAATAAAACAAGACATGACATGGAGTTTTCCAATTGCCATCCACACATGAGTCTCCATGAAAATAAAAAGGCCTATCTACTCCATCTGCTCCAACGCATTCACACACAAAAAGTAATCTCATGTGGCTTGAGTACTGTGCCTGGAGTCAGGAAGACCAGAGTTGAAATCTGACCTAAGACACTTAAAAATCTGTGTGATGCTGAGCAAGTCACTTAGCCTCTGTTTGCCTCAGCCTTCTCCTCTGTAGAATGAGTATAACAATAGCGCCTACTGTCCAGGATTGTTGTGAAAATAAAATGATGTAAGGCTTTGCAGGTGCAAAGCATGGAACATAGTTGCTGCTTCATAAATGCTTGTTTCCTTCTGTATATGTCAGACCAAAAATTTTTGAATTACAACCTATAATAGTTGATCCACAGATATTCATTAAACATTTTCTATATACCAGGCATTATGCTAGGATGCAAAGGATACAAAGATGAAAGCTACCTTCAGGAAGGTTACATTTTATCAAAGGAAATAACATATAGACATAGATATACAGATATATAAATAGCTACAATTTATATGCAAAGTAAATACAAAGTAATTTGGGAGTGCAGAGAGGAGTTATTACCACCTGGAAACCTCATCTCTCACTACCTAAGGGATCAGAATAGCCTCATGTAGGTTGAGGCACTGAAACTTTATTTAAAGGATGTCATTCTAAGAAATGGATGAGAGGAAAGAATGCAAGATAAGCATAGGTGACAGCCTGTGTGAAGGAGGGAAAGGCATAGGATGTTGTGTATGACATATACTGCAAGGACAGGCTGTCTGGACCATAGAATTCATGAAGAAGAAAAATCTGTAATAAGCCCAGAAAGGTAAGCCCTGAAGAGTCTAAATTGCTAAAAAGATGTGAATTTGTAGTTGATCCTACAGTTGACATTTATTGAGCAGGAAAATGCCATGGAATGCCACTTTATTAGTTATGAAGGGCAGAGTTGCTAAACTCCCCCACCAACCCCAAACTCCAGAGTGGGCCTGAACTAGATTAAAATGTAATTGAGAAATGTTTACCAAAATAAAAACACAATGCTATGGTGTTAATTTGTGGTTTTCTAAGTCCACCTGCAGCCAGAAGAGACTCTTTTCTATCTGAATTTGATTCTACTAATGTGGAAGATGAACTAGAGAGGGAGGAGACTCCAAGAATGGAGAGAAGTTAGAAGGCAACCGTGCAAGTGAGAGTGATGCATACCTGAACTAAATTAAAGGAGCAGCCCCAGGAGTGAAGAGAAGGGGATGATAGATACCAGAGAAGTTGTGGAGGATACAAAGATGTGGAGGGAAAATCAACAAGACTTGGCAACTGACAAGATACGAGATAAGAAAGAATAAGAAAGTGAGACTGAATCAGTTCTGGAAAGATACTAGTGCTTTCCACAAAAAGAGTGAAGTTCAAAATAGAAGGGCATTTGATGGAAAGGTAATGATTAAGAGACTAGTCCCAGGCATTATTTCAGGTACTCCCATCACTTGCTTCTTGTATGGTCACATTTTTTTCCTCTTTTTGAATGTTTTCTTTCTTTTTATAACATCTCTGGCATGTCCTAATGGTGAACTCTACCTGCATATAACCATCCTTTTTTGGGAATAAGCACAATCAAGAAAAATAAATCAACACATTGGCCATACCTGAATAGGTTTGCCTCATTCCACACCTATAGTTTGCCACCTTTCGGGTGAGATTGAAGCATCCTTCACAATCAGCCTTCTGAAATTGGCATTGACTCATCAACTCATCAACAAGCACATATTAAACACCTAATGTCTGTCAAGCTCTACATGAGACATTGAAGAGTCAAATACAAAGGTAAGATATTCCTTCCTTCAAGGAACTGACATTTTACTGGAGGTCACTCTATTCCAGTATATTTTAAGTGTATCTTCCTTTACACTATGGTGGTCATCATATAAATTATTCTACTGGATCCACTTATTCCACTCTACATCAGTTAATGTAGGTCTTCCTAAGTTCTTACTAATTCCTTACATTCACTGCTTCTTATCTATCATATATCATAATTTTGTTCAGTCATTCTTCAATGTATGTTCATTTGTCTTCTACTTCTTTACTACTACTTAGAGGGTGGAGTCATAAAGTCCTGTCTTTTAGGAAGGGAACAGGACTGATATCTCTTTTTTTCCCACCTGACTGCACTCATTTTGGACTTCTTCCCTTGTTCAGCTCCTTTCCTCCCCACTTTGGCTGTTATCTTCACTCATTAGATTGCCTTGAGGGCAAGGACTTCCTGCCTCCTTTTTTATTTTTTGTATGTATATCCACAGCGCTTAGCACAATTCCTGAAACATAGTAGATGCTTAATAGATTTTGACTATTGACTTCTTTGCTACTATAAAAATATGGTATTATAAATATTTTTTGTATATACAATACCTTTTTGACCAATGTGAGGTCTGTGCTTATAGCAAGGTCGCAGAGTGTATACAGAATACTGAATTGTAAAATATCATTTTAAATTATTTTCTAGACTAGTTGGACTAGTCTATATATACTAACTATACACAGATATATTAACAGGATATTAATGTGCCCATCTTCTCACAGCAACTCCAACATTAAATATTTTAATATTTTCTCACCTTTGTCAAATTGATGTGATTAAAATGAAACTTCAGAGTTGTTTTATTTTGTATTTATCTTATTACTAGTGCTTTGGAACATTCTTTCATATGCTTGTTCATGTTCTGTTCATATCATTTGATAATATTTTAATTGGGAAATGTCTCTTCTTTGTATAGTTTATATTACCCATAAGTCTTAGATATAAAACTTTTATTAGAACTGTTGTGAAGATTTTTTTTCCAAATTTTATTTTGTTTCTGCTGATTTTGCTCATGCAATAGTTTTCAATTTTATGTAATCAAAATTATTTGTTCTTTTATTGTGATCTATCAATCACCAAGTATTTATTAAACTCCTACTATGTACCAAGTATTCGGTTCCTTGTTTAGTTAAAGAATTTCTCCCTTAACTATACTTTTGCAAGGTACTGTCTTCCATCTTCCTTTACTTGTTTATGGTCTTTATTCTTCAGATTATAAATCCATTTGAAGATATCTGTGGTATATGGTGAAAGTCAATGATCTAACCCTAACTTCTGCCAAATTGATTTTCAGTTTTCCCCAGAGATTTTTGTCAAATGGAGAGCCCTTTCCCAGGTTATCCTTATCATCCTTGGGTAAATTAGTCACTAGATTACTATGTTTCATTGCTTCTAGGTCTTGTTCATCTAATCTATGGTTTCAATTAGCATTTAAGCCAATATGGAAAAGGTTTCAGGATTCTTGCATTAGGTTGAAAACTGAAAATATTAGATCCCCTCAATTCCCTCTCCTTTTCATTATTTTCCTTGAGATATTTTTTATCTTTTCTGTTTAATCTCTAGGATTATATTCAACACTTAAGGACATTTTTTTTGTGATCATAGACCTTTGTCTTTTGGGATATCTTTATCAAAATTTTCCTTCTGCTTTTCTCATAATCTTATGTGAACCTGTCTGTGGTTCCTTGGTATGTGAACTGTTTCTGGTTTTTTTTTCTGTTTTTCCTATGGACCAATATAATCTCTAAAGTGCAGCAATCATTACAGAGCAGAGGACAGTGATTAAATTTTCTTTAAAATGGTGGTATATGAATTCTATTTTTGCTTTATCCTCTATTTCCTATAGGTAGAGATAATTTTCTTTTACAATTTCTTGAAATATCTCTATGGTTGGGGGGAGGGTTTGCTTTATCATGGTTTCCAGGGATTTTTAAAATTATAATTCCTCATCCTATTTTCCATGTCAGTTGTTTTTTATGACATTTTATCACATTTAAATCTTTTTTAACTTTTTGTCTGTTCTAGTATTTCTTCTCTTTGCCAGAATATTTTAGTCTTCTGTTCTATTTTTCTAAGTGTTCATTAATTGGGCAAACCCCAGTTCTCTCTACAAGCAAATATAAAATCCTATTTTGGAATTTAAACTTGGTTTAAATGGTACCTGCCTATCTTTCTAGTCTTCTCACTCATTACTTGTCTCCACATACTCTTGTCTAACCATTGTTTGCCTGATTGGTTTTCCTCTCTATTCTAGGCCAGTACTGACTCGGGATGGTTCAGGTTTGAGACTGGAATAGAATAAGATATTTTTAAAACACCTAGCAGTTTAAAAAAGGTTGCCTTAATAATAACACAGAAGGGGTCTTTTGGCAAGGATACAACACTGGTTTAGATGAGGTTTTTCTGGCTCTGCATTTACCATTTTTTTCACCACTTGATTTTGTACTTGGGCAACCAGGAAGCAATGGCAATGGTTTAAGTCTTAGTCCCCTTCACCATACAGGACAATCCAATTTCCTTCCCCCTACTAAGAGAAATAATTGTTAATTACCAATTAATATCAGGGAATCTAGGGTTTTTTCTCTTTCTATTTCCTCATTCTCAACAAGGTCAAAGCAGCCTCTGAAGGATGGGACTGGTAATGAGATTGGGTTAATGTTCTCCTTAATCTTGGGTGAGATCCCTCTCAACTGGGGCATAAGTGGTTTGGGGAGAGGTTAATCCCTTTGTCTTAATTGCCCAAGATTGTGGGTTCTGGGTAGAGAGAAGTAAGAGTTGCTCAAGCAAAGTCTTGTCCCTCAATCCCTCATTAAAATAAGCCCACCTTTCATTATAATATTCATTCTCTTATTCTTTATTAACCAATCAGAGTTGATTTCTGCCTGTTGGGAATGCCCACTATTCAATGGATGCTTAAACTCTCAGCATAGGAACCTCCAAAGTTCATTTCTGGTTTATGAAAGCCCCAAACCACCATTTTATTAATTATTTGCTAGGTATAATTAATAAAGTGATCATTCAGAAATTATGTCTCTTGAACTTTCATCATACTGACTTTGAGGAGTTTATATTCCAATGGGCACATAATATTTGCATGTATCAGTGAAGGTGAGGTACATATAATTTAAAAGGGAAGGCTCTAGAAGCTAGGAGATGGAGACAGGGGTGGGAGGGAATGGGAACCTTCTCTTGTGGAGCTTCAGCTATGCCTTAAAGAAGCCAGAGACACAAAGAGGTGGAAGAGAGGAGGAAGAATATTCCAAGTTGTGTGTGTGTGTGTGTGTGTGTGTGTGTGTGTGTGTTCCCAGTACTTAGCACAGTGCTTGACACAGGACTTAGTAATATTTTTGGATTGATAAATTGATTGTTCTAATGCTTATTCTCTTTCCAAGTTTTTCCTTAAGAGTTCTACTTTTTTGGAACTTGCCATTTTTAGATGCTATGGGACTATTAAGTGATTGTTCTTCTGAGTCTAACTCCAAGTATGGGTAGCAAGAAAGGCCATCTGAGCCTCCAATACATGATGCCAGTAAGCTGATGAGATGCTGGTATGAACTGCATAGGTGATCTCCAGGGAAGGGTGGGAGAGCAGTTGTTCATCATGGGCTGAGGTAGGATTCTCCTGACTCAATTTCCCCACTGACACCTGGCAGACTTTAAGCCCGACTGAGTGCAAGTGGATAATCTGATCCTGCCTGGAATTGACATGAAGTTGGGGAGGTATTGTATCCCTACCATGTCTTTACTATTGGTAACAATTTCCTTTGGTCAAAAGGTTTGTAAGCTTAATACCAGATCTATTCAATTATAGATTATGGGTAGGGGAACATCCGAGGTTGTCTAAAATTAAGCTATTAGGCATAGGACTTCAGACCAACCACATTAAGTTAGGGTCCTTTAATTCTTAGTAATACTGTGGAGACAATTAGGTCAAGAGCTTGTGAAGTTAGCTACATAAATATTATCTGTGTCTCAGATACTTGATGTTTAAAAAAAAAATTCTTTTGTGGTCCGTATTGTAAATGCTTTAAAAAAGATGTATCACCTGGCCAAAAGTTTGAATTTTTGAATCAGACCAGCAGCCATGGTCTGAGACCATTGTAGTAGAGACTGTGATCCTATATGGAGTAGGTAAAGGCCTGTCATTCTGGTCCCTGTGATTTCCCACAGCCCTAAGTGGTCTAGCTGAGCCAGAATCATGGTAGTCTTCAGTCTCCAATTGTTATGCAAAACCAGCCCCAGTCCTTGACTCCTCCTCTTATAAACTGTGTTAAAAATAAAAAATAAAAAGATGCTAAGAACCTGGCTGATACATGGAAATATATGATCTTAATAAATATCTTTTTCTAAAAAAATAAAAAGTTCTAGTTTTATTCTTTATATCTTGCTTCAACCTCTTCATTGCCTTTAATGTCTTCCATGCACTTGCAAGTCCTTGTGGCAAATCCATTCTTTTATTATCTGGTTCTACTTGTAATTATTGTAAAGTGATTTTCTTCTTCTGAGGTTTTATCCTGGCTTCTCTTATGCCATAGTAGTTGCTCACTGTATTAGGAGGTTTTTTGTTTTCTGATTATTTACTTCTTTCAATATGTCTGCTAGACATGGATGCTGCCCCTTCTTGTTATCCCTTTCAAACTTTTCTAGGCTCTACCTTGCTCTTATGATCACTCCAACTCCTCAGTGTAGGATTCAGGGTTGGGACTGAGCTGCAAGCAATCATACTCAGATCTTACTTCTTAGCCTAGTGTGGGTCACGCAGCAGGCCAGACTGAGAATGAGTCTGTTCCATTCAGCAGCCATGGTCTGAGACCATTGTAGTAGAGACTGTGATCCTATATGGAGTAGGTAAAGGCCTGTCATTCTGGTCCCTGTGATTTCCCACAGCCCTAAGTGGTCTAGCTGAGCCAGAATCATGGTAGTCTTCAGTCTCCAATTGTTATGCAAAACCAGCCCCAGTCCTTGACTCCTCCAGTGGTCTTGGATAGGGTGACCCCTCCTATAGTCCTGAAATAGGGCACTGAGATTGAACTGGTCCCTGATCTCTGACATAATAGTGGATAAAGTAGCAGAACCCAGCCCTGCCCCTCAATATAACCTTGTATGGGTTAGAGAAGCCTGGGCTCTTCAATCTGTTTCCTAGACCAAAAACCTGATAAAGGAGTTCTATTCTCTATAAGTTATAATGTCCCTCAGTCCTAGGTAAGACTATACAGGGGAATATGAACACCTCTCAGTAATGGCACAGAACTGGGGGCTTCCAATTTTGTGGTTTTTAATTATGGATGGTTTTGATTTTTGCTTTGTGAGGCTTTGTTCAGCTGTTTCAGTCACATCTGACTCTTTGTGACCCCATTTAGGGTTTTCTTGGCAAAGATATTGGAGTGGTTTGCCATTTCTTTCTCCAGCCCATTTTACAAATGAGATCACACAGATAGTAAATGTCAGAGGCCATATTTGAACTCAGGTCTTCCTAACTCTAGGTCCAGTGCCTGAGCCCCTCCTCAAAATGGAGACCTGCCTCCCCCACAAGAAGAAATCACCAATGGACAAAGGAGGATCAACATGGCAGAGGGATACTCCAGAATGAGGAGTACATAAGGTCTTTTTGTCCTTGACCTCCCTGGGGTATCTGTTAAGCAAAGAGTCTATGGGTCAAAGGGTATCAACATTTTAGACACTCTCTTTGCTTTCTATCATGGGTTGGTGTAATTCACAGTTGCACTAATTCACAGTATACCTGTCTTTCCAAGACCTCTCAGACATTGACTATTCTCATCTATGATAATTTTTGCCAGTTTACTGGGGGTGAGGTGAATCCTCAGAGCTGTTTAAATTTACATTTCTCAAAATTATTAATGATTTGAATTATTCTTTTATATGGTGGTTAATAGTTTGTCATTTTTCTTTCAAGAAGTTTGTTTATATCTTTAAGCCATCTATCTATTGGAGAAAGACTTTTGGTCTCATATATTTCTGTTAATTGTCTATATATCTTTACTACTAGACCATTTTCAAAGTATTGACTTTAGTTGAGCCATGGATCAAGTCACCTTTCTGACATGTTTTAATCACTCTAAAGTAGGGCAGATAATACCTGCCTCCCTCAGAAAACACACAATGGGAAATGCTTTGCAAGTGAAAAGGACTCTAAAACTGCCAAAATTGATCAAGAAACATTACAAATAATTGCATTTTCTAAAATAATATATTGGGAAAACAATGTTTCCCTTTAGCATATGAAATTATTGTATGTGTGTTTTTTCCCTCCAAACATGGAAAACCTGTTGAGAATCTTCCTAATGTTAACAGTGCTCCAAAAATGTTTATTTAATGAACAACAGGTCAGTTTTTGCTACAGGACTTCAATATCTGTCTCTGGAGACCATCATTTCTAAGTTTCAAGGGGCAGTTTCAACATTTAAGTCTCTAGATTTGTAACCCTGAAAGTAAGGAGAGGGAGAAAATATCTCCCTCTCCATTTTAAAAATATAAGGTTAAAATGCCAAATTTACTCAAGTCTCGGTTGGTATGAGATAAGTCTCTAGGAAAATGTATTCTATTAGTCAATAAACATTTATTAAGCTCCTACTGTGTGCCAGGAACTGTGGTAAGTACTAAGGATACAAAAAAGAGGCAAAAGATAGTCCCCACCAACTAATAAGAGAGACAAGTTAATATATACATACATATACATACACACACACACACACACACACACACACACATACACACACAAACTATATATAGGGTAAGTAGGAAATAATTAAGAGTTGGAAGGTCCTAGAATCAAGAGAGTTGGGAAAGATTTCTTGTAGAAGCAGAGATTTTAGTTGGAACTTAAAGGAAGCCAGGAAAGGGCGTAGATGGAGATGAGAAGGGAGGACATTCCAGGCATGGGGAAAAGTCAGAGAAAATTCCTGGAACCAAGAGATAGAATGTCTTTTTCCTGACATAGCAAGGAGACCAATGTCATTGAATCAAAAATACGTGGCAGATGTTAGAAGACTAGAAAGGTAGGTGGAGGCTAAGTTATGAATGACTTTGAACACAGAGGATTTTGTATTTGATCCTAGAGGCAAAAAGGAGCCACTGGAGTCTGAGTACCAGGGTGACATAGCCAGATCTGTGCTTCAGAAAAATCACTGATGACTGAATGGAAGATGGATTGAAGTGAGGAAAGACTTGAGGCAGCCAAGTGTGTGGTGATATACACTACAGTGGTGGATAGAAAGAAGGATAGAAGAAGAAGAAGAAAGGATATCTTTGTGAGAGATGTTGTAAGGCAAATTCAATAGACTTTGGCAACAGATTAGATATGAAGAGTGAAAGATAATGAGAAATTGAGGATGACACGTAGATTTTGAGCCTAACAGCCTAGCAGGATGGTATTGCCCCCTCTAGTGGTAGGAGGTTATTGTTTGCCCTTCGTTCTTAAGGAGGACCATGACATCGGGAAGGTGATGCCATGACATGTAAGTGAATTGGATTTGAGGGAGGGCTGTGCAAAGTCACCAGCCTCACTGTCTCCTCCAGAGCCATATGGAGGCAAGATATAGAAAGGTTGAAAGCAGAGACAGTTTAGGCAAAAAGATAATAAGTTCAGTTTTGGAAATTTTTAGTTTAAGACTTCCAGTTCAAGATGTCTAAAAAGTAGTTAGAGATGCAAGATGTAAGGTCAGCACAGATGTAAGGTTCAGGATAGATAGATAGATGGATAGGTGGATAGTTATATAGAATTATCAGCATAAGGACTGTAATTACATCCATGGGAGCTGATAAGATCACCAGTACCAGTTGATGAAGTATACTACTTCACTCATATATACATATACATATATATGTATATGTATATATGAGTGAAGCAGTACAGAGGAAAGAAGGAAATCTAGCCAGTAATCCCCAAGTTAACTGGGCAGCTTTTGGACCTCAAAATTTACATTCTTTTGGAGAAGAGAAGAAAAAGGAAAGGGAGAGGTTGAGAGAAAGGATTAGCTGAGTTACCCAGTTACCTGGGTCCCTATTCAGGCAGCATGGTCTACTCATAAGTTGTATTCATCCTTCATTTTTGAAGAGGACCATGACATCAGAGAAATGGTGACATGACTGCACTTTGTTTTGAGGGAGGGAGGGCTATGCAAGGTCACCAGCCTCACTTTCTCCTCCTGAACCATCAAAGTCAAGTGCAAGTCATGTCATCATTTCTCTAATGTCATGGTTCTCTTAGAAAACTGAGGATGAACACAAGTATAGAGGGAAAAGAGAAGAGTAGCCTACACTCCACCCATTCAGTCTACTGACCTCATTGGGAAACATTGTTTTTAGTTCTTCACTGGTTAATTGGATGTCTGAGCAGATGCCGCCTTCTAGCATTGTCTTGCCAGCTGTGAGTGGCTTGTTTATTTAGAAAATAGCCACATTTCAAGGTGGCTTTTTCAGAGAATTCTTGTAAATGTTGTGTCTACTTGGTTGTTTGGGACACTTCCTACATCTATTTCTTCCCTCCACCTTATCACCATCTCCAATTCTGACACGATTCCAGTAACAAGGTCAGTTCTCATTCTGACCCATAAAATTCTCCTAGCTAGAGCAGTCTCACAGAAAAGGGCCTCATTAGGGTAGGGGGCAGCAGATCTGACATCATCTCTAACTGGCATTAAAGACAATTTTTAAGCCCATTTCAAATATCAGGTGTCATCCTATATTCGTGTTTCTGAATTCCAAGCTTAATGAGCCAAAGAAAATGTTATCAGATGGCCTCTAAAAAACTAGAACTCACAGAATATGCAGTTCAAGCCCAATGGATGTCCTATTAGATCATAAAACAAGAATCATTTTACCCACTGCTGAAATAATATAGAGTATCTGCTCAACAGTCAAACCACCACTTCAAGAGTCTTTAAGACAGAAAAAAGGAAAGAGTAAAACAGAACATGACTGAAAGCTCATAGTATGTTTACAATGTCAGTAGAATCTAACCACCCATATTTGGTCTCCTCCAGGAAATGCCATTTCCTCTTCCAGGAAACAAAGGTGCCTCTGCTTCTGAGTAGCAACAGCTCCTACCCACTATGAGTCTCTGTCATCACCTTATGAATGTTATTAATGTAAAGTCATGAGAAAATGTTAAATACAAAAACAGAAGCATTTCTTGGAGGTGGGTGGAGTGGGGAAGAGGACGTTGGTGATCAGACCTTCAGGATGCTAAAATTGGGTGTGAGACTCATTTAAAAATGGCACAAAGGAAAACTATAAGAGATAGTGAAGGATGGTGCTTTGTGTGTGAGAGTGAAAAACTCTACCACCATTTTGGAATAGTTATGGAAACAGTAAATGATCTTCTTTCCAGCCTCAAATGTGACCTACCCTCCCCAAATTTCTGTCACTGATATAGGAATAGGGATAAAGACTGAACCTGCAATTTCATTACTGCCAGAAAGACAGGAAGACCTGGGTTTAAGACCTGCCTCTGGCACATTATGGCTGTGTGACACTGGGCAACTAAGACTATTCATGAACCCATTAAAAAATCCTACTGTAGGAGGTGGGGCCAAGATGGTGGGGTAAAAAAAGTGATTACTCTGGACTTTTCCCCCAACCTCTCTAAATATCTTTAAATAATGACTCTAAACAAATTCTAGAGCAGGCAGAACCCACAAAAAAGATGGAGTTAAGCAATTTTCCAGCCCAAGATAACTTAGAAGGTCAGCAGGAAAGGTCTGTTGCATCAGAATGAGAGAGGAGCACAGTCTAGCACAGGACACACCAATGCAGACCAGGTCCCAGCAAACAAGGAGAAAGCCTCAGGGTGACTGAATCAGTGGCATCAGTGGCAGTTTCCAGACCTCTTAGTCCACAGACAGTAAAGGGATCAGACAACAGAGTCAGAAGGGGATTTACAAGGATCCCTTTGCTAATACCAGGGCAGGACTCTGTTTCATTGCCTATACTTAGATCTAGATGTCAGTCCTGGGTCTTAGTGCCAGTGTGAGAAGGAGCCCTATGACAGCACAGCTTGTGGCCACAGGGAAGCAGGGACCCTGGTCATAGTTCCAGGATAGAAAAGACTGCTTATAATCACTCACAAACCAATGCACAGTACAGGAGAGTAGTAAACATGCCTCTCTCTATATCATACCACCTTGGAAGAGCAAAGACTTACAGATCCCCAGAAATACCTTTGAAAATAGTTGCACAAAAAAACCTAAAGTTTGGGACAATGCCTCCTCCACTTGGGAAGAAGAGCCCTATTTTAGTAGAGAGTTAAAAGTCAAGAAATAGGTTGGAAAATGAGCAAACAATAGAAAAAATTCTAACCATGGAAAGTTACTATGGTGACAAGTAAGATCAAAACACACTCAGAAGAAGACAATAAAGTCAAAATTCCTGCATCCAAAGCCACAAAGAAAAATACAAATTGGTTTCAGGCCATAGAAGCACTCAAAAGGAATTTTAAAAATCAAGTGAGATAGGTAGAGGAAAAATTGAGATGAGAAATGAGAGTGATGCAAGAAAGTCATGAAAAAAGAGTCTCCAGCTTGGTAAAGGAGGCTTAAAGAAATAATGAAGAAAATAAAACCTTAAAAAACAAATTAGGACAAATAGTAAAAGAGGCACAAAAATCCAATTAAGAGAACTGCTTAAAAAGTAGAATTGGCCAAATGGAAAAAGATGCATAAAAATTCACAGAATAAAATAATTCCCTAAATGAAAAACCCTACTGTAGGGGCAGCAGCTAAATGGCACAATGGATAGAGTGCCAGGTCTGAAGTCAGGTACACTCATCTTCCTGAGTTCAGATCTATCCTCAGACACCTACTAACTGTGGGACACTGAGCAAGTCACTTAACCCTGTTTCCCTCATTCTCCTCACCTATAAAATAAGATGGAAAAGGAAATGGTAAACCACTCAAGTATCTTTACCAAGATACCCCAAAGAGTCTCAGGAAGAATCAGACACAGCTCAACAACAATGAATGATGACAATTGGCTGCCTATTGCTACCCATAGATGCACATTTTCTTCAATGTGAGGAGAAGAAGGAGGACGTTTCTTCTAGCAAGAGAGTAAACCTTCTGTCTGTGACCAGCAGTGGGAAGTCAGCGTTTGCCTCTGGTGCATGTTCACAACAATAGTTCTGCTACATTTTTCTATTCATGTGCACTGTATTTTCAGTTAAAGCTTTTAAGTATTTCAAGTTCCTTATAACTTTGACATCTTCTTCTCCAGACACTGATAGGTACCCCAACAATACTCATGGATGTCTAAAAGGAGAGTTTAATTTGAATTAACAATCATCCATAACATTTTTATGCTTTCATTTATCTGTTTCATTTAAAGAAGTAGAAGAAGCACTGGAATTTATGTCCGTTCTGTATGGCTATGAATAACTCCCTCACTTTCTCTAAGCCTCAGTAGTTTTATCTGTATTTTTTTAAAAGAAGAGGAAGGAGAAGAGAAGGATTTGTTTGAGCAAATGATTTTTAAGGTGCCTCCTTGTTCTAAATTCCATGATTTTCTAGTTCTGTATTCAGAAGTTCACTAACGAGAAGCCTGCATATTCAAGGTGGTTAGAATTCTGGACTTGGATTCAGGAAGAACACAGTTCAAATCTTGACTCAGATACTTAGTAGCTGTATGACCCTGGATAAGTCACTTTAACCCATTTTAAGTTTCTTCATCTTTCAATGGGAAAAATAATAACTAATTATTAACTAATAACTAGCACCTACCAGCAGGGGAGTTATTGTGAGGACCAAAAGACCTAGGCTGAACTGTGACCAGTTGTGGCCAAGTTGTGAACTGTGACTAGTAATGAACTTTAACATAATATATAAATGCCAACTATTAACATTGTAACAATATAACTTGCGCTGCTTGCTCTCAAAGGGGTTTTTTTCCTCAGATTAGTCTAGTCTAAGTATATTATAAAAAAAAATAGTCAGAAGTATGAAGTCCATCTATTATGGTACTTCCTAAAAATCCTTTTTATGTGACAGATATCCAGAAATACCACCTCCTGAATCAAATAACACACTATTTCGATTGATATATACAAAAATTCTTCCTCAGTTGCTCTCCTTACAGCATTCAGATATAAAGTTAAAAAGTCAGTGATGAAGCCACAATAGGATCCAAACAGAGGTGTTAAAAACAGTTACACACTATCAGTAAATAATAAACTCTTCAGAAAAAAAAAAAAAACCCATAGTCATTAAATGTAAGAGTGAGAAGCAGCCTCAAGGAAACAATTACTTGCAATCAGAAACAGGGTGGTACAATGGAACAAAACTGAGTTTTGAAGTCAGAAAACTTGGGCTTAAGTCCTGGCTTGGCAATTTACTAATTGTGAAATTCTGGGACAGTCGTTTCCCTTGTAGTCTTAAATTAGATGACCTCCAAGGTCCCTTGTAGCTTTAGATCTAAGATCCTAGGATTTATTTCTTGAGAAGTGGCTCATTAAAAATAAAAAATCTTCTTAGCGCTAGAAAGGGTCTAGCACTTCTTAGAGATTAGAATTTTTCTGTCAAACCTAAAGTTTTCCAACTTCAATTAAGTGTCTTTTATTTTAAAATTACATTGATAATGAAGAACATCTGGTATCTGATTTGGAACTGAAAGCTTTACCTTTGAAATGGTTTAGTGTCCAACATCCTCATATTACAGACGAGGAAACTGAGTCTCAGGTTAAAAGACATGCTCAAGTCGCTCTAGTGACCTGTAACTAGTAACAAAGCCCAGATTTGAGCCTCACTACAAACGAAACCTTTCTTGTTCTTCACCATAGATAGCATCATAAATTGCATTTCTCACCTCACCCCATCTCACCTCCAGTCCCCTTTTTAAGCTGATCTAAATCTGTCGTGGGTTTTATTTCTTTATGCCTGTAACATCCCTGGCAGGGTGAGACCAACACGTAGAGCGTGAAGAAAGAGGGAGTGGGAGAAAGGGGACTCTTAGGGGGGGGAAAGTCACTAAACACTTGCAAAGAGGAAACAGTTTGCAGGTCGTCTTCTGGAGAACATCAAACCCTACCCTTTCTATTCTTACGAAGACGAAGATCCCAGGTGGAACAGGAGAGGACCTGAAGGTCCAGGGAGGTTGTGGAGACAGTGGTAACTTCCAGCCTTGCGACCTCCCTCCCCTCAGCCTCGGAGGCGGTGCGCGCAGCCCACACAGGGGGCAGCAGCTTCGCTTGCGCCCGAGCTGCCAGTCTGGCCTTGGCCGCCGGGGGAGCAGCATTGAGCTGGTGGTTGGTCCGCTCAGAAGGGCGCACAAGCCGCCACATTCTGACGGGTACGCCTGGAGCGCACCAAGGAAGACGCGCAGCTGTCCAGCAGCCGGCCACCTAACAGGACAGTTCTCTAACGCACTCCAGCTCTCTGCGAGCCAGCCCGGGCAGGTGAGATCTCTCTTTTCCCAGGAGACGGGAGGCGAAGGGTTGAGTAGAAAGGCACCGTGGCTCCAACTTTTCTGCCAGTGTAGAAGAAGGTCAGTCCGGGTGGGGAGTGGCGTGGCCATGAGAGCTCTGGGCTTTTCTGTGCGCCCTCCTGGGCGGTCTGGCGGTTGAGTCCTGAGGGCTGGCTTTGGAAAAAAGCTTTAGGGGCCTAGGGGAGTGTTAAAGGGAAGGGGGCGGGAGGGGGAGGGGGAGGCAAACGGAGCAAAGCCTTTGAAACCTTCCAGGAAGAGGGTTGAGGGTCTGAAAGAAATAGGAGTGAGAACGAAATTGAAAAAAAAAAGGGGGGGGGGGGAGAAAACACTCTTTTGCTTCTTTTTGTTTGATTGTTAGTTGCACAGGATGTTGCTTTACATACATGGAGGGTGGGGGAAGCTGAGTTTAGAATCTAAAAACCTGGGTTTAAATCCTGGCTCTGCAATTTATTAATTGTGAAACTCTTGGAAAGTCATTTCACTTGTAGGGATCGTCTCCTTTTCCCTCTTATCCTCCTCACTGTCTCATTTCATCCTGTATCATCTGTGCATTTAGTGTGCTTGGTTATGTCCTGGAAGAGTTGTGTAAATCCTTTAAAAGTATTTATAAGAAGAGAAATTCAGAAAAGGGAATAAAATTGAAATACACTTAGTCTATGTCAGAATTCATTGGGGCAACCAACACCCCTTGACCACAACCACTCTTTCCCCTCTAAACCAAATTAATTTCCGTTATAACTGGTAAACTGGGGTGGGGGTTTGAGGCGGGGTCTTTGAAAACATCACAACCAAGCCAGGTTGCCTACTCAGAGACCCTACCAACTCGGTCACTTTTTAAGCCTGGATTATTGAATGTTTAGAAAACGAGCCTGTTTCTACAGTCAGGATCACATTTTGTGCCCCAGAGATTAGCAGGTAATATAAAAAAGCCTCTGAGATTCTGTTGTAGAGATTGTTTTGGTCTCATCTGAAGGATGACAGGATAACATGTTGTGGTCATTTTCCTGGGAAACAATCCCACTAGGAGGTGTCTGCAAGGACATCTCCCCAGCGGCAATGTTTTCTTGTCCTCAGAGAAGCTGAGTCAGCTAACAGTTGTGGGGCTAAGAGATTTAGGAATGTCACCAACTGAAGGGGAGAATTGAGGCAGGGGAAGGAAATGGCTAAATGAAAAGCAGGGAAAGATGCGATTTTGCCAACATACTACTGAGGAAGAATAAGACTGTTACTTTTCTAAGTACTTGGCAAAGTGTAACTGAACTGACTTTTCACTGTCTTTTTGCTCCTCATTTTGTCTGTGCCGAGGGTAGAACAGTATTTACACTCTAATCTTAGTGCTTTGCAAGCCTCCCTGAAGGAAGCCGCGGGCATAGTAGAGCTGCCTGTATTTGCTACCTTTCTCTACATGGCAGCTATTAATGCCATAGTGTGTGTGTGTGTGTGTGTGTGTGTGTGTGTGTGTGTGTGTGTGTGAGAGAGAGAGAGAGAGAGAGAGAGAGAGAGAGAGAGAGAGAGAGAGAGAGATTCTCTTATAGGGAATATTTTGGAGATCAGCCTCATCAGTTTGCAGAAACTACTGGGTCATGATCAGCTTTAAGACTCTCATTATTCACTTTATTCTGATGATAGTAACTCACAATTTCACAGTTGCAATTTACAAAACACTTTTCTGGTGGACATCTTTTTGAGAAAGGTAGTGAAAACATTACCTGACAGCTGAGGAAACTGAGACTGAAGAGTAAAGGAGGTTTTCCTAGGTCTCTTTCCTATCCTTTTCCCAAACCCCAATGCCTTACCTCTGAGATTATCTTCAATTCATTGTATATATCTTATATGTACAGTTGTTTGGATGTTGTCTCCCCTCTCATTAAAATATGAGCTCCATGAGGTCAGGACCATGTTTTTGTAGCCTTAGCACTTAGCATAGCACCCAGCAAATACTTAATAAATGTTGATTGACTGACTACAGAGTCAAGAGGGCATCCTCTTCTGAGTCCAGTAAATGCCCTGTACCAACCTAAGGGGATACTTCATTATACTGAAGTGTGCTACTCTGTCATCGTTCTCTATAATCTCCAAATTTACTTTGTAAAAAAATATATTTTATCTTTACATTTCATTCATTTCTAAATATACCCTTCCCCTATTTCCCATTTTTTATAACTAAGAAGTTTTTAAAGAAATGTTTTTAAAATAGCAAAACCAACCTATGTTTTAGTATAATCTGACAGATGTTATGTTGTTGAGTGGTTTTGGTAGTGTCTGACTCTCCTTGACCCCATTTGGAATTTTCTTGGCAAAGATACCATGGTGATTTGCCATTTCCTTCTCCAGCTCATTCTACAGATGAAGAAAGAAGCCAAGGAGGCAAACAGGGTTAAATGACTTGCCCAGCATCACATAGCTAATAAGTGTCTGAAGGCCAGATTTGAACTCATGAAAATGAGTCTCCTTGATTCCAAGCACAGTGCTCTATCCACTACACCACCTAGTTGCCCAGTATATACAATGTTCCATATCCATAGTTTCCTTCCTCTGCAAAGAAAGGAATGAGGTACGTTATGTCAACTCTTCTCCAGGACCAAGTTTCTTGCCAAACTTAACTCTAGTATAATTTTCCTGGCCTACACCATAGGCACAGTCTACCATTGTAAAATATTGTATCAAGCATGATGGAGGGTAATATAGTTGATATAGCAAACTACATTTTGGGTTATTCACAGCTGTTTTAGCTCTCCAGTTTCCACCAATGCCCATATATTAGTTCTATTGTTGCAAGCAGGTGTTGGCTGCCTAATTATCTTGGTAATTCTTTTATTTTGCTGATTTTGTGTGAAGCCTTTTAAAGACAGGATGGAAAAGTTTTCAGAGATTTTACATAAAAAAACCTCAGCTGTGAAGCTCCTCCTTCGAGTTAGTAATTATGCTTTGCATTGAGGATTTTTTTTTTGTCTTGAAAACATTTATCTGAGATAAACAGTAACTTGGACTTGCTCCTCCCTTCAATTTGCTTCAGACAAGCTATGGTTTTTCTATCTATTTTCAAACTAAAAATTTCTTCAGGATGATTTTTGGGTACATTTTGCTGTTACCATTTTCATTTCCATCCCATTATTTTCAAATGGCAGTTTTTAAAAAGCACCAAACAAATCATGTTTTCCAGTCCTATTCCTACCAACTGTTATTGATTTGGAGTTGGAGAGGATATCAAAGGTAATTTATTCCAACTCCTTCATTTTGCAGATGAGGAAACTGATGTCCTTGTCATATAAAAATCTTCTGGAGTCTAAAAAAACACTAGCACCACTTTGGAATGGATGAAAGTGATGCATATGATTTTTTTCTCTGGCTCCAAACGTAGGCTACATTTCCCAATTTCTTACCATTCATGTAAGGGATAGGGATGGGAAGAAAAACTGAACTTGCAATTTCCTTAGTGTAGCGACCTAGCCTCAAAGCCAGGAAGATCTGGGTTCTTGTCCTACTGGACAAAATTCACATACTGGCTGGGTGGTCCTGGGCAAGTTATTTACCCTGTCAGTGATCTAGGCATCTACTTTTCCACTCCTTGTGAGTCACCTTAACAAACCAGAAGTTAAATGACTTGCTCACATAGGTAACAAGCACCACGAGTAGGATTTGAACCCAAGATCTCTTATTTTTGCTTATCTATGCAGAAAGCAGATCCTCTGTTTCCTTTGAGCTCTCCATATGTAATGTAGCTTCCATTCTTTCGTCTTCTTTTCTAGTGTTGTTAAAGTACATGCCTTTGAATTCTTCTCATTCAGGTCATGTATTTGCAGACAATTTCTCCCCATCTCACTTCTGGCCCTGTGTTCTGCCAGGGTTCAACATTTTCCTTTTCTACTGTTAATATATTAGAAAGCCAAATCCTTCCTTACTCAGCAGTGAAGCAGTTGTTTTCCCTAAAATCCCCTATGGATGTGGTCCAAAGTCTGAGGCTTAGGGTACAAGTCTGTAACTGGGATTCAAGAATACTAGATGTTTTGATCCTAAAAGCATTCCTTAAGCAAAACAATTGGCTTATAATAGTTCACAATAAATTATAGTTGAATATTCCTGCTTTTAAATTAAGGATTAATATCCTCTGGTTTAAAACTCCTCCTATCTATCTGAAATGGTACCTTAGTAAAGACTACCCTAAAAGCTTTTCTCTGCATTAGTCAGTCTTAGATGAAAGCCCCTGAACTCAAGGTTTGTTTGGCTTCAGGTGACTTCTCTGTTGTTATGGTCAGCTTTTAGTTCTTTTATTTCCAAGTTTCCTCCAAATGGTATTTTTAGGGTTCAATTTGACTATGAAAATTCAAAAGAGAATTGTAGGCAGGCAGTGTACTATTCCACATTTATTTTGTCTTGGCTTTGCCCAAAATCAAATTCATACTTGAAAACAAGGAAAATTACTTCTTCATTTAAGGCCATTAAAATCTGTCTCCTTCCTGCATCTTTTATTTTAAAATTTAAAATCTCCCATTCAAAATGTCCTTGATTACCTAAGTGATATACAAAGAGAATTACATCCAGTTTTTTTTCCCATATCTAGCCAATGATTTGCAAGAACGATGAATTATTTTGGTTGAAAGAAGAAAAAATATGCTGAATTAGCAGGAAGACTTAACAGATACTGAGTTACATGGAAATCTCTCTTGATTTGTTTAAGGAGCTGATTTCATGTGAATGAGAAACTATGCACAATCATAGGGTGATGAGGAAAATGGGGGTGGGGGAATGCCATAGGCATTTGTAGACAGTGACATCAGGGGAAGGGCAAAGGATAATGCTTACACTTAGAGTGGACTTGCCACCCATAAAATGCTCTCTACATGTGAAAACCTGAATGCCCAACTCCAGTCCCAAGTTGAGTAAACAAAGATTCCACTGCTGGATTTGTATACACATCCTTTCTCAGACCAATCAAGGTTGATCTTAGAATATCAGAGTAGAAGGGCTTTTGGAAGTCTTCTAGTCCAATTCCCTAATATCAGTTGAAAGTGTTGAAAGCCCAAAAAGGTTAAATAACTTTTTTAAAGTCACACAGTAAGTATTGGCAGAGGTGGCACTAAAATTCCCACCTCCTGACCTCTAGTCTTATGATATTTCTACCATATTGACTGCCTCTGGTGCCCTTTATAGCCTGGGGTTTTGATTGTTACCAGTCATGGACTGTGGATCTTCTTACCAGAACCTATGTTGGGTTCTTCTGAGTTGGGAGCAAGGACTTACTGAAGACCTACTAATCTGGGGTAGTCTCCTTGGTAATTAGCCTTTGCATTAGCTGTCAAAAATCATTTTATGGAAACCAGACATATAAAGATCTGAATTTACAAAGTAGATAAATTAGGGGGAGTTTAAAATGGATACATGGTAGTATTTCTTAGTTGTTTCATGGTAAACTTTCAGAGAGTAGGGACCAAGCTGTTTGACCTGTTCATGTGGTAGTCAATTCAGTGCCAAGTAAATTTGTGGTTCCTACAATATCATTTATATTTTTATTCTAGCTCTTAGAAGAGTAGCTCCTACTCACAGATTTGAGAATCCAGAAACAGGAACACAATCGATTTGGAGACTGCAATCATTTGAAAGGGAAAAGAGTGTTACCAGAAACTTCTTAGTCTCCAACCAACAATAGTTATGCCTTCCACATCATGGGAGTTAGGGGTGGATGATCTGGAAAATCCACAATTTTGACCCTCCTTTTATACCAGAGAAGAGGTCTGAATGTTTTTTTTCTTTTATGGGGTGTTTACAGTATTTTATTGTAAAATTTGGGGATATTTTACAACACTATATGTATATTTCATGCATTTCTGAGTTTCTAAACTTTTTCTGTGTTGTCTGCTGGCCTTCACATGTCATCTGTGGCTTCCACAAAACTACCCCCACCAAATTCCCATTTAACTTCTTATCCTGACCCGCAATATGTCAGACCCACAATGGGGAAAGTCGTAATGTGGAAGGGATGACTGTAAAACCTTATAGACTTGTTAAAGCTCAGCTGTTTGGTTACTAAAAGTTGGCAGCTCTGGTCTGCAAAGGGAAAAGACAAAGGAGAAGAGGTATGGTATTTTTAGCTCTTTTGACACTAGTGAGATTAGTAAATGGAAAGACATTTATTCAGATCTATCTATGATATAGTAGGCAGTATTCTTAAGACAGGATCAGCAAACCTTTGAAAATCCAGTGGTGTCTCATAGGTACCCTATGACATAGTGACATCTCTATTTAGGCCTGTGCCCAAAGAGATCAAAAGAAAGAGAAAAGAGCTGAACCTGTGATCAGGAAAACTGGACTTTAAATCAGATGCTTACTAGCTATGTGATCCCTGGCAAATCACTTAATCTCTGCCTCAGTTTCCTAATCTGTAAAATTGGAATAATAATAGCACCTACCACCCAAGGATAAAATGAGATAATATTTGTAACATATTTTGCGAACTTTAAGATGTGACATAAATGCTAACTATTTTATATACAACAATATTCGTAGCAACTCTGTGACAAAGAGCTGGAAATGAAGAAGGTACCCATCCATTGTAGAATAAACAAATTATGTATTGTATATAACTCTAATGGAATACTTATTGGGTCTTAAGAAATTATGAAAAGAATAGATTTAGAGACACCTAGGAAGACCTATATAAACTGATGCAGAGTGAAGTTGGCAGAACCAGGAGAACAATTTATATAATTATAGCACTGTCAAGACAAACAACTTTGATGGACTTAAAGACCTCTGACCAATACAGTGACCAGCCATGATCCCAGAGGAGTGAGTATAAGCTATGCTATCTTGACAGGGAGGTGGATGATGGATTCAAGATACAGAATGAGACATATATTTTTGAACATGGACAATTTGAGGATTTGTTTTTCTTGACTCTGCATATTCGTTATGAGTTTTGTCTTTTCTAAGGGGGTAGGTAGTAGGGATAGAAAACAAAGTTTGCTAATCAAAAAATAAAATAAAATTTAAAGGAAAAACCTAAAGGTTTGCACAAATATTAGGCTTTTATGTACTAAATGAAAACTACAATAGTTAGCAAGCATTTATTAAGCATCTATTATGAACCAGAACTGTAGCAGACAATGGAGGTACAAAGACAAAAATAAATCATTTCTTTGACTTAAAATGTTTGCATTCTGTTGAAGAGAAACAATACCTACATATAAAAATATACAAAAATACAAGATTATTAGCTTTTTGTTTTTGTTTTAGCCCCGAGGAACAGATGGGGGAGCACAGAGAAGGCACTGCCACCTGGGGAATGAAGAGTTGCATGTAAAAATGATGCTAAGAGGTAGAGGTGAGGATGGAGTGCTTTCCAGGCAAAGAGAATGCCTTGTGAAGGTTCCAAAGCAAAAGATAGAAAGTCATAGGTGTTCAAATAGCAAGGTCAGTTTGGTTGGAGCATTGAGTATGTGAACAGGGGAAATGTATAATAAAGTTGGAAAGGAATGCAGAGGCCAGGTTGTAATTGGATCCTAGAGATAACAGAGAACCAATGAAGATTATACATAGGGGAATATTATGGTCAGACCTGTACTGTACAAAAAATACAATTAGGCTGTATGAATATATACTTATGTAATGTCTTAAAAAGTTCAAGAGACATAAGATCTAGGTAATTTAATCATTTTATTAATAATGACAGCATATTTATTAAAGGATGGTCATAACTAATCAAGAAAACTGTATCAGGAGAATTCTCTAGGGAAATTGAAGATATTTGCAATTAATGTTACGGGTTAAGAGAGGTACAGCTAGGTGATGTAGTGGATAGAGTGCAGGATCTGGAGTTAGAAAGACTCATTTTCCTGAGTTCAAATCTGGGCTCAGACACTTACTATGTGACCCTTGTTTTCTATAACAACATTATACTCTTTCTCAGAAAACAAACTAAAAGAATGACCTTCTTATTGCTAGGGAGGGGTTCATCTTCACCATGTATTCAGAGATGCCATGTATTAGTTCCTTTGCTGTTTTAAGACAATGCTTTTTATCTCTTTCCATGTTGTGACTGGCCTCCTTATATACTGCATCCTGGGCCATTGACAGTTATCTTGACTTTTGTCCTGGACTTTGACGACTCTGGAGGAGAGGGTGAGGCTGATGACTTTGTGCAGCTCTGTCTCATCTAAATCTGGTTCGTATACAAGTCAAGACATCACCTTCATGATGTCATTGCTCATCTTTGAGAATGAAGGACAAGCAACGATACATGCAAAAACCATGTTATGTTAAAGCTCTACACATTTGATTGGAGCTGTATAGTTCCTCCCCAAGCTGATTTTCTGGGTAGTGCATTTTGTCTGCACCACTTCTTTATGGGTCTACTCATAGACCTCAATCTATAAAAAGGTTGGTGGGTCCATGTAAGTCAGTGGCTTGTAGAATGTGAACCCATTTTCCCAGGTAAACAATGTCAAAAATGGAGGTTACAGTCCCCGTCATGCCACAAAAACATACTTAGCTTATAATGTAGTTGAAGAGTAGTACTACTATTTCAATCATCAGTTGTTCAACTAGTATGTATTAGGCACCTACAAATTGAGGTAATGTTGTTGGAGATCCACAAACAGAAATACAAACTTCTTTGACCTCATAGACCCTATAATCTATTAGGGAGATTCTCTCTCCTCTCCCTCCCTCCCTCCCTCTTTCTACACACACACACACACACACACACACACACACACACACACATACGTGCAAAAAAACAGGGATTGGACCTATGATTTCATTAGCATAGTAGGGAATTCCTGCTAAAGAAATTCCTTCTACTAGTGTGTGCTGGCTCCTTCTTTTTCAATTTGCATCCAGATAGAGTTGCCTCATACACTGATATTTTAAGAGTTCTGGAAAAGGCCATAGTCAGTATGTGTCAGAAGTGGAACCCAAACTGTTTTCATGGCTTCAAGGCCAGCTCTATCCATCGTGCCAAAGCAATTTGGGGAGGGGCATGATCTCAATGACATCCAGCCAGCATTAATAACAGTTTTTAATTCATTCATTTTTAGGCTCTTTACAATGGCAGAAGCCTGGACTTGGAGGCAAACTATCAGGTTTTAAGATCTGGTTATGTTGTTTGCTAGCTCTTTTTTAAACCTCAGGCAATTCACTCTATGTCTTAAAAATCTCAATTTTCTCCTCTTTAAAGTTGGAGGAGAAAGAGTTCAGACTATGTAATCTCAGTGGTACCTTCCAACATTAAGAATCTACGATTCCCATCTTTAGGATTGCACCTTCATTCATCTTTCCCTCTCTTCTACCCCAACACCATTGAAGAAGGAGGAGAAACAAGAACCTTATAACAAATAATATATATATATATATATACATATATATGTATATACCTTTGAAAATGATTATTGATTAGGGTCCCTTGAATTCTGTCATATCTCAAGGGATCTGAAATTTTATCACTATGAGTTTGGAGAGGCTACATAACTTTTGAGATATTGAATAATAATACTATAAACAATGAATCAGGAATTGTGATAGTTCTTATGCATTATAAAGCAAAATGTCTTCATAAATTGTTGTGTCCAGAAAAATTTTTCTCCAAGTGCCCGGCCTTCCAGCCTCTCAAAACTCAATCTGGTTCCTAGATGACATCCATAGGCACATTCTGCTGACCATTCCAAATGATGGGGCTATTAAGTGGCATAGTAAATAGAGAACTGGGCCTGGAGTCAGGAAGACCAAAATTCAAATCTGTCCTCAGATACTTCCTAGCTGTGTGACCCTGGGCAAGTTACTTAACCACTGCTTGCCTCAGTTTCTCCATCTATAAAATATGGGTGATAATAACTTACCTCCAAGGGTTGTTGTGAGGATCAACTGAAATAGTAATTAGAAAGAGATTACCCCGGTGCCTGGCACACAGTAAGTGCTGTATAAATGTTAGCTATCAGCTATTATTTTCAGATCAGTAGTATTTGCCAAACCTTATACTTTGCAACCATAGACTTTAAGATTTCAGAGTCATTTAATGTTAGTAATATTCAAAATGATAAAGGAAGTATTCGTTTCTGAAATCAAATGTCATGTTTAAAAGCAGATATTTATTTATACCTTTCATTTTTAAATCACCTACATTTCTCCCTACATTCCTTTCTATCACCCTTCCCAAAGGACCAGCTCTCATAAAAAAGAATTAGTAAAAAGAAAAATAAATTCAGCAAGACTTACAGATACGTCAAAAAGTTCTGATGTTACATGAAATGTTCCACAACTGTGAAATTCCATCTCTGCAAAGGCATGAGGATAGCAGGGAGGTTGGGAGATGTATCTTCGTGTGTCTTTTCTTGAGGGCCAAAATTGATGTTATAATTTTGCAGCACTCATTGTGAGTTGGTTTTTTTACCTTCTTCATTCCATTTATATTGCAGTCATTGTCTAGTTGGCTCTGCTTACTTCTCTTTGCATAAATTAATGTCTATTATATGAATTATGAATTAATGTCTATTTATATATACACATAGATACAAACATATGTGGAAGAATGTAAAAGCTTTTATTAAATGCTTACTGTGTGACAAGCAGTATACTAAGTGCTGGAAATACAGTTTAAAAAGCAACATGGTCCATGCCTACCTTTTTTCAAGAAGCTCATGTTATAATTAGGGCATCCAGCTTATGCTGGAACGTTCAGCTACAAGTTAAATGGAATTTTCTGTAGTGTTTTTCCATTCATTAAAAACATTCCTGTGTCTGATGTTGAGCCCTTCAACAGTACCAAGGACTTTGGTGCCTACAAGATGAGAGGACAATGAAATAGCTAAATGGGATTTTTTTATTTTGTGGGGACTTTTTGTTCTTCTGCAAAGAAGAGTAGTGATTTAGAGGAGACTAGGGGGTAGGGACCCAATCCATGATTTCATTGGTATAAGAATTCTATGGAGAAGAAATTTATTCCACAAGTTCATGCCTGTGCTCTCTTTGACTTAGAGAGTTGCCTAGACAGAACTAATTTGAAATGACTTGCCCAAGATCACTCAACTACTACACATCAGAAATAGAACTTGAACCTCCGTTTTCATGACTTCAAGGCCAACTCTATCTATTATTCCATGCTGCTATAGAATAAATTAATAATATTCAGAAAATACAGAAGATATGGTATTAGCCACTAATGTCTTTTATGTCTATGAAAATGACACCACTATAGCTACCTAATTTTGAATCTGAGGCAAGAATATAAAACTCCTCTTCCTCCATCCTAAAGAAAAGGTGTTTTTTTCTGTGCCCTTTACTTTACTTGTCTTACCCTAGTTGCAGAACTTCTTTGTTGAAGTTGAAGACTTTTTTATGTAAACCCAAGCACTCCAATGAGCTGTCTCATTCACTTTATGGCCTACCAGTGTTTGGAGAGAAAGGGATACAGCCCTGGATTTAGAGTAGGAATAGACCTGGGTTCAAATGTCTCCTCTAACACTTGCTGCCTCTGCAATAAGTAGTTTTTCTTTCTCTTTAACCTCAGGAAACACTTTAAGTCCGGGTTTTTAATCATTTTTATGTCAGGTACCCCTTCAACAACCTGAGAAAGTCTAAGAATTCCTCAGAATATTTTTAAATATACAAAGTAAAATAATAAGGTTACAATGGAAATCAGTTATGCTAAAATAGAATTATCAAAATATTCTTCAAAAAGTTCACAGACCCCAGTTTAAGAAAACCTACCAAAGACAGGCTCCTAAATGTTTATATAGAGGGAGTTCTCAGGGAAATCAGAAAGCAGGTCCTTGACTTATCTAGAAGTAACTAAATTATAAATTATGTGATGAGTGGTTTGGGTAGGGTGGAGGGTAGGGGAAGAGAGTCCATTTTATAATTGCAGAAACAGAGAGTAAGGAATTACACAATTTCACCTACTGACTTGGTGGTCAAGGGAAGGTAAGAGCCCTGTTGTGAAGCTTAAGAAGTGTTAAATGTTTACCAAAGATACTCAAACTTCTAGTTCCATTTTTGCCTCTTATTTTTTAAAAGAATTTTTAATAACTGTAATCCCTTCCTTTCTCATTGGGCATTGAGATTCACATATTTATAGAACACTTGAAATCTTTGGACAAGAGTACTCTAAGATAGAGAAAAGTGTCTGAGATGGGAAGAGATTTCCATTGCTTAAGACAATATTACATTTGCAATTCAGAATTCAGCAGTCACTATGTAACACTCAGCTAACATGAGATCATTTTATTGAAAGAAGACAAACAAGAACAGTTTAATTTTTAAAAATCGTAAGCAATACTTTGTAGATGAGAGGATGACTGAAAATAGCATCAGGAAATGGGAGACTGGGCTCAGGGAGTCTGGACCCAACTTGAAGTCTCTAGACTGGCATGAAGAGGAACTGCCTGCCTCAGATAGCTACTGGATGTTTGACTCTACACCTATGTTCTCTGTATCTCAGTTTCCTCATCTGTAAAGTGAAGGGTTAGATTTTATCTCTAAGAACCATTCAAGCTCCAAATCGGTGATAAAATTCTTTCCAGTACACTGAGATTCTTATGTTAGTTCAACAGAGCTGACAGAATAGAAGCCAACAGTGAAAAAGAGACTGTAAGAATCTATTAAAATGTTCATTAATCAAAGGGAAAACTACAAGCGTGCTCAGTATAAGCCCGGCATGCATGCGTTTAAATATATCAAATCAATGATCTTTTCCATTGACAAAATGTTACAGATTTTTCAGCACCATGCCTATTCAGAGATGAAGTTATTTTTCAAATTGTTTAGCTAATTGTAACAACATCCGAGAGAACAAGTCAGATTTGTGAAAGAGAAATTGCAATCCTCTTTAGTAAAAAAAAAGAAAAAACTTCAGAACCAAAAAGAAAAAGATTTATTCATTTAGCTAGTTCCTTTTTTAAAGAGGCAACTCTGGTGTAGTGGAAAGAACCCTGGATTTGAAGTCATAAGATCTGGATTCCAAAGGATTCTAAAACTGTGCTTACCCTTTGACCCAGCAATACCACTGCTAGATCTGTATCCCAAAGAGATTATAAAAAATGGAAAAGAACCTACATGTGCAAAAGTATCTAGAGCAGTTTTGGGGTTTTTTTGTGGCAGAAAAGAATTGGAAATGGAAGAAATGCCCATGAGTTCTGCAAAGACTGAACAAGTTGTGATATATGATTGTGATGGAATACTATTGTGCTATAAGAAATGATGAGCAGGATCGTTTCAGAAAAAACTAGGAAGATTTTTATATGATCTGATGCAGAGTGAAGTGAGAGCAGAACCAGGAGAATGTTGTACACAGTAACAGCAGTATTGTAGTAATGACCAATTGTGAAAAACTTAGCTATTCTGATCAATACAGTTGATCCAAGACAATTCCAAAGGACCCATAATGAAAACTACTATCCACCTCCAGAGAGGTCTGATGAACTCTAAGTGCAAACTGAAGCATATATTTTCTTTCTTCTTTCTTTTTTTTTGTTTGGTTTTTTGTTTTGCAACATGGCAAATAAGGAAATATGCTTTTCATAGGGAAAAAAGACCTGGATTCATGCCCTGACTCTACTTGAACTATCTCAAAGAAACCACAAATTCCTGCCTAGAAAAGTCAAATTGGGCTTGATTCTTAATTACTCAAAGTCAAATCCCATCTCAAACTTATATCATACCCAACAGATTGAATTTAATTTTTTAAATGTAATAATTAAAAATTATTCTTTGTAGTACAAGCTACCAATAGACCAAGTAATCTCTGAATTAAAATTCTCTAGAAATCAGTTCAAAACTGCCTTTTGCTAGTTTTCATAGTAATAGATTGCTTCTAATACCTTACAAAGTCATATGTATGTATGTATGTATGTATAGAAAAAGAGATATACAAAGATATACATACATATATATGTATTATACATATATTATACATACAAATATATTTACGTATATACATACATACATATTCTCATTTTATCCTCTTCATTCTTTGAAGTAATTAAAACATTATTCTCCCTATCTTACAAATGTTTTCCCCATATATTCTCCAATAAGACTGTCTTCAAATGCTAAATTTCTTCCTCTTATTCTTTTAACATCTAATTCCAGAAAAATCTTGTTGACTCTAGTACCCTCTCTGTCTCATCTCACTATTCCCTGACTTAGTGTTCAACTGTTTAATTTGTGTCTCTAAAACTCAGTTGGGTGGCTAGGTCATGCAAAGGATAGAGCACTGAACTTGGAGTCAACAAGACCTGAGTTCAAATATGGCTTCAAAGACTTACCAGCTGTGTGACACTGGACAAGTCACTTAACCCTGTTTGCCTCAACATCCTTCTCTGTAAGATGAGCTGGAGAAGGAAATGATATTTCTAGTATCCTTGCTAACAAAACTCCAAATGGAGTCACAAAGAATTAAACATGACCAAAATGACTAAATAACATCAACAATAATAAAATTCAGTCACAAAATTCCCACAAAAGGAAAAGGACACATATTAAAACCAGACTGAAAGAAAATATTATGGTTAACAAATAGAGAGTTTATCATTGCTTCATTCATTCAATAAACATTTATTAAGCATCTACTGTTAGCAGAATACTGCGCTAAGTCCCAGGAGAGGTGGAATTTAAATGACTACCTATGCCATGGTGGCATTTATATTCTAGTAGGGAAATAAGCTACAGATAGTAAGAATTAGGAGGATTGTTTGATAAGTACATTATTGAGCTTTGAAACAAAGCAATATCTAAGGACTAAAGAGAAAGATCATTAACAAAAAGTGAGGAGAGCAAAAACCTCATGGAAGGGGTAGTACTTGAGCTGTACTTTCCAGGACAACTAGGATTCAAGAGGCAAAGAAAGGAAAGAATTTCCCTCCATGTATGGTGGGCAGCATTATCAAATGAAAAGAGACAATCTAGTGTGTGTGGCCCATTTGGACAAAGAGTAGACAGGTTTTGCTGGAGCAATAGAGTATTGGAAGGAGAGCAATTTGGAATTTGATGAGAAAAACTGACACCAAATTCTATAGGGCCATAAATTCCATTCATTCATTAAGTACCTTAACAAACAATGCTAGACTCTGAGTATAAAAAGATAGAAATAAACAGTCTTTGCCCTCAAGCAGCTTTCTAAAGCTAGACAAAAGGAGTTTGAACTTTCCTACCGAAGCAATGGGAAGCCTTAAAGAGGATTTTGTTTTTCTTTATCAAGCATTTATTGAATGACAGCTGTGTGATCAGCACTGTACAAAATACTTTAGGCATATAAAAGAATTAAGACATAATACTTGACTCCAAAATATTTAAAATCAAGCTGAAGAGATAGATGTACCATATACGCATAAAACAATTCACTCATCATAAAGCAACGTGCCACAGAGAATGTTTGAGGAGAGAAGTAATATGACAAGATCTACATATAAGAAAGATTATTCTGACAGCAGCTTCTAGGACAAATTTCAGGGGAAAGAGGTAATGACAGTGGAAAGAGACAGAGGGGAGAGATGTGGAGCTAGAATCAAGGAGCCTCAATAGTCAATTGCATGTGAAAGATGAAGGAGAGGAAAGAGTCCAAGATAACTCCAATATTGTGGATTTGGTAGAGAAAGTGAATGGGCAATTATTTGCGGAGAAATAGTGAAGTCCGAAAGAGGAACAAAATTAGGAGTAAAGATGATATGCTTGGCTTTAGATGTATGAGTTTTAAGTAGCAATGGAGGTATCCTGAAGGCAGTTGAAAATAGGGATATGAAACTC
Organism: Potorous gilbertii; assembly: GCA_028658325.1. NCBI lineage: Eukaryota > Metazoa > Chordata > Mammalia > Diprotodontia > Potoroidae > Potorous > Potorous gilbertii. Next base: position 137,813,338 of record CM053770.1, read on the forward strand.
AAAAGTCAGGACTATAGATACAGATTGGAAATCACTCCATATAAAAGTGCTGGTTGAAGTCATGGGTGTGAATGAAATTGCCAACAAAGAGATATAAAGAGAGAAAAGGGGAAGGACAGACGCTGAAAGAAATATATCTTAAGTAAATAGAAAAAGGAAATCAAGGAAAAAAACGCAATTGAATTTGACAATATTGAGGTAATTAGTGACCTTTTGTAAGGGTAGATTGAGTAGAGTGGGTGGAATCCAAATTTAGGGCACCGTGGGTAGTGAGGAAATAAAAGCATTGCATGTAGACAGATTTTCCAGTTTAGAAATTTAGAAGCCATATAGAGGAAATAAAAGGAAAGAAGGAAAGAAAAGAGTTGGTGGGGACCTTAGAGGGCCCCTAGTCCAATCTATATCGTTAAGAATCCCCTCTATACCATACGTGACCATTCCTTGAAGACGTCTAGTAAAGGAGAACTCACTGCCAAACACATTCTACTTTGCATGAGTTTTGTTAGGAAGATTTTTCCTTACCTCAAGTCTAAATCTACCCCTTTGCAATTTCCACCCATCGTCTCATGTGGCGCAAAAGAAGTCTAATCCTTCTTCCATAGGACATCATTTTAATTATAGGAAAGTTATCATGTCCCTTCCTAAGCCTTCTCTTCTCCAGCTCCCTCACCCAGTTCTCAGACTTTATTCAGCACTGATCAGATCATCTGAAGTATTGTGAGCAGTTCTGGGCACCAGCTTTTAGGAAATGGGATAAAGAACGAAAGGAGATAGAATAGTGAACAGTGGGGACATCTCTTGTGTAACAAGTAGGAAGGAAGTGGTGACACTGAGTTTTTGAGAAGGTAGAAGTTAAAAGAACTACTGTCAAATGACCTCAAGCTTTTTAGTAAAGTACAGAGGCAAAGCCAGTGATATAAATGCAGCTTTTGGAGAAGAGGAGAAAAAGAAGTTTTGGAACAGACATTGAAGGGAATGAGAAAGATGGGTCAATTAGAGTAGAACTAAATAATCTTTTGCAGGCAACTAGATGGCACAATGGATAGATCTCCAGGTGTGTAATCAGGAAGATTCATCTCCTTGAGTTCAAATCTAGCCTCAGAAACTTACTGTGTGATCCTAGACAAGTCATTTAACCCCATTTGCCTCAGTTTCCTCATCTGTAAAATGAGCTGGAGAAGGAAATGGCAAACCCCTCCAGTATCTTTACCAAGAAAACCCCAGATGGGGTCACAGAGTCGACTTGGCAGAACACTTGTCAAGCAGTAGTAAGAGTCAGTGTGAACTTATATAAAAAATATGGTTTGGGTAAAGCTGGGTTAGCTTTGTTGATTTCTGTTGTTACTGTTAATACTCAGCAGTCCTGGAACAGTGGTGGAGAAACTGTGTGGTTGTGGTTACCCAGGAATAAGGATGTGATGGTTGAGAATTCCTTCCAAGTTATAGGTTCTCCAAATGGAGATTAGTCATTCTTCTAAAGGATTTCTCTAATCTTCATTCTGTATCTACCAGCCTTCATCTTAAATGGAAATAATTATCTACTTTCTTTTAGCTTCTATTATCACATTGTATTTTACAAGTGCCTGGGTTTTGGTTTTTTTGTTTTGTTTTGCTCTGTGTGTGGTTTGGGGGGAAGGGTCAGGGCGGGCAAGGGGTGGGGGGGGCAGGAGTAAGTGGGTGTGTATGGGGAGGTAACCAGTAAAAGCAACATGGTATAGTTAAGAGAACAAGCCTTGAAACCAGGAAGACTTGACTTAAAGTTTGTCATCCGGGTCATCCTGGGCATTAAATCATCTTAGGCTCTCAGGGCTCTAGTCGCTTCTCTAAGACTGTAAGATACAAAGTGCCAACCTGCACCAGTGAAGAAACTTACCTCATCTGAGAGTTTCCCTATATCAATTAAATCACAGGTTCAGGCCCTGGCCCTATTTGGTCTAACCAGTGTTCTGGGAGTTATCTCTGTTGTAGGCTTTTTGCATGACTCACTTCCATATGTTTAGTAAATGTTATTGTAATTAGCCCTATGTGCCTGTTTTCTTCTTTTTTTCATTGGAATGACTGTCTCAGGCACAGCTGGATGAAGATGGTTTTTTTTTTTCCAAATGTTTTCAGACAAATCCAAAGCTGTTTATAAGTATACTTAATAACAACAACAGAAAAAGCCAGGATGAGAAAAAGAAATAATCCCACTGGAAAATGCTTGTGAATCTGGAGGACTTCAACTACAATTTTAATGACAATGCATTTTCCTTAAAATTTTCAAGGTAGTTTAACCACAGTGGGTTGATCTCACCACTCAGAAACCTAAATTTAGGTTCCCAGGTCAGATCCTGAGTAATCACAGAAGTTTAGAGCTAGAGGGGATCATCCTGTCAAACAAGTGAGGAAATGGGTTTGTTGAGAAAATGAATGATCAGAACAGGAGGACAGCCAGGCAGAAATGGGGTTGGACAGTAAAATCCTATAGAATCACAGATCTCATGCTGGAAGGGCTCAGATACCATCTAGTCTAATTGTACAGATGAGCTCATAGAATCTACATGAATAAAAATCACAAGGGAGGAGAAAGTATAGTTTGGTTGTGATCCATACTGACAGAGAGAATATTGACATTGAAATTGCATATGCACTGAACTATACAGGTACAGACAGTAACTAGCTGTGTGACCCTGGGCAAGTCACTTAACTCTGTTTGCCTCAGTTTCCTCACATGGAAAATGATCTGGAGAAGGAAATGACAAATCACTCTAGTATCTTTGCCGAGGAAACCCAAATAGGCTCACAGAGAATTGGACAAGACTGAAACAACTCAATAACTAAGATAATGAATAATATATGTAAAGTACTTTTTAAACCTTAAAATGCTAACTCATTCAGTAAATATTTACTAAATGGCTGCTATGTGTCAAGCCATGTGCTAAGAGCTGCAGAGACAGAGAAAGGTAAAAGACAGTCACGGCACTCAAGAAATTCATAATCTAACTTTTGTTACTATTGCTTATTAAGTTCTGAACTCTTGCTAAATATGATAAGACTGGGGCCTTTTGAAACTAGGACTTTCTCCATGATACATCCACTATCATTAGAAAAAAATAAAATGTTTGGTAAATTAATTAACATATGGGGTGAAGAGTAAAGCATCTTCTTATATTATTTAATATCTGTAAAAATTCGGTGAAAAGAATAGAAATAATAATTCACATTTTTATTACTTTCTATGATCTTCAAAGAGCATAGAGTAAAGAGTGTCATTATCCCCATTTTAAAGATAAGAAAACTAGCTCAAAGAGCGTGAGTGATTTGCCCATTTGTCATTTTTGAAGAGGGACTCAAAATTACCAAGTCTCCCAATGGCAAATTCCAATACTCTTGCAACAGCACCTGGCTACCTAAAGGAACAAGGTAGGAAATAGACCTGACCAAAAAATCTTAATCCTTAGTGCAACGCTTTAAAGCTAAAGAGAATAACTTTAGGCATTCCACATTTTTGTATCCATTAGATATACCCGTTCTGGTTCTTCAAGTTTTCATCCATCAAGAAACAAATACTCTCTACAGTATGCCAAGCACTGTGCTAACCACTAAGGATAGGATATCCCCTATTATCAGTAACTTGCATTCAAATGAATTTTCATAGTGTACAACAGATATAATGCACAATCCTTAGAATATTTCCAGTTAGTTACAGGATTTTTGGCACCCAAATGTCATCTCTAATGGTCATTCATAATAGATCATATGTCATTTGTAATAATCTAGACTCTGGTAACTTTCTTTGAAATAACCCTGTGGAGTACATGGGGATCCCATTTTCCCCTTTTCCGGGGACACAAGATCACAGGAATTCGAGCTGGAAAGGACAGCAGACCTCAGCTTAGTACAAACAACTTTCTTTCATGAATGAGGGCATGGATGACTAGAAAGAAGGGCCCTGCCCAAGTCTCATGAGTTGATTATGTTAGCTATAATTCTTCAGCTGCTGACCTAGTATTTGAACCCAAATCCACTCTTGTTATGCTACCTTCTTCTGTCTAGCAGTTTGATTCAAATGATCAGTTTACTCATCTGGTGAGGTTATGTTGTCTGAAGTGGCTGTTGCTAAAAATAGGGTGCATATTCATCTTTTTAAAGTAAGGGGTTTCACCAAAAAGATATGCAAACAAACACAAGTTCTGCCTTCTGCCGGGAAGATGATGCTGACAGATCCCACAGCCGACGTGAAGAGAAAAGTGGGATGTTAGGAGAGTAAAGTGATTGACTCTAGCTGCAGATGGTTTTCCTTCACTATGAAAGTACATGCTGGTAGGCGACGGGAAAATACCCCATGAATTCTCACCATAAGCAACTATGAAGTGCTGGGGTCTTGCTGCTCAGACCAGCATCGACAGGCATAGCTAGGGTCCTAGGGAGTTGTGCTTCATTCTTTAGCAGTCTGTAGCGGATGTGGGCTCCGTTGATGCTTTCCCTCTCTGCTTTAAAGGGCATTAAGGGAAATGACTGTCAGCAACCACAGAATTCACATTAAACTCTTCTCAGTCTTTACAGTATAACAGCCATCCCTGATATATTGGACAACAAACCTTTTGCAATCAAAAGTTTGTGGCAACCAACCTTTCCTCTGCTTAACCCCAACTTATCCATCTTTCAAGTCTCAGCTCAAGGTTCTCCCTCTTCTATACAGCTGTGTCAGACAGCTTTAATTGTCTCAGAAAATGCTGATTGTGTTGAGTACCAAACCCCTTGGCACTTGACTAGATACAGTTCTCCATAGGGTGATGGTATCATTAATGCACACTCAAATAAACTATAGTCATTCCTTTAGGAGAGGAAATATGTTTTTAAAATGTGATCATACAGTTTTATTTAGCACTATATATGTAGATTTGTAGAATATTCGAGCTGGAGAGGATCTTTGTGATTATCTGCTCTGACCCTCTCATTTTATACAGGAGAAAGCTGAGTGCCAGAGAGATAAAAGAACTTGCCCAAAATCATACACACACATCAATGCAAATATTCTTCACCTTTTTTGCATCATGAACCCCCTTGATAGTGTTCTTAAGTCTATAGACCCCTTCTTAGCATAATTTTTTAAAGTAATAAAATACATAGGATTAAAAAGGAAGTCAGTTATAGTGAAGTACTATTAAAAAAAAAAACATGTTCATGGACCCCAGGTTAAGAACCCTTGAGTTAGTGGAATAGCTAGGACCAGAACTTGGTTTTCCTGTTCAGATTTGCTTCCTTGTTACCCCCCATGGTACCTATTAGAGTGGACAAGTTCAATAAGGAACACTAGATCTCGAGTCAGATGACACAGATTTCAGTCCTGGCCCTTCCATTGTACATTTTAGTTGAGTGCTTGGATCTCAGTTTTCTCATTTGAATGAAAGAATGAAAAAAAGTTAAGTGCTTGCTGTGTGTGCAAAGCACAGTGCTAAGAGCAGAAGGCAAACAGAAAGAAAGATGATCCCTGTTCTCAAAAAGCTCATGTTCTAATGAAAGAGATAACACATTATGTGGGTTTTAGCTGCAAGTCAAATGGAAATACCTCATTGTCCTCAAGGTACAGGAGCAAAGCAGGTGGTAATGCCTCATCTTTTTGTCATTTCCACTGATAAAATCATTTCAGTTTCTGATGCTGAACCATTTGACAGTAATAAGGACTTTGGTTGCAAGATCTTTAATTTTCCCCCTGGGTTTTCAGTAGGTATAGCTTTAGTAACTGCAAGTATAGTTGCCAGGTTTCATTTCCACAGTGGTTGCTTCCCAAGATCATGGCTATGGGTGCTAGATTGGCAGCATTGCTGTTCCCAAGGCTCTCAGATTCAGGGGACTTCTCTGTCTCCATCAGAATGTAAGGGATGATGGTAAATATGGTGAAGGTGATTTGACTTAACTGACACATGCTTCCTCCTGTCTTGTTCCCAGGGTGCCTTGCTGCTTCAACGAGGCTATAAAATGAGAAGATTAGACTACGAGGCCTTAAAAGTCCCTTCCAGCTCTGAATCAATTATCATATGATCATATGATAAACCTTTGAGCTTAGGGTGTGCTAATCATTGTGATGATTTAAGTGCTAGCTTATCTTAGGATCAAGGTCTCACCAATTCCCCTTGTACCTGTGATTTAAAGTCATTACCTACTGAGGCAAAAATACCCTTCCCATATTAGTACTGCCTACTCACTTATCCCTAACCACTCTATTCTTCCTTGGCTCCAGCTTTCTTCAAATACACCCCTTGGAACTCCCATTCTATCATCAACCAACTCTCCTTTATCCTACAGCTCTTCTCACAATCTTTCCATTCTCTTTCCCCCTAAGGAGACCTAGCTGTCTGTAGAAGACATTTCATATTATATCAAATCATTGACTTAAAGTAGAAAGGTACCTCAAAGGTCACATTATCACGTCTGCCCAAATCTTGGATCCTATCTGCAACATCCCATCAAATGGTTGCACAATTTCTTCTTGAATGCTTCCAGAAAACTTACTATCCCCAGACCTATTTTATTTTTGGATTGCCTTTTTATTAGGAAGTTTTCTCTTACATCAGCACTTATTAACATGAGCCCATAGACCTCCATAAACTTTAAAACTTCTTTATTTCAATGTAATTAGTTTTCTTTTAATCCTGTGTGTTCTATTTTGTTCATTAAAAAAATATTCTGAGAAGGAAGCCCATAGGCTCCACCAGATTTCCAAAGAAATCCATTACACAAAAAAGGTTAAGAACTAGTCAATTAAATATTTGAAGAAAGTGATCATGTTCTTCCCTAAGTCTTCTCTAGACTATATAAACAAACCAAGTACTTTCAGTATCTCTTTGTATATAGCATGTTTTTTAGCTGCCTTACTTCATTTCCTTTATACAGGTTTCAGTTTATCAGTGTACCTTCTAAAGCGTAATATACAATTCTGGATACCTAATACTGCAGATGTGTTCCAGCTAGGAGAGAATACTTACTAATCATCTCCCCACTCTGGACACTGTTTATACCTTTATTAATAGAGCCTCAGTCCATAAGAAACTGCTTTCATGCTTGGTTGTGGTCTAGAAGTGACTCTGGGTTCTTCAAGGCACATTTTTCCTCTATTCTCATCAATACCAGATGATGCTCCATCCAACTCCTTCCACCCACTCCCCCCTATTGGGACAAGAGAAATAGACATATTCATGTTTCCCACCACTGTTTAAAAACCACCATCCTTCTACTACCTTGCAACAACCTTTTCCTCTTTGATGCTCTTTACATCTATCTCTGTTGACCTGTCCTCACTGAAGCAATCTTCCAGTCTGTGGGTCAATCTCTCCTTTATCAAGGAGCTCAGAAACTATTTTATACTCTTTCAACCCATGTCCTTGCTATCATAACTGTGATGTCCCTTCAAATATCCTGGTGTCCCATTTCATCAACCTCTTCAATTCCTATTACCTGTATCTTCACTCCACCTGAGTCACCACAGGAATCTTGCCATCACCCATTAACATTCTTCTTTCGTGGTTGAAATCTGACATTTCCCTTTGATCATAACCCTCTAATCATTCCTTCTTTTTCACTCCTCAATCTATTCTTTTTCTTTCCTATGTATTCAAATTACTCCATTTCCTCACTTCTTCCCTTTTCTCCCAATCATGCTCATTCTTTCTGCTCTTCATTCTCTCTTTTCTTTGACCTTTTATTCAAATATATCCCATACCTACATGCATACATACCTTCATTCTAGTCCTCTTCATCCCAGAATCCTTCCTTTCACAAATATTTCTATCTTCCTTTCTTTAACCTAAGCCAACCAGATCCATCATGGACTTGAAAAAGATTCAGCATAACTTCTAAGTGTACCCTTCTTCTTTGACTTTCCTAGCAATTTTTTCTTCCCTTTCCCCACTCCTGGTCTGACATCCCACCCACCCTGCATGAAGGAACCCAGAATTCTTGTTTTGCTTGGTCCCTCAGGGCCAATTCCCCTTTTTCACTGTTTGTGAGCTGGACTCCCCCAAGCCCTCCACCCTTTGGATTGAACAGGCCTGCTCTTACCTCATGTATGAGCTATGATGAGTTTTGAAGCATTTGTGACTTAGCTACTTTGTCAATACATTTCTATCTCAAGGACACCGTTTTATCACTATGAACACACCAAAGATAATAAATATTGGAAATTGGGTTTTGGTTGATTTAAGGTGTGCAGTTCCCAAAGAATCTTAAATTTTAAATAGATACATAAAGAATCAAATATGGCATGAAAAAGAGATGATGGGAACATATGCATACCTCACAGCAGAGAGAATGGTGGATCATTAGAACAGGATATTACATACCTTGTCAGATGGTCTTTGTATTGGATTTTTTCACTTGCTTTTCTTTTTCATAAAGAAGTTTCAGTCTGGAGGGTGGGATGGTAAAATACTGTTATTAAGATAAATAGCATTAAAAAGACATTTTGAAAAGAATTGAATTTAGAAAATTGAGATGCTCGTTACAGCAACCGTCCAATCCAGGCACAGGTATGAGCGAGGAAAATACTTCCTTTGTGGCTAGCCCACCTAAGGGATACTTGTTGAATCCTGCTGGATTTTTTTTGTTTGTTGATTTTTTTGTATTCTTGATATTCCCAGCACTTAGCATGATGTAGGCACATAGTTGGTACTTGATATGGTAGACTGACTCCTAGAGTTCATTTGTTTGAGTGTTTCTTTCTAGTAAAAACAGGAATAGTGTTACCACTTCCCCCAGTATCAAGGGGCAAGAAGGAAATTTAGACCATAGCTGAAAATGTCTGGGGGCAGGTAGGTGGCATAGTAGATAAGAAGACTGCATCTGGAGTCAGGAATTCCAGAGTTCAAATGCGACCTCAGACACTAATCAGGTGTCTGGGGCAAGTCACTTAACTTCTGCTCACACAAAACTAGAGAAGGAAATGGCAAATGACTCCATTATCTTCACTAAGAAACCCCATGGAAGTCGGTTCATTGGGTCATGAAGAGCTGGATACGACTGAACAATAACAACAGAAATCTATGAATCCAAGATGAAATTCTTGACTTTCATTTTCATAGCTGAGAAAAAAAGGCAAAGTGATCTTGTGGTGATGGATGCAGAAATAAAAAGCAAAGAATATATGAGGGGAAATACCCCAAGTCTGCTAGGAAAATAATTGTACTGTAATTTTATGCAAATTTTTAAAAATCACATAAATTAACATTTTATATATCAAGTCACATTTAAAATCTTTACATTAGCTCTCTACTTAAAGCAACCTACTAATTAATTCTTTTGGGATGTTCATTTACAGCCCATAACCTTACTGTTTGGTAAATCTGGATTTTTTTAATTATTAAAAACAGGACATATTTGTATAGTAGGAAATCTGTCCTTCAATTGGCAAGGCAAATTGCTTAGTTCACTGAGGGCTTCTTCAACATCTCTAGAAACAGCTTTGTAAGGTTGCCCATATAGGTCAGAAATTACTCAAAATAACATTTATTCACACCAACTTCTAGCAAAGAACCAAGAGTTAACAAACACTGAATGTAAACTTCTTCCAGTTTTTTGTTGGTGTCTTTTGGACATAGCATAGAGTGTCTTATTCATATTAAACACAATTAATATTTGTGGAATTGAATTGAAATATACCTCTCTTTAAAGTGGGAAGTCATATATCCAAACTGATTCTCAAAATTTCTTACTTCTCATTCATGCTATTATCTGATACATAGAGTTCTCTGTCACACATAGATGGATGGATGGATGGATGGATGGAGGGACAGACAAATGGAAGGACAGACAGGCAGGCAGGCAGTCGGACAGAGACAGACAGATAGATAGATAGATAGACAGATAGAGTGTTTTGAATATTGTCTCCTTCTATTAGACTGTGAGTTCCTTGAAGACTGGGATTGTTTTTGCTTTTCTTAGTATGCTTAGTGTTTAGCCCAGTGTACAGCACATAGAAGGTGCATAATAAATGCTAACTGACTTAATTTGTAATTAACTTTTCTATGAAGAGACAAAAAAATACTTTCATCTATAGAGTAAATGAAGTTAACTGGTCTAGTTACATACTAAGGAGGTCTTATTTGGAAGTAAGTCAAAGCTAATAGCAATAAAAAGATAATAGCTCTATGAACTTTGTATAATATAACATAACATAGGTATACATATAGCGTCTATCAAATATATATGCTACGTTAGAATACACTTATAACATCAGGGTTACAAAGCACTTTACATACATTATCTCATGTAATCTTCTGTGAGGGAGGTTGAACAAGTATTATTTATCATTTCACAGACAGCAAAACCAAGGCTCAGCTGTTAAAGCAGCATTTCTCAAATCTTTTGATGTCAGTACCCTGAGGACCACAAAGAGTTTTTACATGGCTTGTATCTCTCAGTATGTGCCACAATAGAAATGAAAATATTTTAATATTATTTTTAAAATACAGTTTTGATCCTGTGGATACCCTAAAAGGGTCTTGATGAATGCCCAAGGGTCCTGGACCACCCTTTGAGAATCACTGGTGTAAGACCACACAGCTATTAGTAAATGATTGAGTTGAGATTTGAAAATAGGCCTTCCAATTATAAAGATACTAAACAACAGGTTTAGGTTTTTCATGCCATTATTCTGAGTTAATATTGATAACCAGTTTGTTGGTTATGAATTACTTTATTTCATATGTTCTCTGAACATTCCGTACTCTTTCTTGCTTTTGAGCTGTAGTATTTAATGTTCTCTGCTCCACGAATGCTTGTCTCTGTCACCGTCACCCATTTTAATTCTACCTGTTCTTCAGGTACAAATTAAGTACCATTTTCTTCTGGAAGCTATCTGTCCACTGTGATTTCGTAATAAACGTATATTGATTAATTGAGTGATTGATTTCTCTCTCCTCTGAACTCTACTTCAATTCAATTCAACAAGTCCTATGCTAAGTTCTGGGGATACCAGAGAGTTCCTTGACCTCAGGGAACTTGAATTCTACTAGGCTCTGTAGCAATCATTTCCCTGTTATCATGTGTCCCCATGTATTTCCATTTATTTTCTCTTGATTATATATTGTTTTCCCAACTATATTGTATATTTATTAACTGTCCCCACATGCCTTACCTAGTGACCGATGTGCCAAAGTCACTCAATAAGTATCTGAATAAATAATTAATGTTAGCTCTTGTGTAATTGTTAGAAAGTAAAGTAGTTGATTGGAAAGGGGCTTGAGTTGATAAATGCCAAAAATCAACCAGGAATTCACTGGAACTATCCAAATACATAGTTTAATCACTCTGTATCTCAATTCTTTCCTTCCTCCTTTCCTCATTAAGTTGATAAAATAAGAGAAATAAATATGTCTCCAAGGAACTCTGGGAAATGTGGATTAATTATATCTTCCAAACTAAATTTTAGTAAGAAAACTGGATGTTTATCTGATAGATTAATTCAGTGAAGTGGCTTGAATAATTCAGATTAAACAAACAAAGGTTTACTACTAAGTTGTCCTGAATGACTACCTGATTTGATCCATTACAGCTAAGTACTGTGAAATTTGTTATAGTTTATAGTTACAGTTTAAATTCTAGGAAGGAAGAAAGGAAGGAAGAAAAGGAAAGGAAAGGAAAGGAATGAAGGAATTGTTTAGACATTACATGATTAGGATGAGATAATTTGGTATATAAGATGATAACAGGCACAACGTTTCTGATTCATTAGAACCAGCACTAATGAGGAACCTTAATTAAGACATTAATTTGCAGTTTTGAAAAAGAGAAAGATTCTTTTGAGACTATGAGGGAAATGGAATATTATCTTTCTTTTAAAAGTACCAGCCAGAAACAGAAATTTCAAAGCCCTCAACTTTTTGTCCATGCCCCTATCACTGATTTTCTCTGTGGCCTTTGATAATGTATGAACAATTAGTGGTGCCATTCGAAGCCCTGTGGACCATGAGTCAGGAGAACTGAGGTCTGGTTATGTCACTGCCATGAATTAGCTGTATGATTTTTGGTTTCTGTTTCCTCATCTGCAATGTTGAGCTGAGCTAGATAACCTTTTCCAACCCTGAAATTCTGTGATCCATATGATATTTTTCCCCATTAGTAAGATATGGATAATGAAAGGAGGTATACATGCATGTCTATTTTGTACATCAAAAGTTGTGATGTAATTTAATCAGTATAAAAGCTCCCAAGGTGGGAACTCCAAAAATTTGGCAAAGTATGATTTTCAGATGGTTATATTCCTCTTTAATACTGGGAATGTAACAAGATAAACTGGTTAAATAGAAAGCAATCCCAGCTTCATTCATGCTCCTACCAAAGTACCTCCAAGAGGAAAAAACAGACTAGTAAACTTATTTATATATTTCTTATTAATAAACCTATATTAAGTAATGCAGCTTTCCCCCTCAAGTTACCTAGTTTGAATTTATTGCTTTTTTCTTTCCCCAAAAAAGTTGATATATATCTTAGAAGTTAATACTGGGGCTCATAGTATCCTAGATCTAGAATGAACCCCAGTCAGTGACCACATAGTCCAATCCCTTCATTTTGTAGTTAAGGAAACTGAGATCCAAGTGACCGGACCTCAGTGACTTTCCTAGGATCACACAGATATCAGAAAGTAGGATTTGAAGCCAGGTCCTTTGAATGCAGAGTCTGTCCATCATGCCACTCAGTCTCTTGGGGTAAAAAGATGTAAGGAAAATATTGGGTTTTTTTCTGGTCCCATTCAATTCATCCTTAGCAAGCAAATCACCAAGTATCTGTTAATCAATCAACCAGCATAAACTGCCTATGTGCCAGGTGCTAAAGATGCAAATACAAAAATGCAAGTCCTCACCCTGAAAAGACATTCTGCTGGGGGCAGAATACAAAATATTGATAGATAAGAAAGCATAAAATATATATGCGAATAAGTACGTAGATATTTGAGGAGTAAGGGAGAACTATTAACTGGAGGAATCAGGAAAGACCTGTTGAAAGAGGTGAACTTTGAACTGAATCTTGAAAAGAGGCATGGTTTCCAAGAGGTATTAGTAGGAACAGAGAGAATTCCATATGTGGGGATCAATAAACGATTAGATTGGTTGGGAAAGAATATATGTTTGGTGAGTGCATGAGGATGGGATACAGGGCATAATTTGGAAAAAAAAATATGGAAAAGTAGGATGGAGCCAGATTATGAAAATTTTGAATGCCAAACAGTGGAATTTATACTTGTTTGGTCATATAGACAATGGGAAGCTTTTGAACTTTCTTGGGTGTGAGTGGCATGATCAGATCTGTGCTTTAGTAATGTCACTTTGGCATCTTGTGGAAGATGTATTGGAGAAGAGGAGGAAGAAAGAATCAGGGGTGAGGATCCTGTGGCCTTGAGGCCACATGTGGCCCTCTAGGTCCTCAAGTGTGACTCTTTGACTGAATCCAAATTTCCCAGAAGAAATCCCCTTAATAAAAGGATTTGTTCTGTAAAATATGGACTCAGTCAAAAGACCACACCCAAGGACCTAGATGGCCACATATATCCTCAAGTCACAGATTCCCCACTCCTGGACTACATCCAAGGAGACTCATCGAGAGGCAATGGCAATGGTCAAATCATGAGGACTTGAACTAAGATCATTCTGGTATGAGTAGAAAGGGGTCAATTGAGAGAGACACTACTGAACAGATGGAATCCACAAAACTTGACAACTGATTGGATGGGGGCCAGGGTAAGGAAGGAGTGCTGTGATAAGTAACTGAGTAAGACATAGTTCCTGCAGAGATCCCTCAGAAAACTGGGAAGACCAGGAGAAACATGGACAAATACAAAATGGATTATAATCAGTAACCTTTTATCAAGTGCCTGCTATGTGCCAGGCAATGCGCTAAGTGCTAGGGATACAAAAAGAGGAAAAAGACAAGTCACTGCTCTCAAGGAGATTATAATCCAATGAGAGAGACAACATTCAAACAAAGACATACACAAAGCAAACTATAAACAGGGTAACTAGGAGATAATTAGCAGAGGAAAGGTCCTAGAATTAAGAGGAGTTAGGGAAGCCTTCCTGTAAAAGATGGGCTTTCGCTGGTGTCTTAGGAACCCAGAGAGACCAATAGGCAGAGCCGAGGAGGGGGAGCATCCCAGGCATGGGAGGACCTGCCTCCTTTTTGCCTAGAATCCTCTCCCTAAGGGCAGCATTATCATTATCTCTTGGCCCTTCAGCCAAGTTGCTGTAGAACTGAATGAGAGCAAATATTGATGACTGAACCTTCCGATGTTCCTTATCACAGCATTCTGGAGAATTTGCATTATTGACTTAAAATGTTAAACCAGTCTTGTTTATAAGATCAAAAATGGCCATAACTATCTCACCGACATTTTTAGTAGGCTGTCTTTTTCCTAGGAGATATACACATTCTGGTAGTTAATTTGAATTAGTGATCAGCTTGAGGCATATATATGAGTGTGTGTGTGTGTGTGTGTATATATATATACGTATTAAATATACATTTGTATGTATATATACACATGCATATACATGCATGCATATGTAAATACGTATAGGCAAATATATTCTGTACACACAAATATGCTATATAGAAATGTATATGCATACATAAAACATACAAGTAGACTCATACAGTCTTAGACTTGAAAGGGACCTTAGAAATAATATGATTTAGCAGTTCCTTATGTTGATCCACAATTTCCTAATAACAAGGTGTTATGAATTTAAGAAGTAAATGAGAATGATGTATGAAGCTGCAGCAAGGTAACACAGTACATAGAATGCAGGATTTAGGATCAGAAAGATGCACCAGTTCAGATCCTGCTTCAGACACGGAGTAGCAGTATGACACTGGACAAGTCACTTAATTTCTGTCGGCCTCAGTTCCTTCATCTGTAAAATGGGGGTGATAATTGCACCAAACTCATGAGGATCAAATGAGATAACATGCAGAGTGCTTTATAATACTTTAAGTGCTACATAAATGCTAGCTATTGTAATTTTGTTCAGTAATTTTTCAATCATGTCCAACTCTCTGTGACCCTATTTGGGGTTTTCTTGGCAAATATACTGGAATAGTTTGTTTCCTTCTCCAGCTCATTTTACAGATGAGAAGATGAATCAAGCAGGGTTAAGTGACTTGCCCAGGGATACACAGCTAGTAAGTACCTGAAGACAGAGTTGAATTTAGAAAGCTCAGTCTTCTTGACTCTTGACCCAGTACTCTATCCACTGTGCCACCTAGCTACCCCCACTTTATAATTAGCTAATCTGCAAATTGATGCTCCTAAAGTACTTGAAGATGGGATATCAGAATTCATTCTGTAGAGAGCCATTTAAATATTCCCCCATCGACATTTTTTGCAATTCATCCAAGAACATATCCCCTACGTTAATGATTGACTTTAGCCTAACTCCTGACCATGGAAATTATTGCATTTTCCAGATTAGTGGAGTTCTTATTTTGAGGTTTTATCATTTGAGCAGATAAAAATTGACCATATTTTATGAAGTTATATAAAGACAACCTTTTCATTTTATCATTCTGTAAGATTCATAGCCAGAAGAGTCTTCTCTTTCCAAGACAGGAAAATTAGACACTGACTATTGACATAAGCAATAATTAAACAATGTAGAGGTAAAACCTGGCCACAGAGAAATTAAGAGCCCTACTGTGCACAACTCACCCTACCATCAACTTTTCCAATTGACCCCCTGTCCTGAAATGATAGATCTACTTAAGGGAACTAAATTATACTGAATGACTTATTCCTTCCCCATTGTGGGGATTAGGGGCTCCATGCCCCCACAATCTGGAAAACTCGCACAAAATTTTTTGGCCCTCCCTTTGTACCAGGAGAAGTCTAATTTTTGTCTCTTTCTTTTATGGGGTGTTTATAGTACCTTATTGTAAAATTTGGATTATTTTTCCATGTTATCTCCTGACTTTCACATGTCATAGACAACTTCCACAGAACTACCAAGAAAATCCCATTTAATTTCTTGTGTCAGCCCATGATATATCAAAACAATGATGGTGACAGTCGAGATTTGAAAGGGATAACTCTATATTCATTTAGATCCCACTGAGTACAATGCAATAACCAATCAACAGACATTCAACAAGAACCTACTGTGGGCCAGCACTGTGTTATGCAGTGATGATATAAAAACAGGAATGAATAGTCTCATTACTCTAGGAACTCACAGTCTATTGGAGCAAATAGCTTGTATACAGGTAATAAGTAGCTATAAGGCATAGAGATAGGGACTGAACCAGGAATTTCATTGATGCAGGGAAGTCCTAGGTGAGAAAGCTTTCTCCACCAAGGCAGGTCATCATCACCTTCTCTTCAATTTCTAGTCTGAGAGGGTTACCTGGGTCACTGAGAAGTTAATTGATTTCCTCCTATGTATTCCAGTAGTGGGGTCAAACTCAAATAGAAATGGGGCTATAAGGATCCCTGCTGTCTGCATGCTGACTTAGAAAATCACATATTAACATTATCTATGTGGTATCTATGTGTATTCTAATTTATTTTGTTAAATATTTCCCAATCACATTTTAATCTGGTTGGGACTAAATTCATATCGTATCATATAGCCTCTGCACATATCTATAGTATATGCAAATGACTTTGGGTGTATAATTGCTGATATATTGCTTGCCTTCTCAATGCATGGGGGAGCGGAGGGAAGTGGGGAAGGGAAAGAGAGAGGGAGAAAATTTGGAACTCAAAATTTTTTAAAATGTTGAAAACCAGTTGCATGTAATTGGATTTAACAAAATACATTTTGTTTTTAAATTGAGTATATACAAAGTAAATGGAGATTAGGGGAGGCTGTTGTAAATAGACTCAGCATATTAAGAGTTGATTTATTTGAGCCAGGAATGAGTGTGTTTTGAGCCTATCAGGGGGCTTCGTTGTTGTTTCAGAAAGCATATACACAAAGCCAGGGTTACTATGTAACCTCTTAGATTGTTTGAGGTGTTGAGATGATGGATACAGTATCATTCTGAAAAGTAAAATCGACATACTATTTGACATTTTTCTCTTCTGTTTCTTCCTCCTTTCTATTTTTTTTCCATTTGTTACAGAATGAGCTGCTCAAGGCTCCTGCAGAAAGTCACAGGAAGCCCAAGCTTGCTGACTACAGGGTGTTAGGTATTTTCAAATGCCGAGGCTCCACCTGTGCGATTTTTTAAAAATTCTCTTTTTAAAAGCAAACCTAGCAGGAAGTGCGTTAACCAATTACCAAGTGTACAAAAATACAGGAACTGCTGGGCTAACGAACATCACTTCAAAGGGGATGAGCCGAAGAGCTGTGTAGCTCACAGCCAGGCCATCCTGATATGGGGGACGGTAACACTTAAAAGGCTCTATTGAACTATTCCTTGCCTCGATGATGCCTTCCAAATGACTTAAAAGGTCAACAGGTTGAGATCACTTTTTTTTCTCCAGTAACTTTAGTGCCTTTAGAGCAGAGGATTAGAAGTTGAAGTGGGAACATTTGTCATTTTTCCTTTTATTTTTAAAGGAGAAACAATGGAATGATGGGACTCTGATTGTTACGTGGTACCAAGTGCAACAAGGTTTTGTTCAATTTAATCCTAAGAACAATCTTACTAGACATGTTGGAGCTGGCACTCCACCTTCTAAATGAAATCTTTCATGATCACCTCTATGTGTTCTTACCAGCTTCAGGTTTCCCCCTCTTTTATAATGCACATGCGAGCAAGCACATACATACTACATATGCATCTATCTATACACACACATATATATCTATATCATATACACATATATGTATAGATACATGTCTACACACATACACATGTACACAGAGAGACACACTTATATTTGGGTATATTATATTGGGGTATAAATGGATGGAAAACAGACTTAAAGTCAAGAAGACTTGATTTAAAATCTCATCTTAGACACTTACTAGCTATTTGACAATTTGCTTTTTAAAATCTCTCTGCCTCAGTTTCCTCATCTGTAAAGGAGGATGTTGAACTCCAAACCTTTTAAAGTCCCATTCAACTCTAAGTCCACAGTCCTATGAGTATAAACCTCTTAAGAAGAAGCATGGTTTTATTTCTTTGTATCCTAAACACCTAGAACAGACTCCAGTATACAACAGGCCCTCAGGAAATGCTTGTTGATTAAATTGATTGATTTCTAGTTGATGAATCTGTGGCAGTAGAGTACTAATTTAAGCTCTCACATCAAGGCAGTATTGAGAGCTGATCTTTCTGCAATCCTTTTGTGGGCTTGCTACCAGAAACATGTTTCCTTCATAGTATCTTAGGTGAGAAACAAGATACCCCGTGTGCCAAGCCAGTAGTGGAAGTGTTGCCCTCAGTCTACTGTTGCCCTTAGAATCAGAGCTGTTGATTGTAACATAAGCTATCACACTGGACATTTTATAAATATATTTTATAAATTCATTTTAAATACGCATTAGCCTTAGTTATAGTATTGGATATAATTGGCACATGCTAGGAAGTAATCATGCAGCCATACAGTGTTAGCGCTAGAAGGGGAACCTAAGATACCAAATAACTCTCTTATTTCACAGATAAAGAAACTGAGATCTAAGTAGATCTATTCAAAGGTCACATATCTAATTAACAATCCACCCATAACTGAGATCCAGGTCTCATTCCTCCCCACCTCCAGTACATTGCTTTTTTACAATATTATAACATATTATAATTCACTGGTAGGTCTAAAAATAAAACCAGAAATCTGTAGTTGAGGTAGATGATTGGTTGAAGGGAGCTAAGTGGCACAGATGAGGAACTGAGACAAAGTGACTTGCCCAGGATCACACAGCTAAGTGTCTATGGCTATATTTGGACTCAAATCTTCCAGACTTTAACCTGGCGTTCTAGCCACTTCATCACCCAGCTGTTCACAATGTGTTGTATAAATGTGAACTATTGTTTTTGTTGTTACCAGGGCAGCTAGATGGAACAGTGGATAGAGTATCACCTGGAAGCGTGAAGACTCATCTTCCGAATTTAAATCTGACCTCAGACACTTACTAACTGTGTGACCCTGGGCAAATCGCTTAACCCCTATCGTAAAATAATCTGGAGAAGGAAATGGCAAACGATTGCAGATCTCAAGTGGGGTGGCAAAGCATCTGATACAACTTAACAAAATTGTCATTACTCTTATTTTCAGCCAAAACCAACAGAATGCTTTTCTATTTTCATTAAATTTGATTTTTAATGTATGGAATAAAACAAACATTTCCATAACATAGTACAATAAAAAAAAGATGATTGTACATGAAACTGCAAATCTGCTATGCACAACTTGCTATTCCTTTCAAATATACAACAAAACTATCATGTAACTTTCTTTTTTTCTCTCTCCCTCTCCCCTGCTCTAAATATGGCTACACAAATAGGTGTGTGTATGTGTGTGTGTATATACACACACCTATATACATATATAAATACACACGCACAGATAGATAGATAGATAGATGGATAGAGATATGTAAAATTATTCTACATATACTTCTATTTATCAGTTCTTTCTCAGGATGCCGATAGTATAAGCATTCCTGTACTTTCACAGCCTTATGGAATTCTCCTTCCTTTTCTTACTCCTCATCTCATAACCTCCTCCCTTTATGGGTTAAACAGGTTTCTGAGTGCCATTCTGGTGATATAAAAACTACTTATAATGTCTCTCTGGGGGGAAAAAAATCCCGATATTTTTTCTGTGGTATTTGTGAGAATAGGCAGCATGGTTGCTCAGGGAGCACTTTTACCCTTAATTGTAACTGCAGTGGCTGGCCACCAGGCAAAGAGAAGGGATTATTGGGGCCACGACTATCTCTGACCACAGTAGCCAATAGCTTCTTGGCAATAAGCAAATGCAATTGATGTTCATTCATTTTCCAGCTGCGGTGTGGCCCAGTTTATATGCATACAAAATATAGAGGTTTTATCATAGGATCATAGTATCTTGGAACTGGAAAGTACCTCACAAGCTCATCTACTTCTGCCCTTTCATTTTACAAAATGGGAAAATAAGGTTAAGGATGTTAAGTGACTTACCTAAGGTCACTAGGCAGTAAGCATGAACAGGGGGGTTTTGAACCTCTGTCTTCTCATTTCACTGCCAGTGTTTGGAACTGATTGTTGGGAATGGCGTTGATCTTCTCTGAGGCACTCTGCAAGAATTATTTAATGACATAATATCACCTTGATTTTGGTTTATCCAGAGAGTGATGCTACCAGTCTCTGATTTTCTCTAAGAGGAAGTTATTTTTTTAAGTAACCATAAATCTTGTTTCCTCTTAAAATGTTAAATATCATTGCTACTATTATAAATACCAAAATTAACTATAAAGGACATATGAAGAAAGACACTATCTGGATCTAGAAAAAAGAAATGATAAATAAAAATATGTAAAAATATAGAAGTAGGTATAGAATAATTTTACACATATACACAAACACACACATCCACCTATTTGTGTCTAATACTAGCCTGGGATGGAGGGAAGGAGGACAGAGGAAAAAAGGAAAAAAGAAAAAGAAATTTACAAGACAACTTTTATTATACATTTAAAAGGAATTACAAATTGTATATAATAGAGCTGCAGTTTCATGTGCAGTATTTTTTAAAATTGTATTGTTATGGAAATGCTTGTTTTATTCCATAAATTAAAAATCAAATACATATTTTAAAATGTTGGTGAGCCAGTAAGACATTTTGTAAGCAAATGAATTTTTTTAAATACTGCTTTTCAGGATATTTTATAAACAACAGGTCTAAGTACTTTATAAATACAAGATGGAGAACAAGATACAGAATAAAGATGATCCAATTACTTTCCTAGAGGGCTTGACTCACCACTGCCTTTGTAGCAATGGGGAAAAATGGTTCAGTACTGATAGTGTGCTAACAAACAACTAGTCATCCTAGTTTTCAGTCCAAGGTCCTAGTTAGTTATGTATCCTGCCTTTCCACTCTGTACCTAAATTAAAACAGATTTTTGCAAGGAACTAATAACCATTTATTTTATTTTATCTTATTTATTTATTTTATTTTTATTATGTTTATTTTTATTTATTTTATTTCATTTTAAATTTATGGAATAAAACAAGTATTTCCATAACATAGTATAACTTTAAAAAAAATGATTGCACATGAAACTATAAATCTCTTATGTACCACTTGCTATTCCTTTTAAATATATGTTTTTCCTTTTTCCCACTTTTAGAATAAGAATTCGTTATTTGTTTAAAAATTGTTGGGGGAAAACTGGAAAGTAATATCGTAGAAATTAGGCATAGACCAATATTTTACACCATTTATCAAGATATGGTCAAAATGGATACATGACCTGGAAATGAAGAGATATTACAAGGAAATTTGAGGGACATGTAATATATCACTTCTCAGACTTATGGATAGGTGAGCAATTTATGAGTAAACAAGAGATAGCACAATGAAGTGTAAAATGGGTAATTTCAATTATATTACATTCACAAAGTTTTGTACAAATAAACCAAGTGAAGTCAAGCTCAAAAGGAAAACAGAAAATTGGTGGGGAGGGGAATTTATAGACAGTTTCTAAGATAAAGATCCCATATCTCAAATACATAAAGAACTTTGTGAAAATACAAGTCATTCCCTAGTTGATAAATGATCAAAGGACATGAACAAGTAGTTCAATGCACAATTTATAATTCTATGAAAAAATGTTCTAAATCATTGGTTATATGAATGCAAATTAAATTAAAACAACCTTAACATAATAATTATTAAGAATAACTCATCTTATGCTTTTCTCATAAAGCCACTCTGAGGTAAGTGATACTAACTCTAGTGTCCTTATTTTAGAGAGGAAGCTAAAGCTAAGTCAAGTGACTTGTCCAAGGTAACACAGCTAGTGGCAGAGACAGAGTCTGCTGACTCCAAGTCCAGTGGTCTTTCTTTTATGCCAACTCATTCATTCCTTCATCCAACTATTCAACAAATATTTACTGAGGGTACGGTGTGATGATGTAGCAGAGGTGTGCTGGAGCCAATCTTATCTTCTTGAAAACTTGTTAAATTTTCAGTGTAAGCATGTACAGCTCAAAAAATCCGCAAATGCTATAAATCAGGGCTTGACTTATTATTTCACTGATTGTCTAGGCTTAAAGTAACTGAGAAAATTCTAGTAATCCAGGTACAACTTTAAACTGGTGTCTTATAAAGTGTGTATATATGTATATATTTCAATCAATCAACAAACATTTATTACTTAAGTGCTTACTATGTTATAAATTTTGGAAATACAAAGAAAGGCAAAAGGCAGTTACTGCCTTCAAGGCATTTACAATTTAGTGGAGAACCAGTTGTTAAAGATTTACTAGCCCCAGTACGCACTGCAGGACTCCTGTCTGAATCCTGCAGTAGAAAGATTGCTACATTTGAAATCAGAACATTTGAATGCCCTGCTGTCCAATTTACTACCTAGTGACTTTGGGCAAGTCACTTAAATTAGCTGGGCCTCCATTTTTTCTCTGTAAAATAAAGGAGTTGGACTATCATCTCTGAGATCCCTTCTAGCTCCAAATCTATAGTCCTACAGCTTAAAATTCAATAGTATAGGCCATTCCCAATTTACCAATGGGGAACAATTTTTAAAATGTTATACTTATTGATTAAATTCCTAGGAAAGTCCACAGAAGGTTATGTAACCTACAATACCCCTGATGTTTAGGCCTAACAGAAATTGCCTGTCATAACAATATAGCTCATAGAATTAGAATCAAATAAAAATGTTTGAAATGGTTTTGAACAATAGAATGCACTCTGAATACAATATGCTGTTGCAGAGAGAAAGTGCATTTGGACTCAGGAAGTATGACTGAATCCTGGGGCTGTTGCTTGTGCTACAGTTGACTTTACCTGAATCACTGAAGTTCTCTAAGACCTCATATTCTTCCCCTATAAAATAAGGAGGTTAGATTACATAAACTTTAAGGCCTCCTTTTGTGCTAAGTTTTCATGAATGGCTTCCTGATAATTAGGGATGGGGACTAGTCTTGGGATTTCATTGGCATTGCAAGACCCTGGGTGAGGAAATGCTTTCTACCAATGAACATCATGATGCTCCTCTAAAACTCAGTCTTGTTGTGGTTGTTCAGTCATTTTTCAGTGATGTCTGACTCTTAATGAGCCCATTTGGGTTTTTCTTGGCAAAAATACTTGGAGTGATTTGCCATTTCCTGCTCCAGTTCGTTTTATAGATGAGGAAACTGAGGCAAACAGGTTTAAGTGACTTGCCCAGGGTCACACAGCTAGTAAGTGTCTGACTCCAGATTTGAACTCATGAAAATGAGTCTTCCTGACCCCAGGCCAGGTACTCTATGCATTGTGCTGCCTAGATATGCCTTAGAGAGTTCAGATGTTAAGTGACTTGCCTGGCATCATGTAGCTAGGATAAGTCAAAATAAGAATTTTATCTTCCTGGCTTTAAGGCTGCTCTCTATCCATTATGCCATGCTGCCTCTCTTAATTGTGTGATGAATAATACCTAGAAAAATGTGAATCCAAGGGGTTAAGTAACTTGTCACTGGTCAGAGGGACAGTCGCTGAATTGACAATACGGTGACTGACATTTAGAAAGCCCTTTATGGTTTACAAAGTCCTTTCCCCACAACCCAGTGATGTTCCCACTGCTTCCCTTGGCCTGTTACCACTGATCTTATAAGACTCCCAGCATAGTCCTACAGTGCATGGTGTGATCTGCGGCAGGAAATGAGACATGACTTCTCTGAAGAACCAAAATTTTCCCTTAGGTTTCAACACTTGAAATTCAAATTTATCTGATTACTTGGAAAAGAGCTCCAGTTCTTCTAACAGTGGGACTAAAAGTAGGAGGAAATTCTGGCAAACCTAGTGTCCTGAATCTTGATATTATATGAACAACCCTAGCCCATTCTCTTAAAACTTGCCCATTTTCCACTTCCATCTCTTAAAATTTTCATACATCCTTTTGAGCTAGAACTTGCATTTGTAGCCCCACAGGCCCAGTAACAGGGCCTGGCATATAGTATGTACCTAATAAAAGCCTTATAGATTGGTTGAAGTGATATAGACATATGGGCTAATTGTAGAGAAAGTTTTAGTCTTGCAACCTTTTCTTTGTTCTCCACCAATGATGCTAACAAAATGCATTAGAAAAAGCACAAAAATGAATCTCAAAATCTGAGTTCTGGTCTTGCCACTTAGGGCTTATAAAACCCTGGGCAAATCCATACTGGCTGTGTAACCTAGGGGAAGTTACTGAGCCTCTCTGGGCCTCACTTTCCTCAACTGGAAGGTGGAGGTGTGGAACCAGCTGGCTTCAGACATCATCTATGACCCCTGTTCTTCCCTCTCGCAGCTTCTGCCTTCCTTTCTGTATTTTAGTCACTCTGCCCCTATTTCTCTCTGACACTCTTCACATGGAGATATGTTAATCCAGACAAATATTTTCTGTCTAGTAGCAAACTTGCTGTATTCTATATTCAGTTAATCATTCTTTTGTGGACCAAATATTTGTTTTTATTACTGAGGGATTGCTTAAAAGTTACCCAATGGGTGTTACTTCAGACAAACTGAGATCGGGGGAAGACCTTAAAGGCTCAGGGTTAGGAAAGCTATGACCTTGAAGCTACATGTAGTCTTCTAGGTCCTTGGATGTGGCCTCTTGACTTGAATCCAAGTTTTACCGAACAAATTCTTTTATTAACAATTCAGTCAAAGGGCTGCACTTGAGGACTTAGAATGCCATAGGTTCCCCACCCCTGTTTTAGCTTTTAAAGGCCTAGGTTTCCCACTGCATTAGGGGCCATCTCCAACCTTCCTGATCTATATCTTGTCACTAGTCCCACATGACTCATGAAGAGAGAGTGAGGTCGACTTGGCACAGCCCTCCCTCACTTAAATCACTTGCACATCATCATCTTCCTGATGCAAATCATTGTTCACCATTAGAAGGAAGGAAGGTTCAATGGTTAGAGAAGCAGTCCAGCATTATATGGCCTATTCTGCTACTAATTTACTTAGGAATTATAGATGGTCAGTCAACATGCCATTATTTCATTTTACAGATGGAGAAACTGAGGAAATATTAATCAACTCAACTTAATCATGAAGTAGAGACAAGACAAAAGATTTTAAGAATAAATATGGGGAAAGTTCTGTCTATTTAGCCCACAGTTTAGGTGTCTTCCAACTGAGGGTACAGTCCACCAGCCTAACTAATGTAATCCAATAAGTAGATCTCCTTTAACTTAGAATTTCTTTATTTTTGGTTTACAACATTCCGTTCCAGAAGCTTTTGCGTTCCAAATTTTCTCCCCCTCCCCAAGATGGCATGCAATCTGATCTAGGATCTACATATACATTCACATTAAACATATTTTCACATTAGTCATATTGCAAAGAAGAATTACAACTGATGGAATGAATCATGAGAAAGAAGAAACAAAAATAAAACAAAAAAGAGGGAGCAAATAGTATGCTTTGATCTGCATTCAGACTGTAATTCTTTCTCTGGATGTGAATAGCATTTTCCATCATGAGCCTTTTAGAGTTGTCTTAGAACTTTGTGTTGCTGAGAAGAGCCAAGTCTATTAAAGTTAGTCATAGCACAATGTGGCTGTAACTGTGTATCATTGTACATAGGTTTTTTCTGAAGTCTGCCTGCTCATCATTTCTTATAGCACAATAATATCTCATTACATTCATATACCACAACTCGTTCAGTCATTCCCCAATTGATGGGCATTCCCTCAGTTTCCAGTTTGCCATCACAAAAAGAGCTGCTGTTAATATTTTTGTGCGAGTGGGTTCTTTTCCCATTTGTATGATCTCTTTGGGATACAGTCCTAGAAGTGGCATTACAGGGTTAAAAGGTGTGCACATTTTTAGAGCCCTTTGGGCATTAACTTAGAGCTATTAAGAGAATTTGGGGGAGTGAAGATAAACCATATCTTACCATTATCTTATAGGAGAAGATACAAGAAGGTTTAGGAAAAGGAGCAATGGTAGATCTCAGTGTCGTACTATGGTACTTCAGCATCCCTTTCTAGACCTGGAAAAGCCCAAAGATCCATTGGACCCTGGTTCTCAATAGATGTGTATGTTTCAGAAGTTGGTTTGCTTTCCCTAATTGAGAAATTTATTCACAGAGACAAATGCATTAATACCGTCAGATCAAGAAGATCAGATCAGAGCCATTGTTAATTATAAATGCAGTAGTAAAAAATGTAAAGACCCTGGAGAGCTTCAAATGAAGCCATTAGGTTAATTCAGAATAGATTGACAAAGGCTTTAAGTGGTTGGTGTCAATTTCGTAAGGATGCTTTCCCAGGTTTCAGAACCCTGAGCGTTTGAGAAAAATTGTTTTGCCAATAACTTCCTTGAAAGAGCTCTTGAGGTCTTGTCTTCTAATAAAGATGGCTTTTTAAAAGCCAATTTCTTTGCAAGTAACCAAATAATTAAGCAGTATGTTTACATGGCCTTCATAGCCTGTGGATGATTGAACTAAATAACCATGGTTTACAAAAATGATGCTAATGAGGCCAAGGTTAATGGATTCATCAACTTTCAGTCACATTACAAAGCAATTAGCTTGGTTCCGTCACATGGTGATAGCCTCCCTGCACACCTCCACCAGTCATTTCATACCTTTGTGCTCCTGGCCACAGGGAATGAGTGAGAGAGAGTACAGATAGGTTAGTTCAAATTCACAACTCATAACTAAAGAAGCAACCCCAAGCACATCCCCTGGCCAAGTCAAAAATATCAATTTCATATTGAAAAGGAAGGAGCAGGTAGGTGGCACAATGAATAGAGCCCTGACTCTAAGTCAGGAGGACCTGAGTTCGAATGTGGCCTCAGACACCTGACGCTAGCTGTGTGACCTTGCACAAATCACTTAACCCCAATTGGCTTTCCTTCTCCCCCTACAAAAAGAAAAGGAAGAACATTTTACTCTCTCCATTTTTGAGATCCATTTGTATTTATCAAAATTTTGACAAACCACTGTTGTTCTAAACTCTTAACATCAAAAGTTTTAATGTATGATGGTGGGCTTGCTCTTTCCTTTAATATTTATTTATTTTATTGTAAATTTATGGAATAAAACAAGTGTTTCCATGACATAGTATAATTTTGAAAAGATGCACATGAAAGTGCAAATCTATTGCTTGCAACTTGTTTTTCTTTTTAAATGTATAATAGTTATAATGTAATTATTTTTCTTTTTTTGTCTTCCTCCCATCCTAGAGGTGGCTATCATTAGACACAAATAGACATATATATATTAGACATATATATATATGTCTGTATGTGTGTGTCTGTATATGTATATACACACATATGTATATATTATATATGTAAAATTATTCTATACAAACTTCTATTTATCAGTCTTTTCTCTTGTTGCAGATAGAATCTTCACATGTCCTTTATAATTAATTTGGATATTTATTACAATCAAAATGCCTTATTCTCTCAAAGTCGTTCTTAAAACAATATTGCTGTTACTGTATACAATGAGCTTCTGCTCAGTCCTGTCTTCATTTTTTCATACAAGTCTTTCCATGTTTTTCTAGAACAAGTTGTGGTATATGATTGTGATGGGCTTGAACTTAATAAAAAGTGATTTATCATGGAAATTACCACAGGTCCTAAACAAAGTATTAAATGTGAAAAACAATTCACTTCAAAACCTTGTAACATCAAAAGCATTCAAGTGGCAGGTATAAAATGTGTGTTATTTAATGATATCTTGTACTTCTGTGGCATTCTTTCAGCCTTGCTGATGTTCTGCTGTAAATAGTTGTGCATTTACTAGCTATGTGTCCCTGGGCAAATCAATTAGCGGAACATTTTATTCTAAGAAACTCAAATTTATTGATTCATTGACTTACCAAGTCTCAAAAATACTTTTGACATAATAGAAACCAACAAAAAAGGCCTCCTCTTATGACTCATGGTGGCATGGAGGAGGACCTGGGTTCCAGAAGGCTTTACTAGTGGAATACAAACTTTGGTGAAGATTTGAGTACATGACTAATGGTAAACATGTATATATATTTCCCAAGAACTAGACTAGGTAAGTTAGGAGATGCTGGTCTCCCGAAGGTTGGCCCCCTTCTGGTGATGAATGTTTTGGAGAATAGTAATTCAGGAAAAATATCTGATAAGTGTTCCTGGGATCTGAATTGATGGAGTAATTTCTTCTACTCTTGAAATTATTCATCCCCAAGGTATCTAAGTGACATAAAAGAAAATGGAGGGTCAATTGATACTAATAAATAGAATTTCCCATTTAAAATATTTTAAGTAAACATTTTATTGATTTTTTTTGTTTTCATATCACAATTATTCTGAATATACCACCTACCCATCTAGTAAACCTACTCTTGTGACAAAGAAAAATAGTTAAGTAAAAGCAATTAAGGGTAGCTAGCTGGCTCAGTAGACAGAGTTCCAGGCCTGGAATCGGGAAGACTCATCTTAATGAGTTCGAATTTGGCCTCAGACACTTCCTAGCTGTGTGACCCTGGGCCAGTCACTTAACCCTGTTTCCCTCAGTCTTCTCAGCTGAAAAATGAGCTGGAGAAGGAAATGGCAAAGTGCTCCAGTATCTCTGCCAAGAAAAACCCCAAAAAGGGGTCATGGAAAGTCAGGTATGATTGAAAATTAACAAATAAAATTAAATATGGTGACCATGTTTGGTGAAGCTTTCATCATTCTGTACCTCTAGTCCTCCACTTACTTAGAGAAAAAAAGGAATGTACATTTCCTTACCTCTTCTCTAGGGCCAAGACTGGTCATTACAATAACCTAGGAATTAACTTCATTTTAGTAGGGAAGGGGGTTTCCATTTACATTATTGTAGTTATTGTATATAGTGTTTCATGGTTCTGCTTATTTTGTGATCATTTCCTGTGAATCTTTCAGTGTGTCTCTGAATTCCTCACATGCATCATTTTTCATGGCACAATGACAGTCCATTAGGCTACATATAGCAATTTGTTCTGCCATTCCCAAATTTATATTTATTTTCTGAAGGAGGAGGAAAGAAGGAAGGAAGGAAGGAAGAAAGGATTTGAAATGGCTATAGTTAAGAATATTTTAAATGTCAGGTAATGTTAATTGAATAATATTAAGTCCTTGGGGTAGATATTTGTCTGTAATAGATCTGTTTGTGAATTGGAATAAAATATAGCCTGAGCAAATAGCATTGGGGAATGGACAGAGGGTGGACCTCAGACTAAAGAAGCCGAGTTCAAGTTTTACACCTAGCTATATGACCCTGAGCAAGTCACCTAACCTCTTGGTGACTAGGAAACTCTTCAAGTCTCAGGCTCCAAATTACAGAGCAGCTGAATCTGAATTAGTGGAAGAGATAATTTCCACATCAAGGAGATCTTCACAAAGATAAAAATCAAAGGTCTGGAAGGACACAAAAAATCCACAGGCAATCATCAGACCTTGTTTTAGCTAATCATTTGACTCTCCTCTCTCCTGATGATCTTCCATAAGAAAATGACAGAGGTTTCCCTTCTCATTCTGCCTGGCTTCTATCAGATAGAAGCGGCAACAAATCATGAACAAGGCCAAAGTGGGCAAACTGGGGTAGAAGGAGATGGATACACTGGAATAATCTACAAACTAGGTGACCATTCTCTGATGATGAAAAACTGATAGACCCCCCTCAAGAACCCTTGTATTAAACTGTGCCACAGACATAACAGTTGCAGCAGCAACTTGTATTCCCATCTATTTTTCCGCTGATCTTTATTTTATCTTCACAACCTTGCATGGCAGGCATCATAAGTATATGTTGTTGTTCCCCATTTTTTAGCTGAGGAAGAGAGCTGTGATGCCATGAAAAAATAGAAAAGGTCCTTGATATTTAGAGTCTGAAGACCTAAGATCAAATCCTGAGTCTACTATTTATCACTTGTGTGACTTTGGAAAGATGAAGGCAGTGTTGCTTAGTGGTTAGAGCAATGGGCTTCAAGTCAGTTGACCTACCATCACAAACTTCCTCAGATACTTGTGAAACATACAAACCCCTTAACTTCTCAGACTCTCCTTTTCCTTATCTGTAAAATGAAGGTGATACTACCTATGCTGTCTACCTCAGTCAAAAGAAAGTGTTTTGCAAATCTTAAAGTTCTATGTAAAGGGGAGCTGTTGTAAACTTCTCTTATTGGCAAAATAAGAAGATTGGACTAGGTAATCTATCTCTAATTCAGGGCTCTAAGTGATTTGTCTGTGATCATATGTACAGAAAGTAGAACCAAGAATTTACCCCAAATCTTTTTGGGATTCAATTTTGTTAATCTGTTGATGTTCAAGGTTTATGTATAAAGCACTTTTCTAAAGTTTTATCTCAGTTTAAACAATTTTTTTCTTTAAGCATGGGTGCTTAATTTTGCTGAACCTAACTTGAAATTATTAGTCATTCAGCTTTGTGAATCAGATCTTACTTTCCAAAAACCATTTCCTGTGTGTTTCTCCTGTGTTTGCCCTCAATTAGCAGGTCATTAGCAGTAAAGTCTAGGATTGCAAGCATTTTTTAAAAAATCTTCCATTGATGTCTTCAATGGTCGGAAAGAATGTGACATACTTAGTCAGCTTGGGCCCATGGGCCCAATATAGAGACCTAAAATAGAGTTGTCTTATGTATTTCATGAGATTTTTTTCCCCGTAAAACTTATATACAATTTGAATTTTAAGATAAACATTTAAGGAAGTAGTGTCAGTGACTGTGTGAGGATGGATTGGGAGAGGTTACACTATCTTCTTTCTACCACAAAAAGATCTGAGTTGATGTCCTCCAAGTTCCAAAAAAGCTCCCAACTCTGCATTTGTACCCAATGATGGCACATTTGTAGTGGTTATTGGAAGATCAAGTTTGCTTCCTTCTATAGGACTACCCTCCTTACTCAACTTTAACCTGTGATTTAACATCTTCTGTCAAAACTCCTGCCTATGAGGCAAATTTCTCAGGGAAGTTTTCAGTGAAGAGGAATCAGCAGACAACCATCCAATCAGAAATTATTTATTAATCACCCATATGTGCCAGGCACTTGTGTTAAAGCCTTGAGGATACAACTGCAATGAGTGAAACAGAAGGTAGTTAGGGATGAGATAGTGTATAGGGATACAGTTACCCCATTTAAGAGTTCATGATAGGGCAGCTCTGTGAGGCAGTGTACAGAGCACTAGCCCTGGATTCAGGAGGATCTGAGTTCAAATGTGACTTCAGACAGTTACTGTGTGGCCCTGGGCAAGTCATTTAACCTCAATTGCCTCATATTCCCTTCTAGGCATTTATTTTTTCCTTCCCTTCTAAAGAAATCCTGATAGTCCCATTCCTTAAGATAGATAGATAGATATATAGATAGAGACAGATAGATGTGTGTACATGCATGTGTGTTTAATATTGAGAACATCATGGATCTGAAACTGAAAGGAATCTTTAAAAAAAAACAATTGAGTCCAATACTCTGCCATTTTGCAGGTGAAGAAACTGAATGGTTAAGAGAGTTGCCTGGGATCACGCAATAGATACCTCATATTTGTTTGAAGGCAAATGGCAAAGAAACTGTGATTTTGTTTTTCTTGTATCCCTAGTGCTTAGCACAATGTCTGGCATATATTAAGCATTTAATAAATGCATGTTTATTGATTGATTGAGTAAAGGTCATGATATCAGTCACAGTAACCCAAATCCATCCCTCCTTCTGGGCCAAGAATTTGAGGCTAGTAGATGGGCATTTGCAAACAAGGGAATCATTCTCCAAGTTTTTGACTTTTGAAAGTGAAATTATCTCATTCTTTTGTGCTTACATTTCTCAATATATATGTAAATTTTAATGAATATTATGACTTTTTCTCTTCAGCCTCCTACACCATTTCCTCTCCCAAGTTCTCCCTTGTTTCAAGAAACCCACAACTATACATCATCTGGCAGGTACCACCATTTCCTTTGCTATGCAGAGTACTGTGATTAGTTTCACATCAATTCTTTAAGACCAGGAGGGAATAAATAAGAAAGATTTTGGGAAAACACCTTGAAGGTTTGAGAAGTCAGACCACTCTCATCCTTCATATTACTGCACATATACAATATGTCACTCCTCTGATCAGAAAACTTCAGTGTCTGCCAATTGCCTACTGAGTAAAGTTCAAACTACTTTGCCTCACATTCAAAACCCTCTACAATCTGACACCACTACTTTTCCAGCTTTATCTTCTGTTTTCCACGTATGTCCCAGATAAACTGGACTACTTTCTATCACACCATTTGCTTTCCTGATTTCATTCCTTTGTTCATATTGCTCTCTATCCTTGGTATTTCTCCACTTCAACTCTAGATCAGTGGAATTCCTACCCATTTTTAATGGCCCAAGTCAACTATCATTTTCTTCATCACACCTTCTATGGAACATCTTCCCTTGATCCTTGTCAATAAAGACTTCTCCTTCAGATCTCTTTGTTTGCAGCCTTCTAATATAGGTATCACATAATATTGTCTATTATGTTTTTGTTGTTTTTGGTCATATTTGACTCTTTGTGACCCAATTTCGGGCTTTCTTGGCAAAAATTCAAAAGTGGTTTGCCATTTCCTTCTCTAACTCATTTTACAGATGAGGAAACTGAGGCAAACAATAGTAAGTGACTTGCCCAGGGTCGTAGTGCCACAAAGTATCTGAGGCCAAATTTTAACTCAAGAAGATGGATCTTCCTAACTCCACACCTGGTACTCTATCCACTGTGCCACCTACCTGCCCATGTTTGTCTTGTATCTTCCAATCCAACTGGAAGCTCCATAAAGGGAGTAACCATGTCTTTTCTAAACTTTATATCTTCCCCACTGCCATTTTAGGCATTTACTAAATGTTGAATTAAGTGGCTTACTCCTGCTATCTTGGCATTTACAACCTTGGATAATTTCATGAAAATGGGCCTTTGTGTGAGACATTCCAAGGCAACAAAATTGGGTGGTCATTCTCTTTCTTGAAAGAATCAAATTATGTGAAAAGAAAGGCAAAAACAGCTCTTGTCTTCGTGGAGTTGACATTATAATAGAGGAAACAACATGTAAATAAGCAGGTATATACAAAATTTATATAGAACAGGTGGAAGATAATCCAAAAGGGAAAAGCACTAGTCCCTGGATGTTGGGAATGGCTAGAAAGGACCCCACTTAGAAGGTGGCTTTTGAGTTGAATTTTAAAGGAAGCCAGGGAAGCTAAGCAGTGAGGGGGAGAAGGGAGAACATACCAGGCATGAGGGAACAGCCAGTGCAAACGCATAGCGATGAGAGATGAAGCAGCAACTTAATTGTAGCTAGATCACAGGGTATCTGAAGAGGAATAAAGTTCAAGAAAACAAGAAAGGTAGAAATGGATGGACCATATTATGAAGAGCTTTAAATTGCTCAGTAAAGGAGTTTATATTTGATCCTGAAGGCAACAGGGACACACTGGAATTTGTTGAGAAGTCCAGGAGGGGGGCCTCTACAGGACATGGCCAGACAAAGAAGAGGAGAAAACTCCAAAGTGTCATCATTTGTAACCTGCTTATGAGTTTTTGTGTGAAAAGATGTTTGAACGTCTGTTTGTGCTTTTGTTTTCAAGATCTACATCATAAAGGCCACCTCTAGAAGATTTTTCAAAATACAAAATTAGTAACATGATAGTAACAGGATGATGATGTAACTCTTCACTCTTCTATTTATAGATATCTCCCATCCCACAGTGATAGCAGCAAGGTGACATAGGGTGTAGATGATCATTCATTTTATAAGATTCTGTTGCTTCAATCGTCACATTTGGTTAACGTTGGTGTTACTAGAGACATTTTAGATAGTCACCATTTTTTAAAGGAGAGGGGAAGATATTGCAAAAAATAAGTAAGTTGTATGGCATTTGAAAGATATTTTCCCATAGAAACAGTGTTGTCAGTGGTGATTAGTTTTCAAGGTCAGTATGCAGAAGTCGATTTATTCCATAATTTATTGTGCCCCAGATTTTAGCCAAGATGGCTGAGTTCCTTCTTATCCCCTCAAAACAACTAGAAATGTGAAAAATAATAACAAAAGCAAACTTTTGCACAGAAATCCCTATGGGGGACATTCTTTTCCTAAAATAAATAGACCAGCATCATTAATTAGCATTGTCATAATAATATTAAATATGTTAAACAATTACTCATTATGAGTATGTTTGAGTTACACCCGGAAGGCAAAGATAGTTCAATAAGGAAAACTACAAATACAATAAATCGTGTCAATAAAAAATCATAATCTCAATATACTAACAGGTATAAAAAAAAGATGTTGGTCAAATATAATATATACTGTTTAAAAATCAACTTAAAAAGCAGTGGGATTAAAATACTTATCTTTACTATAGCATTAATTGTAATGGAAAAATGTCTGAAAATTTCCCAGACTGGAAATTTAAATTTAAAAAGAAAATTTAAAAAGAAAAAAAGATGCTGTACTCTTAGTCTCTACTATCATTTGGCATGGTGTTAGAAAAACACGGCTAATGCTTGCTAAGGATTCAAAATGGTTTCTAGTTATAAATAATGTGATTATTTACTTAAAGAATCTCCCAGAGTAACAGTGAAAAAAAGTCAAGATAATTAACAGAGCTTTGGTAAAGTAGCAGAATACACAATAAATTTATATTAAACAATCAGCTTTTCTATTTATTACCCATAAAAAAAATATGAGAAAAAGCTAGTTTAAAAAAATTCCATTTAAGATAACAAAATATATTAAATATCTGGGATTTAATCTGCCAAGATATCAAGCAACTACAAAACACTTTTACAGGTATAAAAGAAGAAAGTTTCAAAATATATTTAATGTTTATCCCTCCTCCTCATCAATAGAGTAAATGTGATAATTTTGTCCAATTATTCTATAGACATAACTATAACATTCCAGTTTCCAAATGGATAATTTATAGAAATACTGTACCTGGGCAACAAAAAATACAGAATAATACCACAATGTCTTTTTCCACAATAAATCCAAAATGGATATACAGCTTGAGTACGAAGAAATCATACTGTAAAATTAGAAGAGAAGCATATCATTTACATTTGATAAGTGTAGATAGGATTTGAATTCTTAATCAAATGAGGGATGGAGACAATTGCAAAGGGCAAAATGAATAATTTTGATTACATGAAATTAAAAGGCTTTTACCCAAACAAAATTAATACATTTAGGATAAGAAGGAAAGTGACTGACTGGGACGGGGGAGGGGAGTGCGGGGAATCTTTGTACCACTCGTACATACAGATAAGGGCTTTTGTATCCAAGATAACAATTTGTGAATGATATGATGGTTTATATAAAGAGATGAAGAATAACAAAGACAACTAACAGCTTTAGTAAAGTAGCAGGAAACAAAATAAGTCTATGCTTTAAAAAAATGAGTCAATAATAACTAATACAGTAACTCAAATAGACAAATGGTGACTGAAAAATAGCATAGAGTTCTCAGAAGAATTGCAAACTATAAGCAGCCACATGAAAGAATGCTTCAAATCATTAAGAGTAAGAGTAGTGCAAACACAGCAACCCTGAGTTTTCACCTCACACTCAGCAAATTGACAAAGATGACAAAAATGATATTAGTCAATGTTGGAGGGGTTGTGGAAAAACAGGTACTACGAAGTAGTACAGCCTTTCTGGGTAATAGTTTGGGATTAGGCAAAGTGGCTAAAATAACCTGGAGATTCCACTGCTTAGAGGCATACACTCCAAAGTGGTCACTGACAAAAAAGAAAGACTCTAGTGACACCAAAATATTTATAGCAGCTATTTTTCTGGTATCAAAGAATTTTAAGTAAAGTAGATACCCATCTTCTGGGAATGGCAACAAATTGTAATACGTATGTGTAATGGATTATTGTCCAGTAAGCATTGATGAACATGATAAATTCAAAGAAGTATGGAAGGACTTTTCATGAAAACTTTGATGACCTGCAACAGAGTGAAGTTTGCAGAACCACGACAACTATATATACAACAACTGCAGTGATATAAATGGAAAGAATAACAACCATAAAAGAATTTTTAAAATGCAGTTATGAAATTATAAAGAACAAACTTGGCCCCAAAGAAGAGATATGATACTTTGTCCCGTTTCTCTTCAGCATTGAGAGTTCCATGAGGGTGGAACACTGTGTATGCATAATGTCAGATTTCTTTTTTTTGTATTTATTGTATTGTATTGATTTTTTGTATTGATTGGTTTTGCTGATTTTTTTTCCCACCTTCCTCTTTCTTTTTTAAGGGGTGGCTCTGGGTAAGAGGAAGGGAAGAGATTATAGAAGGAAATTCAAGTAATATAACAAAAGAAAATAAAAATCTAGGGAAAAGAGCAGGGGAAAAATAATACTACAGCAATTATGCCATATTTAGTATGGATTAAAGAAGGATAGTCTGAGAATCCAACCACCAATTGCAACATTGGTTTTTAATAGGAAAAAATGTTTCCCGTCAGGAAAAGGGAACATGAAGCTCCATACATCCTCCACAAACAGTTGTACAATCTTAGAATGTCAGGGCTGCAAACTTTCATTTTGCAGATGTGGAAACTAAGGCCAAGAGAAGATAAATGACTTCCCTGAGGCCTCATGGTTAAGGCTAGTTTCTCCTTGAGATGAAGACTAATCACAATCCTGTCTGTGGACTTCAGATGATACTGTACCATTATACATGACCAGAGACAATTATTATTTTTCCTCTACCATTTAGAACCACGCCTTTCTTTTGGGATCCAAAGGAAAGCTACCCTTCCTCGCTCTTTGCTCCTCCTACCACATTCGGGGTCCCTCTGACAGACAGAAATAAAATATATCCCTGGATCTGGTTGGCATTCACCTTTTCTAAGAACTCAAGCTTCCAGGTTAGTCCGCTGGTCTCTGTCCTGAAAGGAGTGGGCAATTGCAGATTAAGTCCTTACTTTCTTCTTCCCTAATCCCCCAAATTATAATCTTATTTTTACCACAGCTAACAAGCGGGCATGTATATAGACAACTAGGTGGCACAGTGGAGAGAGCTCTGGATCTGGAGTTGGGAAGGTCTGAGTTCAAATCCAGCCTCTTATACTTGCAGACTACATGACCCTGGACAAGTCATTTAAACTTTGTCTACCTCAGTTTCCAGGGGCAGCTAGGTGGTACAGTGGATAGAGCACCGGTGCAAGAGTCAGGAGGACCGGAGTACAAATCTCACCTCAGGCACTTGACACTCACTAGCTGTGTGATCTTGGGCAAGTCACTTAACCCCAATTACCTCATCCTGGGTCATCTCCAGTCATCCTGATGAATATCTGGTCACTGGATTCAGATGGCTCTGGAGGAGAAGTGAGGCTGGTGACCTGCACAAGCCCTCACTCACTCAAAACTAAGTCAAGTGTGAGTCATGTCATTATTTCTCTGATGGCATGGTCTTCTTCAGCAACAAAGGATGAACACACTTCAGTTTCCACATCTGTAAAATGGTAATAAAAAGAAGGCATATCTCCTATGGTTGTTGTAAGGATAAATTGAAATAGGATTTGTAAAGTGCTTTGAAAATCTTAAGAGGCTATATAAAATTTATCTATATATATGTATATATCAATTTATGAATATATATTTATGTACGCTATAAAAATTTATATTTATATATGTCAAGGTACTATATAGTTATTTAAGGCTTATAAAATATTTCATGTACATTATCATTTTTTATCTTGACAACAATCCTGAGGCAGGTTCTATAAGTTCTGAGAGAACATATAATTTACCCATAGCTACATAGCTAGTGGGTATTAGTGGTAAGATTGTAACCTATGTCTCTCCTGACTTGCAATTTTAATACTTTTTCTACTTTACCATACTGCTTCCATCAACATCATAATACCATAATATTTTAATTGTGAGTTAATAACATTGACATTCCAGATACAGTAAGGGAGGGGTTATTTCATCAGAAGCATTACCTCCTTAAATTCTTGGATCTAGATTCTTGATTCAAACTGTATTTTGAAGATATTATCGTTGAAATATCAAGTTGACTAAATGGAGAGGCAATTGAATGAAAGCCTTCACTTCCTTTTCTGTAAATTGTAAAACTCTATATAAATGCAGATTATCGTTAGTATTATTAGTATGTCAATCATTTGCTAACTAATAAGAGAAAGTATTTACATAGTACTTTAAGATTTACAAAACACTGTACAAATTCCTTATTTGTATATCACAATAACCTTGTAAGGTAGGTACCCTTACTATCCCCATTTTACAGATAGAGAAACTGAGGTTAAGAGAAGTTAAATCATTTTGTCCAGGTTCGCACAACTAGCAAGTGCGTGACGCAGAATTTGAACTTGGATCTTCCTTACTTCAGGTCCAACATTCTATTGTACCACTGCAAAGCTCAACCAACTCGAATGATGGGGTGATTCAATAAGATGAACCTTAGTAGAAATAAATGTAAGATCTACTCTTAGTTGCAAAAGATTACCTTCAGAGATTAGAGAATTTTGGAGAAATATTGCTATACAATATTTAACTGTAATTACATAGTAAAATAACGACCATCAGCAATACCCAACACCGGACCATGACAGCTCGTAAGAGCCAGAAGGTGGCCCATCAATCAAATGGTCAGTCAGCAAACACTTACTA
Source organism: Potorous gilbertii (assembly GCA_028658325.1). Lineage (NCBI taxonomy): Eukaryota > Metazoa > Chordata > Mammalia > Diprotodontia > Potoroidae > Potorous > Potorous gilbertii. The sequence goes on from CM053770.1 coordinate 137,852,078, forward strand.
AGCATCGCCTGTGTGCCAGGGGTCATTCTTGGTGCCAGAGAGATAGAATAAAAACCAGAATAGGCCTTGCCCTCAATACACTAGTGTAGAAAAAACAGGTACACACACAAGCATAAACAAAATAAATACAAGGTAATTATGCTGGGAGAAAGTGGCAACTGGGAGCATCACAAGAAGCCCTGGGTTGGAGACGGTTTTGAGCTAAACTTTGAAGGATTCTAAAAAGCGGAGGTAAAGATGAAGTACATTACAAAAAAAGGGACAGACAACTTGTTCAAAGGCCTGTGGAAGGGAAGTGGAATGTTGTGTGTAAGGAACAGTGGAAAGGCCAGTTTAGGTGAACCACGGTTTTTAGGGAAGTGATATATATAAGCCTGTTGGAACCAAATGGAGGGGTGAAGCTAAAATGGCAAGATATAGGCTAGGAACCAAATGAACTCTCTCCCTCAAGTTTTGGAGTGGCAGAGCCAACTAAAAGTCAAAGAGAGACATTTTTATAGCCTAAGACGACTTTGGAGGTACACAGAGAAGGTCTGTAACACCAAGATGGGCACAGGCTTGGAGGACAGCAGAAGGACCAGTGATAGGCCTTAGAGGCAACCAGGACAGCAGTAACAGCAGCAGTTTGGGAGTTCTCAGAACAGAGGTGATAAGGGAGACAGACAATGGTCAGAAAGAAATTACCGGAAACCTGTTGCTGGCACTGGGTGCAGCTGGTACTGACTGGCAGGTCTATTGACCATAAGCAGTTCTGGGACACAGTTCCAGTTTGTAGTGCAGTACTTAGGTTATGAGTTATGTTATGTTATGTTATGAGTTATGTTATGGATTACTTGGTTATGAGGGAGCTAGGGTGCTGGTCACACTTCCCCTTGTGGCTGCAGAAGAGCAAGAGACCTAGTTGTGGTTTCAGGGACAAGAGAAGCATTAGCACTGTTGCAGGGGGAAGGGACCCTTCTTGGGGAAAGACCAGAGAGCCTATCAAAACAACAATGACCACCCTTCTCCCAGGATAACACCTTGGAGGCACCAAAAATGTGCAGAAGCCCAGACCTAGCTCTGAAAACAGCAGTAGAAAAAAGCCTGAAGCTTGGCCTAGCACTCTGGGTGAGCAGAGCCCAACTTTAACATGAATTTCAACATGAAGAACAACCAAACAAAAAAGAACTTGACCATTAAAGTTGTAATTACATTATATTAATTACATTATGATGGCAAGGAAGACCTAAACATAATTCTTAGAAGACAACAATTTGAAAACAGTATAAGCAAAGCCTCATCAGAAAATGCTAATTAGACTCACAGACAACAAGAATTCTGGAATAGTTAAAGAAAGATTTAAGGGTGGTAGCAGAAAATTTGGGGAAAGAAATGAATAATGTAAGATAATTGTGAAAAGAGAATTAACAACTTGGTAAAATAATTATAAAAAATACTGAAGAAAAGCTAAAAAAAATACAATTGGCCCAATGGTTAAAAGAGGGTTAAAATGGCACAAAAATCCATGGAAGAAAAAAACTCTTTTGAAAATGGAATAGGTCAAATGGAAAAGGAAGCACAAGAAGAAAAGAACTCTTGAAAAAACAGAATTGGCCAAGAAAAAAAGAGGTACAAAAGCTCACTGAACAAAATAATTTATTAAAAATTAGAATTGGGCAAGTGAAAACTAATGACTCCAGGAGACTTCAAGAAACAGTAAACAAAGTCAAAAGATGAAAAAATAGAAGAAAATGTGAAATATCTCATTGGAAAAACAACTGGCCTGAAAAATACATCAAGGAGAGATAACGTAAGGATTACTGAAATCTATTATGTTTCAGCTGAAGTGATAAGGATAGCAATCATGATCTCAAAGAAAGCAAAAGCAAAATTAGACCTAATCAAAAGAGATTATTAGGAAAACTACATTTTGCTAAAAGGTACCAGGGACAATGAAATAATATCAAAAAATGTATAGCAAATTTCTCTAATAAAGATCTCATTTCTCAAACATATAGGGAACTGAGTCAAATTTGCAAAAAAAATTAAAAATAATTAAAACTAAAAAATAAGAGCCATTACCCAAGTGATAAATGGTCAAAGGATATTGCCAGGAAATTTTCAGAAGAAGACATCAAAGTTATCTATAGTCATCTGAAAAAATGCTTTACATGACTATTGATTAGAGAAAGGAAAATTAAAACAACTATGGACTTCTGCCTCACATATATTAGAAATGACAGATGCTCGAAGAAATGAGAGGACAATCGGTATGCTATTGAACTTCTGGTAGAAAGTCAACCGGTTTATTCATTCTGGAGAATAATCTGGAGCTATGTCCAAAGTGCTATAAAACTATAATACCACTGCTAGGTCTATACCTCAAAGACAGCAAAAAAAAAAGGAAAAGGACCTGGATGTACAAAAATATTTATGGCATCTCATTTTGTGGTGGCAAACAATTGGAAATCAAAGAGATGCTCAAATTGCAGAATGGCTACACAAGTTGTGGCATATGATTGTGATAGAATACTGAGAAATGACAAGGGCAGTGGTTTTGGAAAACTATGGCAAGACCTACATGAACTGATGCAAAATGAAGCAGTGGTGTAATGATGATCAGCTGTGACACTCTGATCACTACAATGGTCCAAGACAATTCTAAAGGACTCATGATGAAAAAAAATGCTCTCTACCTCCAAAGAAAACTGATGAACAGTATGATCTTTTTTGTGTGATATGGCTAATATGAAAATATTTTTGTGTGATATGGCTAATATGAAAATATGTATTGCACAATTTCACATGTATAAATTGATATATTGTTTGTATTCTCAGAGGATAAGGGAGGGATAGGAACAAGAAAATCTGGAAATCAAAAGTTAAAGAGAAAAGAAAGTTTAAAGTTTAAAAATAAGAAATATTTAAATTAAAAGTAAATGCCAAATGGAGATATTTGTATTTTGCCCTAGAGGTAATAAAATGCCACTGGAGTTTATTAAATGAAGAAATATCAAATATGCGCTTTAAGTTAAAATGATGAGCAGTGGACTTCAGAATAACCTGGAAATGCTTGCATGAACTGATGCTGAGTGAAGTGAGCAGAACCAGGGGAACACTGTACACAGTAACAGCAACATTGTGCAGTGACTAACTTTGATAGACTTAGCTCTTCTCAACAATGCAAAGATCTAAAACAACTCCAAAAGACTCATGATGGAAAATGCTATCCATATCCAGAAAAAGAACTATGGAGTCAGAATGCAAATTGAAACATACTATTTGCTATGTGTGCATGTGTGTGTGTGTGTTCTTCTTTCTCATGGTTCCTCTCATTGGTTCAAATCCTTCTTTACAACATGTGAAACTATGTTCAATGTGAATATGAATGTAGAGGCTATATCAGATTGCATGCCATCTTGAGGGGAAGGGAGAGAGAGAGTTTGGAACTCAAAATCTTATGGGGGTGAATGTTGAAAACTAAAAATTAATTAATTTTTTAAAAAGAATATGACTTCAAAAACTGTGTAGAAGATGGAGAAGAGGGGAGAAATTGATAACACAAGCTTGAGCTCAAAATTCATCTTTGTGTTCACAGTGCTTTCACACATGGGTGAAATTATTCTAGTCCATTCATTTGGTAATTGGACAAAATTTCTCAAATATGTAAAGGAGATAGTAGTGAGAATTAGAGGGAGTATGAATTTTAAGCAACATAATAATCCTCTTCCTTATGGAGCTTATAGTTCAATCAAATGGCATAAGAAACAAAGATCGAAATAAGCCAATGACCAGGTGCATTTAAGGGAAAGCTTCCCATAGAAGGTAGTGCTCCAATCATACTTTAGCACTTACATACTCAAAGAAAAGGAAAGTCCAGTTTGACCAAATCCAGTACGAAGTATTTATGTGGAAATGAATAGGAGATGATTATGAAAAGGTGAGTGGTCCCAGAGTATATGGGACCTTGAATGCTGGGGGAAATGCTTTTGAAGAATCATTCTTCTAGAGAAAATGTTGATCCACTCATGACTTTTGAGAAAAGTGTGATGTCTAGATATATGAATAAGGATTAGTCTGTCAGCAATGTGAAATATGGATGGGAGTGGGGAGTGGAAATGGAAAGATCTATGAAGGACTAGTATGTTAGGGTGGTATGGAGGTCCCACGTTGGGTTGGTGGCTATAGGAATAGAATAGGGGACAGATGGAGGTTCTGAAGGAGGTAAAAGTGTGACATAGTCACTGAGTAAAATACGAAAGGCAGACAATTAGAGTAGAGCAGAAGGATAACAGAAGAGTAGTCAAAGTTATACATCATAACTTTGTGGGTGAAATGAGATTATGTACTACTGCAATGATGTGATTCAGTGAAATCATATCTAGGTGGTTATTCAACAATGATTAGCAAGTACTGGTGAGAGAATGTAACAAAGGGAATAAAATTCTAAGCACTAGCTCTGGCAGATCATGTGATCAAGGCTAAGCAGGATGGAAAAAAGAAACCATTATAAAAGTAAAAGCCTAAGAAATAGCATTGGGTTAAAGGAATGGAGGTCATGGAGAGGGTGAAGGAGAAATTTGGTGAATGAGAGATAATGAGATGGAAATTTATAGTCAGAGAAGGAAATTTAACCTTCAAGATAATCTGTCAACAAACCTTAAGAACCTACTCAGGACAAATACAAAGGACCTATAAAGTAAGATGCTATCCACCTCCAGAGAAAAAACTGATAAATAGAAGTATGTATAGTATGGTCTTACTTTTATATAAATATATCATATACTATATATATGCATTTATATATGTCTATATATAATGTATATGTATGTCTGTGTCAGATTGGGGGCCTTCTGTAGTGCAGGGTGAGGAGAAAAGGAGGGTTTAAGTTGAGAACTTAAAATTTAACCAAAAGATAAATTAATTTTTTTTAAAAAATCTGCTTTGGGCCAGACACTATGCTAGGAACTGGGATCTAAATACAAAGAATGAAAAGTCCTTGTTCTTAACTAGTTTACAAGAGTTATCTTCAGCTCTTTCCTCTGCACCATATCCAGTCAGTTGCCAAGTCCCACAAGGTCTGTTTCTGCAACATCTCTCGTATACATCCTCTTCTCTTTATTCTCATGGCCAGCACACTGCTTCAGGCCTTCAACACTTCTTGCCTGGGCTATTTTAATTGCCTCTTAATTACTTACCCTGCTTCCTGTCATTCCCCACAGATCTGACCTAAAACATAGGTCTGACCATATCCCTACTTTTAATGACTCCTATTAGCTACAGAACAATAGATCTGATTGACTTAATGGGACCTCTGAGGTCATTCTGTCTAGTCCACTCATTTTACAGCTAAGGATACTCCTGTCTAGATTGCTTAGACAACCTGCAGATAGTATCAGATTTGAGATCTGAATACTTAGGCTTCAACTAGTCATTTAACCTTCATAATAATATGGAGTCAGTGTACTTTTCCAGATTCATTCCCTTTTCACTCATTCATACACTTTGTATTCTAGATAAATTGGATTACATACTTTGACGTCCCCTCAAAATTCTGATTGTTCAGATCATTTCCCTTACCTCCACTTCCAGTCTACCTTAGCTGCAAATAGGGATGGTTAGGTCATCCTCTAGATCTCACCATCTCCGTGGTCCAGAACTATGAAATTCCTCTGAGTAGAACCACCTTTATCTCCATGGCTTTTCTAAACTAGTTATTTATCCTTTCGATGACTTACAGTCATTCCACCACCAGCCTAGTCTATTTCTGAATCACCAGTTGTCTATTGTATATTTCTTACTGGATGACCCATAGACATCTCCACTAAAACAAGTCCCATTATCTTTCCTTCCAATGGGCCACGTAGCATCTATTACATTAGTTAATTTTGGTCCCCATCCTGAGTTTCCCCTGAGCACATTGGAATTTGAACTGTTTTTCCCCACTCTGTGTAGTTTCTGTTAATATTAAGATCTTACTATTATCTATGTCTTCATAGCAAAAGAAAAGAGTCTGTAGTTCTCATGTTAGCAATCTAACAAAATGTTTACATTTTTTTTTACTTCAACTAACCAAAAGAAATTCAAGATACAAATAACTGACCCTTGAGTGCATGAGCAGTCAAAACAACTTATACAACTCCCATGCCAGCTCAGGTATTTTCCTTATCCCAGGACTTAGAGTTTCAGCACCTCATGAAAGAGGAAAACATTTAATTTTGCTGGAGGGTCAAGCAACCCACCTGTCTAATGAATTCCACATCCTCAAGGACCTGTACAATCATCTTAACTTATAACACTACCCTAGAAAAGCATTCAGACCCAAGGGAGTCAACTCTTCACTTAGAACCTACACAGGCTATTTACCTCATAGTACTAATGAAAGGCAAAGTCTGGTTTGGTGCTTCTCTGCCATGGATGCTTCCTATTTAAAGTCTGTCAGTGCTATGCACTAAGTCCCTGTATAATTATGTTTTCCAGTCTAAACTAGATTCTCATCGTTGCCAGCAATCCTTTTATTCTTCCGTAGTTCATTTTGTTCTGCTCCCTTACAGTGACTGTTTTGAACCTTCTTTCTGGGTTTCCTATAAACATTTCAAACTATATACATATATGTGTAATACATATTATACATATATAATATACATATATAATACGTATTATACATATATGTATAATAGAGCTGATTCTTTTCCCTCTGCCCCACTGTGCCGCCTCCAAATTTCCATTCTTATGTTAATGAACCCACAACCTTCCTCATCATTCACTATTTGTAGCTCCGAATCTCCTCTACTCTTTCCTTTCCTCCTCAAATTTTATCACTTTTCAAGCTTTATATTTCCAGCTTCCAAAGACATCTCTTGTATCTGTCCTCTTCTTACTCCTAACACACAGACTCACAGAAATCTCAGAGTGGAGGGGGACCTCATAGTCCATCTAAGACAATCCGTACCTATATAAGAGTCACTTCTCCAGCATCTTAAACAAGTCATCATCCACCTTCCTAATCCTTGACATTTCCTTCATGGGCTATCATCATAACTCTGTAGTTGGTTTCTCTGTATCTAATCCATCCTCCAGGGATAATCAAATAATCTTTGTAACACATAGTTTTGTCCATGTCATTCTCCTGCTCCTCAAATTGTTTTCTATTTTCTTAGATGTGTATGGTGCCCTTCACAAATAGAATGTAACTTTTGTTTTTGAATTTTGGTGCTTTTTGCGGAGGATGGGGGAATTGGTGGGCGGTTTTGTTTTATTTTTGTTTTGTTTTGTTTGTCATTGGATTTCCGTTTGGAGATATCTTTACCTTCAGTAGGCACTAATAGATATTGAGTTGACCATTGAGAGGCAGATTTCACCTTAATATAAGTAAATGCTTCCAAGCAATTAGAACTGTCTGAAAGTGTAAGGAGCTGACTCAGGACCTTTATTCATTGGAAGTCTCCAAATAAAGGCTGAATGGCCGCTTGTTGGGAAATATTGCCGTGCAGCTACGAGGTTGTTCTAGCTGACCTCTGAGATGCCTTCCATCTCGGTAATTTTGTGTTTCTATGAGCATGCAGTGCAAAACACTGACTTGGGTATTTCTCTCTTTTCAATTGGTTAGAATAAATGATCTTGTAAAGAATTTTGAAATTTTAGGAGAAAAAATAAGAAGTAGCATTGGGAATGAACAAAATAGCACACTAAACTTGAGACTTGGGTTTGGGGAACCTACCCCAAAATACAATGAATGGGGAGAGGAAGTAAAGGTGAACCCACAGCATTAACTGCCCCCCTCTCACCCACCTCCCTTATACACCACTACAGAGAAAGTTAATTGAGGACATTCATGAAAACGACAGAGATCCTCCAAAGATTAGAAGCACATGGGGTAAAGGATCTTTTATCCTTGATTGATCCATGCTGCTCTGCCACAAGCATTTTATTTAGGGAAGTATCCTCCTTTTCCTTCCCTTCAGCTCTACTACAAGCAAAACTTACTGAAGAGAAAGATCAAAGAATCACAGAACTTAGAACTCCAAAAGACATCAGAGTTTTTCTACTCTGACCCTCTCATTTTACAGATGAGAAAACAGGTTCAGAGGTTCATTGATTGGCCCAAGGTCACATAGATAACCAGGGAACTAGAAACCCAGATCTAATGGCTTCCCATTGCTGTCTCATTTCTGTCATAATGCTGGTTTCATGAATTGGTTATCAGCATTAAGGCTTGGAATACCTCCATAAGTAACCATGTATTTGTGAAATGGTTAATCACAGTGGTATGCTAGAGCCAATTCCTACTGCCTCGGGACAGAGGAGCATTAAATTTTTAGTGTTAGCATTTACACATCAAGGTTTGATTTGTTTGTTGATTTTCTAGATTTAGAAGAGTGATGGAGAAAATATTAATGCTAATTAAAATTAAATGTGTCGTGCATGCATAGGGGGAAAGGGAAGTCAGTTGTTAAACATTTACCAATGTGTCCTTGGTTAGTCACCTCCAGCAAAATCATACCCTGATGTCTCATCATGGCCTGGAAGTGATCCGGGTTCCCAAAGTTTTTGGCAGCAGAACATAAGCTCTGGCAGGTCCTCCATAGCTGGAAGGCTTTCAAGATGCCCCTCAGTGATCATCCATGTCAGTCATCAGATCATCCTTTATAAGCCTCTACCAGATGGTTGGCCACCAGTTAAAGATTTTTTTTCCAGTATAAACCATCTAAAATAAAGAGCTGTTTTTATATACAGGCAAAGCATCTTGCATGCATTATTGCCATTTGATTGTCATAACAATTCTGAGAGGAAGGTGCTACTCTTATCTTCATTACACAGATGAAACTGTCGAGTTTATATTGATAAAATTTCTGATAAGCTTATCTTGCCCTTTAGATTAGAGGTTCTGGGGTCTGTGACCTTGGTTTGGGTTTTTTTTTTTGATATTTTGATAATTATTTCTTTGTAATTGGTTTCCTTTGTAATCTATATGTTTTCTGCAATTAAAAACATTATTTTGAGGAGTCCATAAGCCCTACCACATGGCCAAAGGTAGTCAGAGTGCCTAGGGAAATCAAACTGCCATCACCACCTTGACCATCATTGAACCTCTGACCCTGATGGACACCATGCAGGATCCTGAACCCAATAGTCTTGGAATAATGATGCTTCCATTCCAATGTGAGCAGCCATTATCCATGTAGAGATTCAGCCTTGCTGTTGTTTGTACAGATACTGCAGAAAAGAAAGTTATCAAAGTCCTTGGCATTGTCATATGTTTCAACAGCAAAAATTGGTCTGATTTTATTAATGGAAACGCCTTTAAAGAAGAGACATTACCATCTGCTTTGATGCTTCACCTTAAAGATCATGGGATGTTTCCATCTGACTTGAAGCTACAGTTTTCCACCCATGAAAGTAGTAACCATCATACTTTTCTGTTTGTGCCCAGGGCTTTGCACAAAGTAAGTTCTTACCAAATGCTTTATTTATGCATTCATTCAAAGGAGACAATGACACAAAAATGGTTATGAGCACCCACTTTAGATATTAATTTCTAGAGATATAAATTTTATATATGTTTATATATGTTTAATCCTCTGTGGTGCTGAGTACGTAAGAATCAATGTTTTGGGTTCCTTTCAACTAAAAAAGGAGTTTTACAATCTTAAATGTTTTGTTAAAATATTTTTCTTAAAACAGAAATAAAGATTATCAATTTAGGATACAAAATCTCAAAAGACAGAAAAATCAGTATCATGTCAAAATGCCATTTGTACTAGCTACTTACAAATCTGTTTAAAGAAAAGGATTTTGCAAACCATCAAGGGCTTTATAAATGTGCCATTATATAGTCATCATCTCCCAAGTCCTAGAAGGGTTTTGATTGTTGTCAGTCAAGGCAGTCCCCCCCCCCGATGTAATCACAATTGTCAAAAAGCATTTATTATTAACCGATTTACAAAGCAAAATGAAGACATGTTGTCTCTACCTTCTCAGATCTCAAAATGTACATCAGATCTTATGCCACATTTAAAGATGATGAAAAGATGTACTATATAGTATGGCACAGATGTAGAAATGAGATTAATAAAATGTTTATACAGTGGTTAAGTAATGTTATGAATTAGTGAACTGATGGATGAGTGATGATTATTAAACTCCAGAGATGTAACTGGGGGTCAAGTCAGTCAGCCACTTCAAGTTGCCTGGAAGAGGGGGATGACATCAGAAGCATGCTCTCATGCATAGTACTTAAGCCCTTGGTAACCCTAGATGTTCCCTGCTATTCTAAGACCAGGATTTCCCCATGTCAGTCATGGGTTAAGATTGCCCAATCAGGACCGCATCATGAAATGGCAAAGTATAATTTGGCTAAAGGTCACTGTAATACAACGACCTGCAAATAAATAGCTGCTCCAGTATTTGACTCTGTTTCAAGGATTTATTAAATAAGTACTTTTCCTAAAAATCTCAAATATGGCAAAAGTTGAGAACTGCTACCCAGTGGTTTGTCTTAAGCTGTAGAGAGATCTATTTAATCTGCCTAATTAAAAAACCGTATCTAAAATTGATGTAATTTTACCTTAAGGAATAAATTGAAGAATCACTTTGGATTTATTTTAACTATAAAAATGACAAATAGCTAAGCAGTCCCTGAAGAACCTGAGGGCTTATGAGCTGAATGAATACCAAGCCCAGAAGTCATAGGATTATTCATTCAACTTTGAATCATCAGAGAGTATGGTGCCACCAAAGCCTGTACTTACCTACAATTCCCACTTCAGTGAAGCCCTCTAAATTTGTAGAATAGGCTGATTACTAGACAGCCTTAGAATCAGAAGGACCTGGACTCACATGCAACCTCTTCCTGGTGCTGGTTGTATGACCTTAGATGACTCACTTAATTTCCCAGTGCCTCCAGGAGGACCTCAACAAGTATATGGCACTTATTTGAGGGCATTACTCATGCAAGTGGCATCCCCTGCCAGTAGCCACCTCTTTCTTGCTTCATAGGTAAAGATACTTACTCAAGTAGCCCTTGAATTAGAGGGCAGCTGGTGACAACTCCCATTTTCTAGCATTTTAAGGTTTATAAAAAAAATTATCTCACAATCAACCCAGGAGGTAGAGTATAAATTGCAAGTAATCACAATTAGCATTTCTTTGGCCCTATTAGGCACAGCTAGGTGGTACGGTGGATAGAGTGCCAGGCCTGGAGTCAGGAAGACTCATCTTCCTGAGCTCAAATCTAGCCTCATACTTACTAGCTATGTGACCCTGGGCAAGTTTCCTCATCTATAAAATGAACTTAGAAGGAAATAGCAAATCACTCCAGTTTCTTTGCCAAGAAAACCCCAAATGGGATTAACAAAGAGTTAGACAAAACTGAAAAATGACTCATCACACTTTTTGGCTTGCAAAGCACTCTTCTTAGATCCTCATACAACGTTGAAAGATAAGTGCTAATATTATCCCCATTTTACAGGTGAGGAAACTGAGGAAGACAGAGGTAAGTGACTTGTCCAGGGTCACACAGCTCGTATGTGTCTAAGGCAGAATTTGAAGACAGGTCTTCTAATTCTAGGCTCAGCGATCTATCTACGGAGCCACCTAGATGCTTTTGGTTTCAGTCTCATGCTCCTGGAGATGAAACTGATGTGCAGAGGTTAAGTGACTTGCCCAGGGTCACAAGGGCAGTATGTTTTAAGGGATGGGATTGGAACCCAAGTCTTCTGATTACAGGTCTTGAACACTTTTTAAGGGGTGCAGTAGAAAGAGGGCATGATGTGGACTTAACTTCATTCTGCTTCAGTTTCATCATTTGCAAAATGGAGATAATCAAGTTGTGGTGAAAATTAAATGAGATAACCCAAAGAAGATACTTTATCAACCTTAAAGCATTATATAGACGTTAGATTCAAGCTCTCATTTTTCGTTATCACATAGTCCCTTATCTTTTTTGCCGATAACAAAAAGCTTGTGAAATTTTCTTTGGAGTGCCCAAGTTTCTAGGTATTGTTGCTGTATTTATAATCCTAAAACATGACTATTCTTCATCTTCTCCCTTTATGTGAAGGGGAAGAATGAGTTGAATGAGTAGCCATTATTGTCTTTGACTGGCATGAGAGTTGAGGAAAGGTCTTCCTGGAAGGCATGCATTGGGTCAAGTTGAGAAGCATTTATTAAATTCCTATTATGTTCCAGGCATTGTCCTAAGCACCAGGGATATGAAGAAAGGAAAAAACACTAGCTGTCTTCAAGGAGCTCACAGTCTAATGAGGGAGACACATGCAAACAACCAGAGACAAACAAGATACATTAGAGGTGATGTTAGAGGACAGGCACTAGAATGAAGCCAGGAAAGGCTTCCTTCAGGAGGTAACATTTTGGCTGAAACCTGGAGTAAGCCAGGAGGTAGAGACAAGGAGGGAAAGCATCACATGCACAAGGAGATATCTAGTGAAAATGCATGGAGTCAGGAGATGGGAGACCTGTGAAAAGCCCAGCAAGAAGCACAGAGACACCAGATCATAGAGTATTTGGCTATAAGATGATGGAAAGGTGTGGAAGAGGGGCAGACTATTGAGGGCTTTCAAAGCCAAGGACAAGATTTTATATTAGATCCTGGAAGTAATAGAGAGCTACTGGAGTTATCTAGAGGACCAATTTCCAGGAGAGAAAGAAAAGAAATGACTTCTTCCCACTAAATAGCTAATAGATATAGAAGGACAGGGCAACTAGGTGATGCAGCCGATTGAGCACCAGGCCTGGAATCAGGAAGACTCATCTTCCTGAGTTCAAATCTAGCCTCAGACACTTATTAGCTGTGTGACTCTGGGCAAGTCACTTAACCCTATTTGCCTCAGTTTCCTCATCTGTCAAATGAGCTGGAGAAGGAAATAGCAAACTACTCCAGTATATTTGCCAAAAAAACCCAAATGGAGTCAACAAGGGTTGGGCACAATTTAAAAACAACGGAAAATAGAAAAAGCAGACAGAGATAATAATGCACTCAAGTAATACGCAGAGCCAGAACTAGTGAAAGTTGAAAGAAATTTTATGTGTCTTGACAAAAATCATGCAGGGAGTTATTTAGCAATCTGGGACTGAATTACTGGGGTCCATGTACTAGTTAATAGCTATATACTAATCCAAACAACATTTGGATCATTGATTTATATCCATGGGAAAGGAGTATTTTTGGTTACTTAGTATTTATGAAATTTTTGATGATTCTTGGACCCTTATGATGTCCTCCATTTCCAGATACTTCATCTTATAAAATCCTTTAAGTATTTTACATTATCCTTAGGGAAACCCCATTTTAAAGAGTTGGGAAAGTCATTCTAAGTCTTCTATACAACATGACTCATATGAAAATATGTTTAATTAGAATGTATATGTACAGCCTATAAAGGATTGCACAACATCTTGGGGAAGAGGGAGGGGAGGGAGATGGAGAAAATTTTAAACTTATGGAAGTGAATGTTGAAAACTAAAAATAATTTATTTATTTAAAAAAAATAAAGAGTTTGAAAGAAAGTATTTCCAATATGAGATGAACAGGTAGCACAGAGCACGACGCCTAATGTCAGCAAACTCTAGGTTCAGATCTATCTGCCTGTTACTAGCTGTGTAACACTGGGCAAGTCACTCTAACCTCTACCTGTCTCAGTTTCCTCATCTATAAAATAGGAATAGTAATAACAGTATCTAAACTTCTCAGGGCGGTCCTGACGGTAAAATGAGATATTTGCAAAGCACTTTGCAAATCTCGAGTCGCTATATAAAGGCTAGCTATGATTAGTCACTGAATGCCTGGAACCTGTTGCACTAAGTACCTAAATAGGTCATGCAAAAATGATACGGTGTCATGTTTACATGTATAGTTCAACTCCACAGGCACTTCCTAAACTCATTTCTTCTTACTGTGTGTTTCCGGAATATATACTTGAATGCTCACTGAAGAAAGAAATGACATGGCAAAAAAAAAAAATCAACATCCCAAATGGTCTAGCCACTGAGACGCTATTTTTATCATGGTACAGCCATAATCCCATGAAGTTATTGTCCCCACTGAGTTGAAATTGTCCTTTCAGAGGCCTCCAAGGAACCTGTTATCCAGGGCTAGACAAAGAAATACTAGCCCCCAGCTGTGTGTGGTATTGTGGTTTTGTGTTAGACCAACAAAATATGTTTCATAGAAGGGGAAATAAAAAGCTATTGCCTGCTCACAAGGATTATCAGCTCCATTTGGCTCTGGCTGTCAGTGATAAGGCACTGACCCCGGGTGGGTGGGGGTAGGAATGAGTTTAAGAGTCCTGAAATAGTCTTTGTCTTTTCTTTTCTCAAGGAGCTGTCATGTCACCTTTTCTTCGAATTGGTTTGTCCAACTTTGACAGTGGGCCCTATCAGTCATGTCATGGAGAAGTGGTCAACCCTTACTGCGCCGTACTGGTCAAAGAATCAGTTGAATCAGGTAAGTGAGTGACTGGAATAGCTTATTCGGGGAGTGGGGGGGAGGAAGAGGAGGTATTTCTGGAGGGTCTTGAGGTTAGCTGTGGGACATGATCAGGGCACAGGCATTCCTAGAGCCATGGCATTTCAAAACTGGAAGTGATGTCAGAGTTCAACTTGCCCAGTTCCTTCCTTTATAGATGGGGAAACCAAAGTAAAGAGAGGTAAAATAACAAGTCATCTGGTTGATTAGTAGCAAAATCAAGACTAGAAAGCAAGTGGTCTAACTCCTGGTCTGGGATTCTTTTCACTATAGCATGCTGCCTCCCTTTGTTATTAATTCACTTTCTGCCTTGGAATCTCTGTAACTTTGTCTACTGACAAAGCCAAGAGGAGGAGGTACACAAAAATTCAGTTGAAGTAGTAGGGGAGGACTTGCTTTTTAGAAAAAAGTTGAGATGGGATTGGTGACCTAAATTATCTCCTCTGGCTATTTACACCAGTCCAATTTCTTTCATTCTGTTCGAATAGACTGTGACTTTGAGAAGATCTAAAAGAAAATAAAGAACTTTTCCCCATCTGTATGTCACTCAATCTCTTTGACCTCAATTTCCCCATCTTTAAAGTAACTTAAGATGGACTAGATAGCCTCTGAGCTCACTTCCAATTCTAAATTTGTATTCATCTTTCAGATATGTAAATTCTGACAAAAATAATTATTGTATGAGTGTGTATGTGAGTGTGTGTGTGTGTGTGTGTGTAAAATGTAACTATGATTTAAAATTCTTTTTGTGGGTATAATCAATCAACAAGTATTCATTAAGGGCCTCCTGAATGCCAAGAACTGTGGCACGTGCCGTCCATCCAAGTACAAATGATGAAACAAATTCTACTCCAAAAGAACTTCCATCCTAACCGGAGAATACAATGTACAAAATGCTGTTTAGTTAAGTTGCATGAAACCTGAATTCTCTTCCTCATCACATCTATCCATCTGCATCCCCGTGAGATCTTTGCTACCCTCATTCCAACCTAAATCTTATATTGTTTTGAGCCAGAAAGAGGAAGCAGTATGCCATAGTGGAAAGAACATTGACTTTGGAGTCTGAGACAGGCGTGGATTTAAATTTCAGCCTCCCCTTTTGTGAGCTGAGGATTTAGAAATGTAAGATCCCTAAGGTCCTTTCCAGTGCAACATCCCATGAACTTTGATCCTAAGTCCTTCACAGAATAACTTGTTCTTATTATTATACTGTTCTTATTTCTCATATCAGTAGGCATGATTTGGGGAGGTTACACTGCCAAGAACTCACTGGTATCAGCCTACAATAAATCTTTCCTAATTCTAGAGCAGAATCACAAATTTAGAACAAGAAGGAACCTTCGAGGTCATCTGATCTGACCCCTTCCTTTTATAGTTGAGGAAACTGAGGCTTTCTGAGATTAAGAAATTTTTGCCTAAATCACTCAGGGTAGTAAATAGCAGAAATCGAATTTGAATTCATATCTTCTAATTCCAAATCCATCACTCTTCAGCCTGGGAACTGATGTGGTGCTCCTCCAAGCTTTGCTTTTGGGAAACTCTAGCTAAATGTGTCCTAGACAAGATTCCCTAGGTGCGAATTCTAGATAGGCTTTGTTTTTCCATATGCTCTAAAATTAAAAGTTGCTTGGTTCATGGAGGGTAGCCTTGTGTCAGTCACCCTCAACCCACCTAAACTGAAGGAAATGGATTGTTGGCCATTACTTGCCAGTAGTCTCAACTGAGTTTTCTTCTGGCCTGATCTTTGATAAAGCCACCAGAAGTGAGTTTATAGCTGCTCCCAAATGAAAACCTTTATGATGTCACTGAAGTCTTTGAAATGTAAAATGCCTGCCTTTTTCAAATCAGCTTTTGACCTATTGGGCCTCCTGGATCTAGTTCCCTTTACAACCACAGGTTTCACTGACATTTGCCTCCTGGGGGAGATTTATTTTTGGCTGAGTGTTTGAACCTGGTCTAATCAGCAGTATGGATCAAGGGACCTTGTTAGAAAAAAGGGAAACTTTGCTTTTCTGAAAGGTTAACCTGTGAAATTGTTGAAGGTCTTTTTTTTTTCAAGACCTAGTACAAGATCCATTCTGAGATTAAAGTAGAATTCCCTGGCCTCAAGACACATCAGGCTATGGAACCATATTTTCCATGATAGGTCAGGGCTTGGCAGGGAAGAAGATGACTGAAGAGTCCCAGGAAAGGACAGGAGAGTAGAGGTCAAGGTTCTAAAAGTATGAAGTTTCCAAAAAAATGGTTAAGATTTCTGAGTTTTTTTGCTCTTTCTTGGGTAACAGTTAATCTCAGGTTGGTGTTAGATATTTTTAGAAAATGAGTTGAGTATAAAACTCTGCTTTGAAGTGTTTTTGTTGATGGTGTTTTGATGGTGAATGGTTTAAGAAGAAAGAGAGAAAAAACCAGAAGGTAATAAAAGCAAGAAAGCTTTTATTGGTAGTGTAGACTTGAAACTGGAAAAGGCCTCCAGAGGTCACCTGATCCATTGAGGTCAAACTCAAATATAAAGGGGAGTGGGGTGAGAAGGGGCCACTAAACCTTTCAGGTCATATACTGACTTAGAAAGCCACACATTAACATTATTTATGTTCCTTTGTCGGGCAGCTAGGCATGCAATGGATTGAGCTCTGGACTTGGAATCAGAAAGAGTCACATTCATGAGTTCAAATCCAGCCTCAGACACTTATTAGCCATGTGACCCTCAACAAATCATTTAACCCTGTTTGCCTTAATTTCCTCATCTGTAAAATGATCTCAAGAAGGAAATGGCAAACCACTCTAGTAACTCTACCAAAAAAATCCCAAATGGGATCACAGAGAGTCAGACACGACTGAAATGACTCAATAACAACATTATATTCTCTTGTATTTTTATTAATTTTGTTAAATATTTCCCAATTACATTTTAATCTGATTAGGCTATACAGGGAGTGTTAAAGGCCACCAGTCTATTTAACATCTCTGAAGTTTAAATACTTTGTCATGTTATAGAGAAAGGAAATCGAGGTTAAATGCATTGCCCAAAGTCACACACGGACAATCCTATTTCCTGCCTCCCTATGATGGTAACCTTAAACATCAGCAGAAAATAACACAGAAACAACCACTTACTCAACTCATAAAACTCCTCTTTTTTGTTCTACACTTAAAAGTATCATATCTTATGGATCTCAGGGCTCTGTGCGCTAACAGGATTAGAAAAAATCCCATAGATTATAGTTTCCATTTTCACTGAAACTCATGCAAACCCCACATTGGAGAGGTACCATGGTGAGTAGGTGGAGAAATGGACTTAGAGGTAGGAAAACTTGGATTCACATCCCATCTCGGACACTTATTTGCTCCATGACTGAGGCAAGTCCCTTCATCTCCATGGGTCTCAGTTTCCTCATCTGTAAAATGGAAGAGTTTGCTTTGATGGCCTCTAAGTCCCTTCTGGCTCCAAATGTGTGATCTTATTCACTAGTTATTTCTTGAGCTAGTGGAAGGCACTGTCTTTCGCCATATACCGCTTGAGCCTTTTTTTGTGCATGTCTCTCCACAAATTCTATGTGCTAGACAGAGTAGCGCAAATACTGTTACCATTGATGACATTCTATCTCCCATGACTTTGTGTACATTGTTGCACTTTCTTGACCCCTTTTCCTCACAGTACCACTGGCTTCCTTCAAAGCTTAGTTTATTTGCCATAGAAGGCCTAGACTTACCTTCTCAGTTGCTCGTGGCTTGTCTCTTCCAGGGAAATTACTTTGTATATATTTGAGATTATCTATGAAAATGCATCTTGTTTTCCCCAAGAAGAATGTAAGCTTCTCCAAGGCAAGAATTGTTTTGGTTTTGTTTCTGTATTCTCACAAAACAAAATTGAATAAATACTTGTCAAATTGAATTGCTCAGAAGGACACTTGATTCCTACCCTATAGAAGTTTAGATTCAAGTAATCTGTTTCTAGGCCATGAGTCTATCCTCTCAAGGAGGACTTTTATCTTTCATTTTATCAGCTCATTTGAAGGATTTAATATGTCATTTTTATTTGCTTTAAGTGAGAAATCACCACTAAGTCTATTTCCAATGTATCATCAAGATATAAGACCCTAGATTCCTAAAGGTTATATGGGCAGCTAGGTGGCACAGTGGATAGAGCACTGGACCTGGAGTCAGAAGGACCTGAAATCAAACGTGGCCTCAGACACTTACTAGCAAGTCACTTAACCCTGATTGCCTCAGTTTCCTCATCTGTAAAACAAACTGGATAAGGAATTGGCAAACCACTCCAGTCTCTTTGTCGAGAACACCCAAATGGGGTCACAAAGAGACATGAGTCAAGCAACGAAACTCCAAAAGCAGAGCACAAATTCTGGAAGACTAAGGCTTCCTGGTGGGACAAACTGTAAAGGCTTTGAGTAGAGGAGGGGAGAGAGAAGTGATCCAGCATTTATTAAGTGCCTGCAATGTGCCAGGCACTTGGCTACCTGCTTTATGGTTATTCTTTCATTTGATCTTTACTGCTGCCCTGGGAGACAGGAACTATCATCATCCCCATTTTACTGTTGAAGAAACTGAGACAAAAGCTAAGAAACTTGCCTAAGGTCACACAGCTGGTAAATGTCTAAGACTGAATTTTAACTCAGGCCTTTTCAATTCCAAGCTATCTCTCCACTCTATCTACTGCATCACTTAGCTGACAGACTGTGTCTTTTATACAAGGACCAGCATGGATAAGTTCAGGTAGATTTGTCACCAGAAGATTGACCATGAGGTGACAAATTCATGGAGAGTGGTCTTCAAGGCTTCGATGGGTTGCAATTTGCCCTAGTGGAAAAACTATAGTATCCACATCATGAAATCATAGATCCTTGAAGAATTGACATGTTGACTCAGAATCATCATTTACATATTAATTTAACTTTCTCCTTCCATGAAAAATGAGGAGGAAGCACTGGTAAATATTCAGGGTAGATGAAAGATATTTGTAAACAATGTAATATTGTAAGTAATCTATCTTTAAATTATATTGCAAGAATTTGGAACTCAATATTTAAAAATAAATTCAAAAAAAAATAGATAAAAAAATTAAATTTTAGGACCTGTTGACTAAGAAGGATACTTTTAGGTAACTAATCCCAGTTGCGTTGTATTCTTTAATAGAATCTGTCATCCAGGGTTATGCTTGCTAAATGAAATTTTCCCTAGATTTGGACCTCCAAAGTAATCCCATAGCCCTCTCTCTACTAATTTCATCCACTTCTACTATCACCATGTCGAAGTGCTGTGCAGTATAGCAAAGGTTGAGTGGCAGGTGTGTATAGAAATGTTCTTATCCAAGGAAAGTATACTCCTGAAGTTTAAATGATGTTGCCCTGAGATAGTATAGTCAATACAGATTGGGAAATAGTTTGTGATTTTACTCATTATAAAAGACTTTTTAAAAGCCACAATAAAAGAGTACTTATGATGAGCTCAAAAGTATGCTGTTGTGTCTTTCAAATGGATACATAATCTTTTTCGATTAGTCATTCTTTCTCACTTGTCAGTGAGCTAGGTCAGCCACATTACACATCAGGAAACCGAAACCAAAAGAGCTTCGGTAATGTATTCTAGGTCACAAATCAAGTAATTGGTAGAATGGGAATTACTTTTCCAAAAGATATAATATTAGTTCAGGCTAGGTCTTCATGCCAAAAGGAAGGCAATTTACTGATAATCCTGCATACAGGAAAGGAGATCCAATCTATATAATAGGAAGAAAAGTAGATTTCAAAATTTTTATGACTAGAATTATCCAAATGGATTATTCAGATGAATTGCTTTGCTGTGGATCTAGTACTTGAATACATGCTGCATTGTTGCTTAATCTTGTCTCTTTGATTTGATGTTTCCTAAGGTTAGGGACTATATCTTCCAAATTCTGCTGAGCATGATTCAGGCAGTGAATCCTTGTTTAATTTAACTGAATGTCATACTGATCTAATTTAAGGGAATAATGTATAAATGTCTCTCTTTTCATAGAAAATGGGCAAATCTACGTCCAGAAGAAGCCTACCATGTATCCACCCTGGGACAGCACTTTCGATGCTCACATCAATAAGGGGAGAGTAATGCAAATCATAGTGAAGGGGAAAAACATCGACCTGGTATCAGAAACAACCATAGAACTCTACTCATTGGCAGAAAGATGCAAGAAAAACAATGGAAAGACAGAAATCTGGGTAAATGTAATATGTACATAAAGTCAGTCAAGAAAGCATTTATTAAGTGCATACTTTATATTAAGTGCTGGGGATACAAAGACATGCAAAAGACAGTTCCTACTTTCAGGGAGCTCATGGTCTATTAGGGCGGACATCATGAAAACACCTACACAAAAAAGAGAGAGAGGGAGAGAGAGAAAAAGAGAGAGTGAGAGAGAGAGAGAAAAAGTAAAAGAGGAAGGAGGGAAGGAAGGAAGGAAGCAAGCAATAATTTGAGTTAATCAACAAGGGAAAGGTACCATCATTAAGAATAATGTTACATTTTCATATTGGTGATATTAGAATTGTCATTACTGGCATTGGGATCAAAAATGTTTATTGTCTCACCTAAAGGTAAGATGTCAGTGGCTCTGGTTGGGAGCTCTGAAATTTTCACACAGGTAAATTTTAAATATGATTTCGTAACCATAAGTATGAAGTAAAGATAATAGGCATAATATAGAAAAAGAAAATAGGAGAGCTTGGAAATGTGATGTGTATCAGCTGCATTTGGAGAACATAACAGGGGTTGATTATGGTCAAAATGAAAGAAACATTCCAAAGACTATGCCCTGGAAAGGGTCTTGGATTTGAAGTCAGAGAATCTGACACAGGTATTACCTGTGTGTGACCTTGAGCAAGTTGTGTCCCTTCCCTGGTCCTCAGTTTACTCATTTACAAAATTAGGGACTGCACCAGATGCCTGCTAAGGACCCTTTTAGCTCTAAATCTATGATCCCATGAAGTTGGTTTAGAAAGTGCCACCAGTTCCCCAATCACGAATGTTATCTAGCTGGAACTTTGGGGGATTTGTTTGTTTGGAGACCTGGGACATCCTTTTTGAAGGGAGGGAGATGGAAATAGCACAAGGTCAAGTAAAGTAGAGAAATAAAGGGTGGAAAAAGAAAGGAGCCTTTTAAGTTCACTTTTAATTAATCTCTTTATATCTATCCCTAACTAATCAACCATTCTACCAATTTGTTCCATGATCCTGTAATAATTTCATTCAACCTCCAGTGTTTGTCCAGCAGCTACTTGTAGATTTTGTATTGGTCTCATATGCCATAAGAATTTTAAAGGGTGAGTGGAGCGTGGACAGTAATGAAAACTTTAGGGGCTCAGAAATTTTAAAAGAATTTTATATTTGAGAATTAAGTTGAGGAATTGCCACTTTTTAAGAGAAAAGAGCATTTGTTCTGTAATGCACTAATAATTTAACTTTCTTACAATTCATAAAATATTATATATTTGTATACTCAATTTAACAGGAGCAATTAGCTGTTTTAGTAGATAGAGTGCCAGGACTGAGTCAGGAAGATTCATCTTTCTGAGTTTAAATCTAGCCTCAGACACTTGCTAGCTGAGTGACCCTGGGCAAGTCACTTAACCCTGTTTGCCTCAGTTTCTACAACTGTAAAATGGACTGGAAAAGGATATGACAAACCATTCCAATATCCTTGCCAAGAGAACCCCAAATGAGGTCACAAAGAATTTGATACAACTGAAAATGACTGAACTGATGGTACTCAATTTATGCCAGATGTTTTACAAACACGTCATCTATACTGGTTTATATGTGTTAATTAAATGTATACACATTACTATACTCTAAATCATCTTTCTTGTTTACAAAAAAAGCTTTTTTTAATACTGCACATTGGACTTGGGAGCTGGAGAGAGGGTTTTCTTTCATCAGCACATTACAGTGATGAGTTTTTCAGATTATTCAGTTGTCATCAGAGGAGGCAGAGAGAAGTACAGCATAATGAGAAGAGGAAAGAATCAAGACTGAACTGAGGTCAGAGGATGAGTAAGCAGAAAATACAGAGTTGGGGGAGATTATAGTGATTAGAGACAAAGACTAAGGAGAGCAAGCCCAGTAAGTGAGGTACATACATTGACTTCTGTGCTTTGAGCGCTTGGGAAGGAAAAGCTGGGCAATGAGAGCTCTAACAGTGAATTCTATTTGCTCCTAACTGTCTTTCCTGATGATTTATATTATTCTTTGGGAATTTACTAATTAGTTTACCTTGTTATGCTCAGCTCTTTATGTAACCAATTGCACAGTTTGTGATAATTTGCAACTTTGTTCTATATGGCAATTAAAACCAAACTATTATTAAATTCAGTGGTTCCTTATTACTTCTAGAATTAAATACAAGCTCCTAGGTCATTTAAAGCCTTTTACAATCTAACTCTAGCCTATCTTTCCAGTCTTATTTATTATATATCATCCTTCTTCATATACCCTATGATTCAGCCAAACTGGTTTACCTAGTGTTCCTCAAATAGGACATTCCATCTCCATTCCCATGTCTTTGTACAGACTGTCTATCCTATGCATCTGGCATTCACTCTTCAACTCAACCTTGTAGAATTCCTACCTTCCTTCAAAAATCAGCTCAAATACCACTTCCAACTTGAGGTCTTTTGTGATCCCCCAAATTACTGGTACCCCACTCTTCCCCCATGACACATTACCTTGTATTTACTTTGCATATGATTTGTAGATTCTTCTATGTGTACATTTTGTTACCTGTAATTGAATGTAAGCTTCCTGAGGGACGTGACTGTGATATTTGCTGTGTGCAACCCAGTGCCTAGCAAAGTACCTGTTACATAGTAGACTCCTAAAAAATGCCCATTTGTTTGTTGATGTCATCTCTCTGTAATACTGAAAATTATTTTCTTAAAACTAATTTTCTTTGCCATTTTCCCTTTGCTTTTCTTACAATCTTAAATTTGTGTTTGTGGTTCCTTTTCTCAAGTTTATCATTCACCTATAAGCCTTCAATTGACTCTTCCGTTCAAAGCATCAAATCCTATATCTTTACTAGTTACTTGACCTTTTGTAGCAAAACATTACCTTTTATGTAGTAACAAAAATTGCCTTGCCATATATAATGCATTAACATATAATGCAATTTTTTAAATTTTTTATTCTAAACTTAAAAAACACTCAATACAATGAGCATTTCCATATACACTGTAGAACAGAAGGAAAGGAGGATTATACATAAAACTGTGAATTTTTCTTATGGAGATTTTGCTCTTCAAGTACATAATAAATTCAATGTGTAGCTTTCAAAGCCTCCCTGATTGTATGAAATTCCTTCTGGCTTTCCTTCTGTTCTCCTCTCATTTGGGGAGGAGGAAGGGAGGGAAAACCACTGTCCCTTCTCCCATCTCCTCCCTAGTAATGCATTGTTTTTCTAAGTGATAACTGCTTAGTTAAAGCCCCTCATAAATACTAAATGCTATACTTTGGCAATTTTGTTTGGTAAGGTGTTCAAAGGACATTCAGTTTTCACCACTTCATTTTGATATCAAGTTCATAACTTTGAACTTCATTTATAATTAGCAGGTATTTACTGAGAATCCACTAGGTGCCAGTTATTCCTTTCCCTTTTGGTATATGTCATTGTTTTGTTTTGTTTTCTGTCAGTCTATATCTTATACGAACAACTAGGTAGCACAGTGGATAGACTGCCTGCCCTATAATCAGAAAGACCTGAATTCAAAATCCAAGCTCAGGCTACCTATGTGACCCTGAGCAAGTCATGTAACCCCGTTTGCCTCAGTTTTCTCATCTTTAAAATGAGCTAGAGAAGGAAATGGCAAACCCCTCCAATATCTTTGCCAAGAGAATCCCAAATGGAGTCGCAGAGTTGGACACAACTGAAGTTGTGACTCTACAATAGCAACAAAAAAACCCCCTGATAACGCAGTCTCTTCTTCTTTACAACATGACTAATGTAGAAATATGTTTCATATGATTGCACATGTATATCCTATATCAGATTACATGCAGTCTTGGGGAAGAGGAAGAGGAAGGAGGGGAAATAATTTAAGAGTGAGTTGATATATAGACACTTATTCTTTTACATACTTGTAATGTTAATTATGAGAGTTAAAGGTCTTCCCCACCCATTAATGG
Organism: Potorous gilbertii; assembly: GCA_028658325.1. NCBI lineage: Eukaryota > Metazoa > Chordata > Mammalia > Diprotodontia > Potoroidae > Potorous > Potorous gilbertii. The sequence goes on from CM053770.1 coordinate 137,876,712, forward strand.
GCCTGCCCATTAAAGGAAGTTTGATTAGGCAGATTTGTTTTGTAGGGAGGCCCATGCCTTTCATTAATTTCTAATGAGACGCTGGTTCTCTAAGACTGTGATGCCCTCTGGCTCTGAAAAGTGTATAAATACTCTGAGGTGAGGTTTTGTTTTGGGACTTACTCATTGAATGTGTTTGTTTTGCTAGATGAGACGCTGGGCAGTCTCTAAGGAGTCCCTCCCCCCGCCCCAGGCTTTGAAAACCCAGATGTTGGTGCTTCTCTCTCTGGCAACTACATATGTTTGGTCAGACAGGTGGATCTGTCTCTTGATGGGTGATATATGTTTTGCTTACGGTCAGACAGTTGGAAGCCCTGTCTGTTGATCTTTATTTCTTTTGTTTGTATTTTCTCTGAAGTTCAGGGTGCTGACTTTTTCCCCTGAACTAAGTGAATGATATATGTGCTTGGTTAAAGTGATTGTTGACCCCTCAAAAGCTGCTTTCCTTTTAGTAAAGCAGATCTAAGAACCTATACAGCAGGTCCTCCTGTGTATGATAGGGTCCTCACTGTTACAATACTTAACTTTCATTCTTTAACAATCTAAGCTGTTAAGTATATAGTTTCATATCCTAAAAAGAGATTTGCCCTTACATTTTCCTTATCCTACTAACAACTCAACCCTTAACTGTATTCATGAACCAAAGCCTTCAATTCTTTTAAAAAAAAATTATGTTATCTGTGTTATGAGAATGTTACAAATAATCTGGCTCCCTTTATCTTTGCTTTGACAAAATAATCTTCCTTAAGCATAGATATGACTGTGCTCAGGAATTTTCAATGACTCCCCAATGACTTTCTCATAAATTACAGACTATTCTGCCTTCCTACAGGGGTGAGGAACCTTTGGCCTGAAGGCCTCAAATGTGGCCCTGAATCAAGTTTGGATTCTGTCAAAAGGGCTGCACTTGCGGACCTAGAGGGTCATATGTGCCCTCGAGGCCACAGGCTCCCCACCCCTGGAGCCTTTAAAGACCTCCATAATCTGCCTCTAACCTACCTTTCCAGTGTTATTTCTTATTTCCCCACTTCTCACACTTTTATAAACAAACTAGAATATTAGCTCTTCCTGAAACATGGTATTTGATCTCCCAGCTCTGTGTTGGAATAGGCCATCCGCCATGCTGTCTCATTTGTGTCTTTTAGAATCCTTAGCTTCCTGGTTGCATTTCTTCTGCCAAGCCTTCCTTGACTTCCCTGCTGGTTAACGTGCTCTTCCTTCTCCAGCTGGCCTCCTACTGCCATCAGACTGTGAGCTCCTTAAGAAGGACTGTCTTTTGTCTGTCTTTATGTCCCCAACACTTAGCATGGCGCCTGGCATTTAAGAAATGTTTATTGACTATTTATTTGTCTTTACTTGTGTTGTTTCCCAAAATGGTATAAAAATCCAGGAAGGTAGGAACTGTTTCATTTTTTTGCCTTTGTATTGTGTCTAGTTTCTAACATAATTAAACACATAGTAGATGCTTAATAAATGTTTGTTGAATTTTTTCAATTATTTCAATATATTTCCTTATTTGTCATTAAGTTTTATTGAATTGACTTTAATGATTTCCTGCATTTTCCTTAGAAGTACTAGTACTATATGCTAGATCACTACATCATTTCTTTATGGGTATATTTTTAATCACATCCTGTACCAATCTAGCTTAAAATGTTCCCTATTAGATTACCTGGTCCTTTGTCAAGGAGATACTTTTGGGATTCTTGGACAAATTACTTTCCCTTTTCTATTTAATACCTTTTCTGTTTGAATTGGCCAACCATGGTGAAGGAAATTGAGTATATCTACTTAAGAAGTCAGAATTTATCTATACTTATGCCTTTTCCTCTGGCCTAAAAATTAGAAACTGAATTAAGTCTATGCCCCTTTAAAGGGTCTTAAGGGTTTTAAACAGGTCTTAAGACCTGTTCTCTTATAATCTTTCCAGGGGTGGGGAATATTCTGATCTGTTAGTGCTCATCAAATAAAAATTTTAAAAAGAAAAAAATCTAAGTTAGGACAAAGCAGGTCACTGTGAACCTCTCTTAAAAACCTGGTTTATTTTTCACTTAACTTCTTCCTTCTGGATTTTGAATTCCAAAAATCAATCATGAATTTTGGGGTGCTCTAAGTGTCATTGGTGAGAGGACTGCCTTTCAGATCCTTGCTGCATCTAATGGGAATAATACAAAGAGAAAGAACATAGGGAATTGAGAAGTCTTCTCTACAGAATTATCAGTCACTACAATAACCAAGCTTTACCAGCAGAGAACTTAAAATGCTTAGCCCAGGGTTCTCCTCTCACTGTGTAACTGATCTTTCTTTCTTTCTCTCCACCAGTTAGAGCTGAAACCTCAAGGCCGCATGCTAATGAATGCAAGATACTTTCTGGAAATGAGTGGCAAGTGACATTTTTTTCTTACCATTTGTGGGTGAGAAGGGTATGTCTTTTCACACATGTGCCCTTTTGAATTGTGTATAATGGCGGAAAAGGATCAGGGTAGAAATGGACATACTCAAACATTCCAGGCTGTTGGCATCTCTGATGGTGTTCATAGCTTGAATGGACGAACTTACTCTGTGTGGACTGCATGTATAATGGGCGATAGATATTGTTGCTATCATTCTTTCATTTCCTGACTCTGGATAAACAATGTTTTTAATTCCATTTTTGAGTGTCATTTTGAATCCAACTCTAATTCAGAAGGAACTTTTCTTTTATCATTAGTCTGTGTTCATGCACATGTATACCCTAGCAAATAAGATACCAGGTAATGATGTGATATCAACAATAATGACAGCAGCTAGCGTTTATATAACACCTACTATGTGCCAGGCCCTGTGCTTCATACTTTACAATATTATCTTAGATGATCCTTACAACAGCTTTGGGAGGAAGGTGATGTTATTAGCCCCACTTTACAGATGAGGAAAATGAGGCAGGCAGAGGTCAAGTGGTTTGTCCAAGGTCATGCAGCTACTAATGTCTCTGAGATTGAATTTTAACTCAATTCCTTTCTGACCCAAGGCCTGCCACTCTATCCACTTCAGACCCAGCACTCTATTTACTGCACCACCTAACTGCCTCTTCCAGTCTACAATTTACAAAATAACCTAGAGAACATAGATAGGTTGGGATTTGCTTCAGTGCAGATGTACCCACATGACTGAAACCACACATCCTAAAACTGTTAAAGTATGTGTTTACAGTAAGTGTGCATGAACACAAATTGAATATGCCAATGCACAGGTCATATGTATAAAAGTAACATGATATAACATCTAAATTTATTCCTATGATATGTGGGAAGAATTTAAGCAGCATTGAAATTGGGAGTATTGTGGAAACACTCTGGGTACAGAGGTATAGGACCAGAGTTTAAATCATAGCTTTACCCCTCCCTGGCTGACTTTGGGCAAGCAGCCATGTGTATCATTTTCTCATCTGTAAAATGTAGGGCCTCGTCTAGGTGATTTCTAAAGCCCCTTCTGACTCCTGACTCTAAATCTATGATCTACATGTAATAGAAAGTGCTTTGAACTGAGAAAAGCCCTGTTCTACCACTAATTGGCTCTGTGACCTTGGACAAGTCATATAAACCCATTCTTAGGTTCCTCACTTATGTGATAAAGGTGTTAGATTAGACCAAGGGTTGCTAACATGACATCCACAGACCTTTTTTTTTTTATGGCTAGATTTAGGGAGTCTCTAAACTTACACAGGAAAGAGAATTACATCTTTATTTTCATTAATCTCTTGTTTCCTTTGTATTCCTATATATATTATTTTGTACATTTAAAAACATCATTGTGGGTAAGGGTCCATCAGCTGCACCAGACCACCAAAGGGGCCCATGACACAAAAAAGGTTAAGAACTCCAGAATTAGACCATTTTTAAAGTTCTCTTCCAGCTCTATAATTCTGTGTCTGCCACCATGTCAAGTAACATATTAAATCATTCCCTATTTAAAAAACAAAGAAACAGTGATGCAAAATTTTATCATGAATTTTATTTTGAATTTAAATTTCATGTGTAAAAAGAGTCTTGTATCATGAAAACCATCTTTATATATACATTGTATACAGCTATTTGCTGCTTCTATGGCCTCTGGTTATTTTCTTGTGTGTATACATATATGTATGTGTGTGTATGTGTATATATATAGATATATATATATATAGATATATATATATATATATATAGAGAGAGAGAGAGAGAGATACATATATATCTATATATATAAATATATAGATACATAGGCTGAATCTCTAGGTATTCATATTAACTACTGCAACTCATAATATCCCAAACCTAGGAATGTAAATATTCCACAGTAATCAGATGCCACTTATCCCTAAAATTTTTTTTGTCAAAGAGAAAGGAAGTTTGAATTTTGACAGGTCTCAAATAGGGCATCTAGATGGCACAATGGATAGAATCAGGAAGACCTGAATACAAATCTGGCCTTAGACATTTACTAATTGTGTGAGCCCAGGCAAGTCAATTAACCTCTTCAGCTTCAGTTTCTTCATCTGTAAAATAGAGGTAATCATAGCACCTATCTGGGAAAGTTTTTGTGAGAATCAAATGAGATGATTGTAAAGCACTTAGCACAGTGTTTAGCAGATAGTATATACCATATGAATAATTATTTTTATTGAATAAATCAAAATACGTATAAAACATAATTTAAGGCTTTCCATCATTTTATTCTAAAATAAATCACATATAATTAGAATGTTTTGAAAATACTTTTTATGTATATTGACTTGGGGAATCAGAAAAAACTTTCCATAAATAATAAGAAATTTCAATTATTGGCCTAACATATTAATGTATATGTATATGTTTATTTTAAAAGAATCTTTTTCAAATATAAGAAAAAATACACTGTTCTCACCACTTCTTTCAAAATGCAACATTATGTAAATTGAGAAATCATTTGAATGCAAGTTATTTTAGGAAGGAATTTAGATTTCTCTCTTAAGAAACAGCTTCATGAATATTCATGCTGCTACAGTAAAACTTGAATTTGTCATATGAATGGAGGAACAAATGCAGGTGACAAGGAAAAAAACCAAAGTTTTACCTTAATTGTACATGCTCTGTACATTTTCAAAATAAATCTCTTTTTAATTTTTCTCATGTAGATAGAAAGAGGCGGTAGGGGTGGTTGGCAGAGTGCTGGTCTTGAAGTCAAAGAGATGAGAATTCAAATCCTGCCTTTCACACTTCAACTCTGACCAAGAAAAAAATACTTAATGCATCTGAATGTCAAACAGCTAATCCTCTAGGTGGAATTTTCACGCAGATAAAATTACAAGTCACTGACTAGTGATGCTAATGTAGGACCTGCATCTCCAAGGCCATAGTTAGTGGTTTTTCACCCATATTTTCAACACATACTAATTTTGCCACGTGATGCTAAAAATGGAGGGTAGAGGGTACCTGGTATGAAGTATTTATTGTTGTGCTAGACCCTGTGGGGGTTACAAAATTTTTTCCTGCAGTACCCTCCTCCTACCTTTGAAATATAATCATTCCCTAAGGCTAGATCCTGAGCTCTTATCTTTTCTCTGGGGTCTCTCATCTAGGCAGTCTCATCTACTCCTACAGTTTCATCTACCCCTTTCATATGTGTGACTTAAAAATCTTTATTTCTAGCACAAGATCCTCACCTAAATTTTCCATCTGCCTCTAAACCTAAATGTTTCGTCAGTAACTCCAATAAGCATGCTGAGTTTACCTAATTTATCAACTCCCTCTACCTCCTGTCTTCCTTATTCATATTAATGAAATCAACTTTCTCCCAATCAGCAGCTCATATCTTAGAATGATTTTTTTGATTCCTTCCTCAGCATCAACCCTCATGTTGATATGTGATTTAAATGGTGTGGGCACCAAATCCTACCAGTTCTGTCTCTACAATACCTCTCCAATGCATCCCCTCCTGTCTATCCAATCCAATACCCTATTTTTGGGTTCTTAATACCTTTCCTCTACACTATTTTGGTAGCGTTCTATCCAGTTTCTTTACCTTCAAAATATCCTTCACAATAAGACCAGATCCATCTTCCTAATGCGTAAGCTCTCATTAGTCATTCCACTGCTTAAAAACAAACCTTCCTAATGATCCTTGAGTGAAGTAGGAATTCCTTAGCTTAGCATTGAAAGCCTTCCAAAGTCTGGCCCCCATCTATCTTCTCAACCTCACTGCAGACTACTTGTCTGAACTTTTCCTTTTCTTATAACTATCTTATGTACTTGTTCTGCTCTATTTTTATCATAGTTGTTGGTGTATATATATCATCTCCCTTACTGAAGTTTAAGGTCCTTGGAGGTAAAGATTGCCCTCTTTATCTTAAGGACTGAGAGAGAAGCAAACATGGTAAATGAATGAGTGAATTAATGAATGAATGGAAGAGAAGCCATTACTGGCAGTTAGGTAGTGCAGTGGATAGAGCACTGGCCTTGGAATCAAGAAGACTTATTTTTATGAGTTCAAATGCAACCTCCGACACTTACTAGCAGTGTGACCCTAGACCAATCATTTAACCCTGTTTGCCTCAGTTCCCTCATCTATAAAATGAGCTAGAGAAGTAAATGGCAAACCATTCCAGTATCTTTGCCAAGAAAACCCCAAATTTATGGGGAGTCAGACATGATTGAAACAACTGAACAACAACATGTACCAAGAATGCACTGTGCTAATTACAAATAGAAATTCTGATACAAATAGAAAAAGTAATACAGTCCCTGCTCTAAGGATATTCATTCCTTGGATGAGTTAGGCAATCAATCATTGTTTGCTAAATTGAAGTATAAGAGTTGGTCTCTGCTCTCAAGCAGCTTATACTCTGGGGGAGGGGGGTACCGTGGACAAATAACATAATTAAAACAAATAACAGGTATTGAACAGTATGATATTGACTATAACTATAAAGGGAGTTCAGAGACAAGAGAGTGTTGTGGCGTGTAGAAGTTCATATTGGAAATGAGATTTAAACTGTTTTAAAGAATAAGCAGAGTGTTTTTAGGCAGAGCGAATGAAGGTTGTAGATGTACATATACAGTGAGGATGTTAACCCTCTGGACCCTATTGGGAAATGAAAAGAAGACAGGCCCAGTGGAGACAGGTTTTTAGAGAAACTTGAAAGCCGAGCAGAGGACTTTGAACCTGATTCAGAAGGCAATGGGAAACCATTAATGAGTTTTGAGCAGAGGTGGGATATAATTAAAAGTGTGTTTTAAGAGGTTAGTCTGTCATCATTGTCAGGGTTAGAGCAGAGAGTGGAAATACTGGAGATAGGGAAGACAGCTACAAGAATATTAAGAATCATTTAGGAGTGAAGAGATGGGGGCCAGGACTTGTTTGTGTAATGGTAAGAGAAATGAAGAAAAATGAAAATCTGAAAGCATAACAACATGACTTGGTGACAGTTGGTGGTTGTTCAGTTTTGTCCAAATCTTTGTAAGTCCATATGGGATTTTCTTGGCAGAGATAATGGAGTGGTTTGCCATTTCCTTCTCTGGTGGATTAAAGCAAATAGAAGTTAAGTGACTTGACTTGTCTAAGGTCACACAACTAGTGAGTATCTGAGACTGAAACTCAGATCTTCCAGATTTCAGGTCCCAGCATCCTATCCACTGAGTCACCAGTGACAGGTTAGCCACAGATGTTAAAGGAGAAGGAACAATCAAAGAGGACTATAAGATTTCTAGCTTGAGAGCATAGTAATACCACTGACAGAAGTTGAGTAGCTAGAAAGAGAAGCCTGTTTCAGGGGAAGATGAACTTAGTTTTTGAAACATTGAACCTGGAATGAAATGATATCACATACCCAAAACTCTTTCCTGTGGGGGACTTAACTCACCTACTCTCAACTCAAAGGACATTAGATCTCAGTTTTTTTCTCTCTTTTTAATCCTTGTAGACCATGGCTCTGGGAACAATACTCTTCTTTTTCTAAAGTCTGTACCTTCTCCTATCGCTCTTTCCACATCTTTCTTGCCATTGACTTCCCCCAACTGTGACACATGTGGAAGCTTCTCTACCTCATCGCATGGCATCCCCCTTGCTTTTCAACATTAGCATCCATATGAAAGGTCCCTTCAGCATCTTGACCTCATATTCCTTTGTCCTTGTAGACCCCAGTGACCTTTATCACTGTGCCACATTAGCGAACCACAACCACATTTATACCTTGTCATAACTTGACTTTCAACACCGCAAACTCAGAGTTCCCACTTTTTGACCACAACCTTGTGACCTTAGAGCAGTTCTCATACTTAACCTCTGTCACCCCTACTCTTTGTCAGCATCGCAATCTCCTCTTGCTGAAGACCTCCAACTTCAACCTTCACAATGTCAATTGATTCTTACCTGGTTGCAATCATTTCAGTGCCTCACTAGTAACATGTTCTCTGGCCACCTTGACCCTCTTCTGAGTCTATGGTGCCTGACTCTAACACTGGAGATATGCCCCACTTTCTGTTTTGCCCATGGCTAGAAAAAGTTACAAACCAATGTTGAATGGGATCACTATCAGTATGTGCTATTTGACTTAAATCGAGCCCTCTCTTTTGCTCAGAAATCCTTTCATTCCTCTCCAGTTAACTCACTAACATATTCTTCCTGGTGGTCCCTCCAAACTCAACCTATTCTCCTCCAATTCCTCCACTCTTTGCTTCCTGAATTCCTGACAGATGACCTTGATTGAAACAATCAAGACTTACCTCATTTATCCTTTCTGCTTTAAAAATCTCTCCTTCCTCTCTCCTCTGCATTTCTAAATATCTTCTTAGTTTCTTCATCTGCAAAATGGCAATGAAGCGGTGAAGTACTTACAAAAGGTCTGTTAGGATCAATACTTCATAAACCTTAAAGTAACATCAGATGTTATTAGCATTATCTTCTATTACTTCCTGACTCCCATGTTCTTTTTCTTCTTAAAGACTAATCATTTTATTTCCATCCTCATTGCCTCTCACCTGCTCCATTGTCTTCTGCCTGGGCCACCAATTTTTTCTTTTCCACTGACTCTTTCTTCTCTTTATATATATTTAACTATGCTTAGGAATCCTCTGTCCAAGGGGGGGAAATTCTTGCTTTGAATTTCTCCATCTGCAGCCAGCATCCTACATCCTTCTGCCAAATTCCCAAAAGTATAGTCTATGTTTTTTGCCACCACTCACTTAACTCTTTGTAATCTAGCTTCCATCCCTACTACTTTATTGAACCTCACTTCACCAAAGCAGCCTAAATCCAGTTCCTGTTTTTCTTCAGTTTCCTTTGCCTTTATGCAGCATTTGATACTGTTGAAAACTCCCATCTTCCTGAAATCCTCTCTTGGCTTCTAAGATATGATACTCAAGGTATCACCTCTGGCTGTTTCTTCTTTCTCCTCCATTGGCTCCTCTTCCTCTCTTGCATTACCTAAATGTGAGCAAATCCAAGTTCTATGAACTCTCCTCATCTACTGCTTTATATTGTTAGTTATCTTTATATGTGAACCCCGTCTCCTTAATTGGATGGCAAAATCCTTCAGGGCAGGAGTCCTCTTCGTGTCCCTCCACAAGAAACACTACCCTGCTTTGCCTCTACATGGTAGGCACTCAATAACTTTCTGTTGACTGACTGATTCATTGAAGCACAGGTAATAAGAAGGGCCCAGAGATGTCATTTTGGAGTCATTCTTGTGAGAGTTGAAGTGGTGAAAGTGGATGAGCTTATGAACATCACCATGACTAATGGATAAAATTCCAAAAAATACAGGAAACTCACCATGTAGTAAATAGACACATTAAGATAGAAGAAGGATTTGGAGGGAATAGTGAAGAAGAAAGAAATACATTTCCAGGACACACAAGTACTGTTTAACAATAGATGCAAATCATTTTTACAGAAGTATAATCAGGATGCCTAGATAAGTCATTTTTATTCATGCTACTGAGTTCACATGTTTCTATTTATTTCTACCCAGAAAGAGGGGTAGGTCTAAATCTTAGATCTCTCTACACTAGCCCAACACAAGCTATAACTGTATCTATATAATAATGCCACAATTAAGCAAATGCCCCAGTAATATTTCTCTTGACCCCCACATCCACAAATTCTGGTTCATTTTCAGCCCCAACTCAAGTCCAAATGTACAGGTTCCTGCTGCCTCTGATTTGTCCCAGCCTGAGATTATGTTCAGTCAGTCGATCAGAAGGCATTCAGTGCCTACAATGCATCAGGCATTGAGCTAAGCACTGGGGATCCAAAGAAAGGCTAAAGACAACTGATGCCCTATCTAATGGGGGAGACAACATGCAAACATTTATGTACAAATAATCTGTGTACAGGATGAATTGGGAGCATTCAACAGAGAGAAGGCACTATAACTAAGAGGAACTGAAGAATCCCCCCCATAATACATGCACACATACACCCACATGCTTACACATGTGTGCACACATGCTCCTGCCACCAATACTACTTCTCTTTTTGGGCTTAGAACCATAAGGTTTACCTGGGAAACTAGAGCAGTCCAGGGAAGATAAGGAAGTTTATTTCTGCTCTGGACAAGTTGAACCTCCCATTTATGTGAAGGTTCTGAGATCCATGGAAAGCACTATTTTCTGGGACATTCACCCAGTAGCATAAATGATTAATCAAACAAAATTAGTTCTTAACGATAATGGAAGTGACTTAATTTAAATACTTATTTACCAAACACTTTTCATGGTGAAAAGCTGTCAAGTCACTTAGTCTCTTCTGTGGGTCCCTCATCTCTGACAGTGAGAGGTTTAGACCAGATTATTTTTAATATCCCTTTCAAATCTATAAATGTTAATGATTTATAATCATTTAAATGAGTTATCATCTTGCTCCTGCTACTTGTCATTCCATGTCAGCAATTCCTGGAAATCAGATTAAGCTATTTATCCATCACAGCCTTACCAAATATTTAATAATAGCTCACATTTTTGTATCTCTTTATGGTTCAGAAAGCTAACCATTTCCCCTACTGCATCCCTGAGAGGTGGTGGGTAGTGCAAATAGTGTTGTCCTCATTTTACAAATGTGGAAATGGAGACTCGGAGAGCAGATGGGACTTATTTTACTATCACACAGCTAATGAGTGCCAGAGCTGGGGTATATGAACTCGAGTCTCCTGACTCGAAGACCCAGGATTCTTTCCACTGCATAACAATGGCCCAGGTTTCACTGATCTAAATGTTTTTAATTATATATTTTTTATGTGTGTGCCACATAAAATTTTGCTTAAAGCACTATCATTGACAGTATCTAACTTGATCCTCATAATAATCACATATGTATACAAAGTATTTTTATCACTGTCTTACAGCTGAGAAAACTATGTTTTTGCCTTTCTTTATATCCTTAGTGCTTAATAGGAGACCTAGCTAGCATATAATAAGTGTTTAAAAAATACATGTTGACTGTCTGATTTCACACACACACACACACACACACACACACACACTTCAACACAAAGGTTGAATAGGCACAGTGAAGACAAAGTTACAAGCCTAGAGTCAGGAAGATGAGTCTTCCTGAGTTCCAAGTCTGGCCTCACACTCTTACTAGTTGTGTGATGCTGGGCAAGTCACTTAACTCTGTTTGCCTCAATTTCCTCTTCTATAAAATCAACTGGAAGAGAAAATGACAAACCACTCCAGTATCTCTGCCAAGAAAACCTCAAATGGGGTCATGATGAGTCAGCCATGACTGAAAAAGACTAACATACACATATATGAATATATATATGTACACACATACATATAAAAATACATATATACATAAACTGCTCTGCCTATAGTTACAAATCTAATTCATATAATAGCTAAGACTAAAACCATCCAATATCATGTTTGTCTTTTGTCCCAAGGTAGATCATAATTTGGTCTTTTTATCTCGCTGATTCTCCCAGGCAGACTACCATGACAGACACTGATATATATCTCTACAGTATGAGTTGGATAGATATCCCACATAGGGCACCCCAAAAGTCTTAGTTCAATTTTAAGCTACTAAATCTTAAAACTGAACTAAAACTTTTGAGATACTCCGTATACCTGTATACCAGTGTATGTGTGTATGAATGTATATCATTCTGTATATGTGAAATTAGGATAAATAATATTTATACTATCAATATCAAAGAGTTATTGTAATATATACATACCTTCATACACATATGCAATACATATGTGTACATAAATCCTCTATAGTTACGCACATGTGAGAATATACACCGTATGTGAACAAACACTGTGTGTTTATATGAATACATATATCCCCATATGCCTGAAATGCTCCCCCTTCTTGTCTCTGCCTCCAAGTTTCCCTGACTTCCTTCAAGACTCAATTCAAATCTTACCTTCTATAAGAAGTCCATATAGCTAACATTGTTTTCCCACTGAGATTACTTTCCATTTACACTGGTTATATCGTGCATGTACAATGTTTTGGTTTTGGTTGGTTTTCTCACATTATCTCCTCCATTAGAATATGAGCAGCTCAAGGGTACATGCCATGTTTTTGCCTTTCTTTTTAGTTCAAATCCTTAATAGGATACCTAGGACATAGTAAGTTCTTAATAAATACTTGTTGAGTGATTATACACACGTATTGATTATATATCTATATATAAAAATCAATCAGCAAATATCAGTCAGCAAGTATAAACATGCATGTACGACTATAGATCTACCAATATATCTCACTGCATGTGTATGTATATGTCTACTTACACATATATCAGATTATGTGTGTATATATTTCTATATCTATCTGTCTATTGTATTATGTAATGTATAATTATTTGTCATTATACACTGTCTACCCAGATTGATAAGCCAAAAAAAATTTACTTTTATGATGACTGTCAAGTATTTAGGTATCTTCATTTGCCATGGTTGTCCCTAAACTGTTCTTAGCCTAGAAAATTTTAATTCCTCTGTTGCTTATAGTGACCACATTTTCCTCTAGAATTGTAACTGAACATCATCTGTTACTTCTTGTCTCCATTGGCTGAATCATCTTAGGCAGTAAAGGGACTAACAAATGCTATGAAAGATTTAGCCCTTAAGAAAAAATAATCTCTGAAAAAGTTCACAACAACCCAAAAGAACTAGAGGGTTCAGTTCTGAGTTTTAGCCATGAAAACCTATATCATAGGATGGTGGAAAAGGAAGTCTGTGACATATAGAGTTTGTGATTGAAAAAAATCATCATTTTGGGCAATCAGTGCTTGCCCTATCTGCCTGTGTTCCAAAGGATCCTCCCCCCCCATCCCAGTCCCAAGTTAGCTCTGCTGTAACTTTTCTAACTTTCCTTTTTGTAACTTTCCTTTTTCTCCCTTTTGCCTTTCTGCAGATGCTAAAGACCCAAGCACATTTGACACAGAAGGCTTCTTTACGCTGCATCACCGCCGAGGAGCTATAAAACAAGCCAAAGTTCACCATGTCAAATGTCATGAGTTCACCGCCACCTTTTTCCCCCAGCCCACTTTCTGCTCTGTCTGCCATGAGTTTGTCTGGTAAAAAAATGATTTGAGGGTTTTACAGTCAACTTTCGGGTTAGCCATCTTATGGTATTCCCTTCATTCCAGTTATGTAGAGAATGGTTCCAGTTGGAAGTCATGGCATGACCTATGTTGCTTAGGAGATTTCCAACTGTTTCAATGGAATATAGATAACGTCATGGAGTGACCTTCATCAAATCTATTTGGGGATGTTGGTTTGCAGAAGACAAAGGCTAGGTCTAAGATGGAAACAATAAGTTGTTAGAATAGTTGGGGAGGTGGAGCCACAATCACCTTTTTCAATTATTTAATTCCCCAAACATTCACTAACCCCCACAAATGTCATGTGACAGTTGCTCACTGATCAAGTGATGTACCTGATAAATAGCTATCTGAATTCTGGAATGGTAAAAAACAAAGCAATAAGGAGGGTGTGATACTTGACTTGATGAAGCTGTGAAATGTTTAAATAAAACGTGGCCCTAGTGGTGGCCCTGGCATGCAATATAAACTACTTTGTGTTTTATTGCAGGGGCCTTAACAAGCAAGGGTATCAGTGCCGACGTAAGTAAGGAAGGTTTATGTCTCGTCTCCCTTTTACAAAAAATTTGTTTCTGACCATTTTTGGTGCTGATACAGTATTTTTTTTCTTCTCAGAATGTAATGCAGCAATTCACAAGAAATGCATCGATAAAGTTATAGCCAAGTGCACAGGATCAGCTGTCAACAGCAGAGAAACAATGGTGTGTGTTTTGATTTGTAGCAACCCTGGGTTTGTTGCCAGTTTAGGGATTTAGAAACCAAAGGCTTAAACTGAAATTCCAGCTCTTCCACTTATTAGTTGGGAGATCCTGGGGTAAAATAGTTAAAATCTCTGAACCTCAGTTTACTTAACTGAAAGTGAGAATAGTAAAAAACATATCAAGGAACACAATAATAAATTTAATCAGTAAACATTTCTTGTGTACCTACTATATGCCCAGGCACTATGCTAAGCATTGGGGATACAAAAAGAGGGAAAAGTTAATCCCTGCTCTTAAGAAGCTTAGAAATCTAATGAGGGAGACCACTGGGCAAACAAGTATATACAAAGCAAGCTATGCAAGAGAAATAGGTAACAACTAACAAAAGAAAGGCACTAGAATTAAGAAGGGTTAAGGACGACTTCCTGTAGAGGATGGGTTTTTGGTTGGCATTTAAATTAAAGGAAATGTGGGAGGTCAGTAGGCAGAGTTGAGGGAGGGAGAGTATTCCAGACATGAGAGACAGTCAGAGAAATTGCCTAGAGCCATTTGTTCTTAGAACATCCTGGAGGCCAGTGTCACTGGATCCATGAATATGTGTCAGGAAGTAAGGTTTAAGAAGTCTGGAAAGGTGGCGGGGTTTTGAAGGGTTTTGAATGCTGAACAGAGCATTTTGCATTTGATCCTAGAGCTGATAGGGAGCCACCGGAGTTTATTGAGTAGGGGAGTGACATGATCAGACCTGAATTTCAGAAAAATCATTGTAGTGACTGAATGGAGGATGGATTAGAGGGCAGGCAGACCGACCAGCAGGCTACTGCAGTAATTAAGGCATGAGGTGATGAGGGCCTGGATTGTAATGGTGACAGTGTCAGAGGAGAAAAGGGTATGTATGTAATCAAAAGATGTTACACACTGGTGAAATCAATAGGTTTTCTCAATAGCTTGGATATGAGATATTAGGAGAGAGATAGGAATTGAAGGTAACTCCTAGGTTGTAAGCCAGAGGGACTGAGAAAATGGTGTTGCCCTATATAGTAACAGGGAAGGTGTAGAGTGGGATAGGGAGTGGTTAAGGGGAAAGAATAAGTTCAATTTTGGACATAATTGACTTTAAGATATCTACTGGACATCCAACTTGAGATATCTGAAAGGCAGTAAGTGTGAGACTGGAGGTCAGCAGAGAGATTGGGGCAGCATAGGCAGATCTGAGAATCATCAGCATAGAGATGGTAATTAAATCCATGGGAGCTGAAGAGATTTCCAAGTTGAAATAGTACAGAGAAAGAAGACCCAGGACTAAACCCTGATGGTCACCCAAGGTTAGAGGGTGTGATCTGGATGAAGATCCAGTATAGGACACTGAGGTCAGAAAGAGAAGAAGAACACCAGGAGAGAAGAAAGTATGGAAGAGAAGGTGATCAGTAGGGTCCAAAGCTGTGTTTATATAGAATTTTAACATTTGCAAAGTACCCTACACACAGGCTGCTTCTTGTTCAACAGATACAGAGCATCTTACAAATTGATAACTGTCATAAGAATGCAAAATTGTACTATACCATCCTCCTAATAAACCCTTAGTTGTATTTCCCTCCTCCTACCCTAAGCCTTCCCCCAAAAGACACTTAATTTTAGAGTTTTAATTAGCTTTAATTTTAGGTTAATTTTAGAAATTCTTTGAGGCACCATCTCTGGATCCAGTCAGCCAGTAAACATGTATTAAGTGCCTAAGCTACACCAGGCATTATACTAAGTGCTGGGTATACATACAAAGTAATCCCACCTGCAGAAGATGAGATTTTAGCTAGTACTTAAAGGAAGCCAGGAGGTAGAGATAAGAAGGGAGAACATTCCAGGCATGAGGGGAGAGAAACTTACACAGGGAAGAGGAGACATCTATATAATAAAACTTGCAATGAAAATTGCAAATCATAGATAGAAATGAGTAGAAGACATTTAGTCACCAGTATTCTAGTTTTTGTCCCTCCTTTTGAACTATAAATTCTGCCTTTGCTACTGACTTAAAATTCAGCTGTGTCCAAGCTTTGTTCCTACCTTTTATCTTCCTTGGGTTTACCACTTAACAAAGAGTACCCACCTTTCACAGAGGGTCATTTAAGATGGTGAGAAGGGACTGATACTAAACTGAAATCTAGTTATGCTGTGGTGCTTTGCTAGTTCTGAAAAGTCAGGCATTTTGGTGACCCCCACATGTTTGTTTCATTTTAGTTCCACAAGGAAAGATTTAAAATTGATATGCCTCATAGATTTAAAGTCTACAATTACAAGAGTCCGACTTTCTGTGAACACTGTGGAACACTACTTTGGGGACTGGCAAAACAAGGGTTAAAGTGTGATGGTGAGTATAACCCCAATAAGGGATATATATGAAACAGAGGAAGGAGTGAAGGGAAATTCGTTGATTTCAGGGGAGGGGCACAGCTTATGGGGAGGAGGATAGAAAAGAGAAGGACAAGAAGGAAGAGCAAACTTCCAGAAAACCAAGAGATCAAATACTTACAATGCTTTGTCACTGGGCATAGATGTCATCTGGGGCAGTCTCCACAAACACCAAAACCACCTCTTGTGGATTGGAATAGTACAAGAAGCAATAGTTACTCAATAGCCAGTGAATACCCCATTGCCTACTGCTACCCTCAAATTTTGGGAAAAGATGGAAGACATCTTTTCTTCATCTCTGACTCTTCTTCCTTCTTCATCCTCCCACCTCATCCCTTGCCAAATTTTGTCCCTTTATAGCATCTGTAGAAGGTCTGAGCTGAGAGTGTAGCTTCAGAGGAAAGGTGTTGAATACATTTCCTTTGGAGTTAATGGAATATGTCCAACTCTCATTCATTTCTGTTTCAATATGAGAAGAAAAGAAAAAAAATTGTATCTTAAAGCCTCTTTAACCAAAATACTCACAAAAGAGAAGAACTAGTGGGTCTTGGGAGCATCTTTCTTCCTTTGAAAAAATTAGAGAACTTTTAAAAAGAATCCCTTTAACAACTAACTAAACACATACTACTAGCATCCCCCACTTCTGACTTACCATCCTAAGAGGATTACAATATTGCCCAACTCTGCCACCAGTCACTAGTGCAGCAAACAAGGCACGCGCTGAAATGCAGTCTCCTTGGTACCAAAACTTCTAGTCTCTGACTGTAATTGCTACCCCATAGCAAAAAGGTTGTGATACACAGGGGTAAAAAGCATTGCTGTCAGCACTAATGCTTGTACATTGGGGTCCTCCAGGTGTGGAAAGGTGCTCACAGAAGGTGTCTCTTTCCAACAGAGCCTTTACTTTTATTTTTACAAGGCACTCTTTTCAGCTTATTTGTCTCTTGCATTGGAACCCTGAATTTAACCTTACCCTGCTGT
The DNA here is from genome assembly GCA_028658325.1 of Potorous gilbertii. Taxonomy (NCBI): domain Eukaryota; kingdom Metazoa; phylum Chordata; class Mammalia; order Diprotodontia; family Potoroidae; genus Potorous; species Potorous gilbertii. The sequence continues at coordinate 137,894,394 of CM053770.1, forward strand.
CCAGTATAACCAGTTTATTTCTCTTCGATGAATCAGTTGAGATAATTGATCTAAGATGTAGCTTTTTTTTTTAGCAGTTTCCATGATTTATCCCCTTGTCCTGCTTACAATACATGCACATCATTTGTTGGGCTTCTAACCTAAGCTTTCTTCCCCATCAGGATCTTTCCTTCTCTAGGACTTGGAAAGCAAGTATGCTCTTCTAAGAGCTCAGAACTTCTGGAAGAATTCCTTCATATTGTTTCTCAGATCACATGACCAAGTTTGTTGAGTTCTTTTTTGACAACATTCTTTTCAGTTCCCTTCTTTTCTTCCCTCCCCCTCTCCTTCCCCCCTTCTCTTCCTCCCCTTTCTTTTAATTTCCCCTCCCCCTTTCCCTCCCTTTCTTTCCCTTCCCCCCCTTTATCCCTGGAGTTTTTTCTTGCTGTGGTCTCTCTTTCCTCCCCGCTAATATTCAGTTTGTCTCATCTCCTTATGCCCTTGTTCTGTTCTCTAATTGTCCCAAATCCTTTCCGTATCATTTTTTTCTCCATTTTCTCTCTACTCCCATTTTTTCCTGCCTTAACCTATAGTCACCCCCACTTTCTCATATACTGTATCTATTTCTACCTATTGCTCTCTTCTTTTTTTTCTTCATTTCCCATGAAAATAATCCCAAAGAGGGATATCATACGCAAGCACAAACCCAGACACCATCTGCTGGGTTAGTAGCAAAACCCCAAGACGTCATTATGGTGGATATGATTTCCTTTCTTTATAACACTGTTCTAGCCAGACGCAGGCATAGATCTGTCCACTGCTATAAAGAGTGTGGAGAACTATTCATCAATGTGGCCATGATCCCTGCTGACTCTCCTGCTGTGTGTCATTGGGCCACAGGGAATAGGCTAGAGAGTAAGATGGTGCCACACAAGCCCTAACCTTCGTAGACGACTCAAGCGTAAGTCTTGCTGACAGTGCAGAATCCAAGAGGGATAAACCATCATCAACAGCAATATCTTCATTTTTTTGAAGGATAATTTTATATAGATATCTGATTTCATTTTCTTGGTTATATCTACCTAAGGAAAGAGTAGACAGGGTTTTTTTTGTTTTTTGTTAAAACATTTTGAACTGGTAAAAAAAAGATCTATGTATACATATACATACATAGATATGAGAGAGGCATTGCTTCACTTTATACAAGCACATACATATGTATTTATTGTATGCATTTGAATGGGATACATGATAAGTGCACCATTTTCCCGGTGTTCTCTTAGGCAAGACATTAAAACCTTTAAGCTGATGGAAGGGCAGATCCAATTCCATTACAACAAACCCTATGAGAGTTCATATTTTTGTTGGAGTTGTTGAATTTTGATTTTGTTGTGTTAAATATTGCTTAAAATGAATAGATTTTCCGTGGAGAAAAATGAATAATCATGAAAGACTTAAAAATTCTGATCAATGAAGGGATTAACCCTAATAGAGCATCAGTGATAAAGAATGTTACCCACCTCCTGACAGAGACATGATGGAATAAATGTGCAGAAAGACACATACATCTTTGGACATGGACATTATAGGAGCTTGTTTTGCTTGACTATATTTACTTGTTAAAAAAAAAGTTTCTCTTTTCTTTTTCTCTTGTCCCAGTGGAGGCAGGGAAAATGGTAAGAGAAAAAAATAAACACTTGATAACTGAAAAAAGAAACTAACTTTATTAGTTAGTTTAAATGAGTAGATAGTTAATTTAACCGAGCAATTCATCATGTGGTCCTTGAAAATCCCTTTTGTTATATGGAGAATTTTTTTAATTAAGATAATTGTCTTTTTTTTTTTAAAGAGAATTCTATCTATATGAGACTACAGTCAACTATTACATGGGATAAACTTTGCCACTCCATTCTCTTAATAAAAATAGTCTTGTCCAAGAAGAGCCACTCATCTTTGAAGACAAGGTTTTAAAGTAGGGTGCACAATGCATAGATAACATCCATCTCAGACTTCAGTTAGAGAATTTGAGATCATGCAGAACTATAGAATTTTATTCAAGAAGAGTCCTGAGAGATATCTTGTCAAACACCTACCCCCTTCATTTTAAGGTCTCTAGAGGAAAAATGGCTTCCCATCATTTGCGCCAAAGTGATACCTGGCAGTAGAAGAGGTCCAGGTTCCTAACTCCTACATTGTTATCTCTGATGCAAGTTTGCAAAAGCTCTTACGTTATCTCATTTCAGCCTCATAATAACCTTGTGAAGTGGATATTTCAGGTCTTATTATCCATGGTTTACAGGAGGTTAAATGAATGTTAAGTGACTCTGCATTGTCATATATCCATTAAGTCTCCGCTGAGTGGTCCGGTGGATAGAGCCCCAGGATTGAAATCAGGAAGGACCTGAGCTCAAATCTGGCCTCAGACACTTGTTAGCAAGTGTCTGACTTGTGAGCAAGACACTTAACCCTCTTTAAATCAGTTTCCTCATCTGTAAAATGAGCTGGAGAAGGAAATGGCAAACCACTCCTGGATCTCTGCCAACAAAACCCTGGATGGGGTCATAGAGTCAGGCATGACTGAAATGACTGAAGAACAACTTTAAGTTTCAGAGGCGAGGCTTGAATTCAGGTCTGCTTGACCACTGATCCTTTACACTATCTTCTATGCCAAGATAAAAAGTAATGGCTTTTGTTGTCAAAAACAACTTTTAGGGCTTCCTTCTATAATATGAAAATCCATACATGAATTGTGCTTTTATTGGTCCTTTATAACTAATAACAATAACAGTGTGGGGAAAATCCTGAATTTAGAGTCATAAGACTTGGATTCAAATTCTGACACTGATACATAACTATGTGACCTTGGATAAGATGCTTCATCTCTGTGACCTCAGTCTCCCCATCTGTACAATGAGGGTGTTCAACTAGATGATCTCAAAGGTCCTCTCCAACCCTAAATCTAAGATCCTATAGTCTAGGAACAATTCAAGCCAACAAGTATTTATTGGGCACTTACTGTGTGCAGGGCACTATGCCACAAGTACAAGTAGAAATAAAGACATCTGATCTCAAGGAGCTTATATTCTCACAAGGAGACAATAAGTAAAAGAGAACTGAAGAGAGGGTAGAGGAAAAGAGATAAAGGTATTAGGGGCAGAGACAGTCTAAGAGATACAGAAGTGTAGTCTGCAGAGACAGGAGGGATTGACTGGCCTATATTACATCCTTGAAATGGAGATGCTGGAAGTGGGAATCATTCCCACAGGAAGGGAGGGCACTTTGAGTGGGAGAATTCCACAGGTTGAGTGAGGTTCCAGGGTGAAGAGGTTTCCAGGGCATTGTAGAAAATATCCAGGAGAGTAAGGAAAGGAATGAGACAAAGCTAGTCCTCCTCAAAATGGAAGTTCTAGGAAGAACCAGCCAATAGTAACAATATCTGTGCTGAAATGAACAAATCTTCCTTACCTTTTTTGTCATCTCTTTTGTGTTAGATGTGGGAATAGGTTTCTGGAATCTGTCTACATATGTTACTAGGAGAGTATTTATTATGATAAGAGTTGGTGTACATGGTTCTTAATCTATAGACATAATACCCATCTCAAAAAGGCTTTATCACCAACCAGAGCATAGATGATATTGAGAAGAGTTGCATTAAACTTTTTTTAATGATAATAGTACACTAGATTCCCATGTTTTCATGGCTTAGTAAAAAGTGCTCTTTCCGGTTTTCAGCAGCCATGCTTTGTACCTGGAGATCCTAAATGACTCTTTCATTAATGCTGTAGTTAATGCTTTAAGTAGACTGCTTGTCAGCAGAGGCTTCAGAGGTATCATATATGACTGTAGATTTCTATTTCATTGACTCACTTCTATGCCTTCCCATTATTTTGCTCTCAGAAATCCCTGGAGTGCATGAAGTAATTCCAAAGATGTCTCATTCATCTACAGCTTTATTCTTAATTTGGTCTTAGAAATTGACCTTCACCAACCTCCCTGGGGGAGGGAAGTTTTAAAAAACAGATACACCAAAAAAAGTTTTAAAAAAATAAAATGGTTAGTTTATTCAGTATTCCTGCACCTAAATAGACCTTAGGATTATAGGTTTAGACCTAGAAGGGACCTCATGGTTCATCTAGTCATCTTCTCTTATTTTAAATAAGGCCAGAAAGTGGCTTGAACAAAGTTCATATATTTAATACCAGAGCTGAAATTCAAACTGTGACCCGGTAACTCTAAATTCAATGCTCTTTAGAGACAGGATTTGAACCTCTATCTTTTGACTCCAGATTTAGCACTCCATAGAAGCTAAATTCTTCCCACAATGCTCTAAAAAGTATGATTTGGTTACTTTTATGTACTTTGGTGAAAAGCTGACTAAAATTGATAGCTCACAGGGCCTATTCAAAATGTAGCCCACCACAGCATAATGAATACTGCCAGTATTTAAAGATTCTGCATTTCTGTTACTTGTTAAATCTAACCCAATAAGAACAATTTAACCACCTCAAATCCATCTGGGACACAAATAACTCTAAATAGAGGGATAGATGGAAAGGTAGAAAAAAATATATAGTTCATAGTCTAGAAGCATGACAGTTCATTCTTTCAGGAGTATTAATCATTTCACCACTCCATTACTTTCTTCCTTTCAGCATGTGGCATGAACGTTCACCACCGATGCCAAACAAAGGTGGCCAACCTTTGTGGGGTAAACCAGAAACTCATGGCAGAAGCTCTGGCATTGATTGAAAGCACACAACAGGTAGGGAATGCTCTTTACATCCAATGAAGTTATGTAAGAAATTGAATTGAAGATGTACTTAACCAATATGCATGAAACACTACAAAATCTTCTACATTATATTTTTTACATATGCAAGAGCAAAGGTGTCAAGTTAATGTCCCACAACTCTCTTAAGTATCAGGACCAGATTAAAACATAATTGGGAAATATTTAACAAAATAAATAAAAATACAGTACAACATAGATGCTAATAGGTGACTTTCTAAGACAGTATGTAGCCCACAGTTATATCTGTTTGTCATGGTTACTAAAGAATTTAACCTTACTATTCTCACAGGATAAACATAACTAGGGTACATATTATATATACATATATGTATATATATGAAACATTCAATTATATTATCATATTTGTCATTATTATATATTATTATTCTAGTACCCTGGGGACATACAGAAGAAGTATAAAATATATTTTAAAGATCCTGGTAGTTTAACTTGGGAGGCCTGACAAAAGTGAGAGAAAAATGCACTTGAGCATATAATGTTTCTTCAAGGACTTCAAAATAAGCAGGATTTCATCTGTGTGCATACTTGCTCCATCAACACAGACCGCAATCTCTCAGGCCCTAGGATCAGTTAGTCAATTAAGAAACATCTATTGAGTGCTTTGGGGCCGTTAGGTGGTGCAGTGGATAGAGCAGCAGCGCAGCAGTCAGGAGGACCTGAGTTCAAATCTCACCTCAGACACTTGACACTCACTGGCTGTGTGACCTTGGGCAAGTCACTTAACCCCAATTGTCTCATCCTGGGTCATCTCTAGTCATCTTGATGAATATCTGCTCACTGGACTCAGATGGCTCTGGAGGAGAAGTGAGGCTGGTGACCCTCCCTCACTCAAAACAAAGTCAAGTGCAAGTCGTATCACCATTTCTCTGATGGCATGGTCTTCTTCAGCAATGAAGGACAAACACACATTGAGTGCTTTGGGCACTAGGTCAAACATTTATTGCCCTCAAGGAGAACAGGTTCCAGCGGAAAGGGGCGGGGAAAACACTTCACTGCATGGGCAGCTAGGGTGGAAGGAACATGGCGAGGAAAGGCCTTTCAAAGGAGATGGCATTTGAAATCAGTTATAAAGGGAAGTAATAATTCAGAGACGCAGAGATGAGGAGAAAGGTTATACCGGGCATGAGGAATAGCCTAGGTAAAGGCTCAGAGATGGAAAATGGAGCATTATATAGTCTCCATGGCTTTCTCTGGCCAAAAAAATTCAATTTTTTGGTGAGTCTCTCTGAATTTGGAATTGTCTCTGGACAATAGACACAATCTAAGCTTATACTTGGAAGCCTTCCAGCTTGGCTGAAGACCTGAAACAACTTTTACTCCACTTCTGTTATCATCAAGGACCCAGGGTTACCTTCATATTATGATAACCTGAGTATAACTTTATTGGAGGAAATTGGATAACATTTGGTTAGTTTAATCCACACCCAAATACCATATATTTGAAGTGGGTTGTGTTTTGTAGTATGTTTTTGTTTTTTCCATTCAATATTCACTTACTCTCCTTTTAAATGGTCCTAGAATCTCTGCTTCAGTTCAAATCAATTTGAAAACACTTCAGATTTTGCTGCGTTATTGCTTTGGTATTCTCCTAATGATGACATAATATTCATTTATATTATCTGGAGATTCTGTTCTTTCCAGTCCTTTGATGCCAATTTCTGTTCATTAATTGTCAAAGGATGGAGCCTATCCATTAGTGATGCCTGTTGGTTTTTGAGTAGCACTCTGAGGCTGCCTGACATAATAAAAGCCATTTATTTAGGGACACAGTTCACATCTAGGGACACCCTGGAACTGTAGGCATTGATGCTGCTTTTTACTGTCTTAGCCTTTGTTGAATTTTACTGTCCTCCCCTTCTATCTACCAGTCCTTCCTTACAGGTTATGTGTCTCTTATTTTCAGTTATTAATAACATACCAAACTCCATATATGTAAAATGAAAATAGCATTGTCTTTTAATATTTTTTTAATTTTTTCTCTTGTTTGTCATAAGATTATGTGGGCTGGGCAGTTATCTAGCAGAGAAGATTGAGGAAGACAGATATTTCTTCAATTTATGAATAGAATGTAGGAGTAGACTTCCCCAGGCTTTGGGATTTGACAAGAGGGAATGGGGGAGAAAATGATGGCTCTTCATGGGTAAGGAAATGATAGTAGGAAAGTTGCCCTCTCCTTAGACATCATTCTTTTCCTTCCCCATAAAGGGAAAGATGCCAAGCTTCAGACAGGGTGCCCCAGTTTACTAATCCATCCAGCGTTCCAAATATGGGGATTTACCATAACTAGTGCTTAACTGCTGATTATCCTTTAACAGAAGAGAGAATAACCTGTTGTTTGTTTGTTTGTAACCCAGGCTCGATGTTTACGTGACACAGAACAAATCTTCAGAGAAGGTCCAATTGAAATTGGTCTTCCCGTCCATATAAAGCAAGGTGCAACAATTCCATATTTACCCATTTCAACTGCTGTAAAAAAAGGTAGCTTTAAAGAGAGATGATGATGATGATGATGATGATGGTGTTGATGGTGGTGGTGGTGGTGGTGGTGGTGGTGATGATGGTGGTGATGGTGGTGGTGGTGGTGATGGTGGTGGTGGTGGTGGTGGTGGTGATGATGATGGAGGTGATGATGATGGTGATGATGATGGTGATGATGGTGATAATGATGGTGGTGGTGGTGATGATGGTGATGATGGTGGTGATGATGGTGATGATGATGGTGATGGTGGTGATGATGATGATGATGGTGATGATGATGATGATGGTGATGGTGATGATGATGATGGTGGTGGTGGTGATGATGATGATGGTGATGATGATGATGATGATGGTGATGATGATGATGGTG